>JAQNBH010000005.1:8604670-9184670 GCA_028752905.1 Cladorhizidae sp. MBARI D1340-BT2
AAAGTTTTACGCCATTTCAAAATAGATGTCAATAAACATTTAAAATAAAACAAATAATGTATTGCACGTCTCATCGATCTTGCTAAAAATCAAGTGACCTTTGTCTGATCATGCAAATTGTACTCTACTTAGCATTATTGATTGCAGGGTTTTTTGTGTTTGGCTCTTCCCAAAATTGTTTATTTGCAGATGCTGCATGGTCTCTGTAAATTTCTATCTCTATATCAACAGAAAGGTGTATATATATACTCCATTCTCACCAGCATGCTCCATGCTGGCATGTCTTAACAGGCAAACTGCCATATATACATTTATACATTGGGTCTGGACTTTGTCGAATTATTACTTTATGAATCTCATTACACCACTTTATATAGCATATTGGACACCCTTGCAGTAGCTCCGTTAATAATGATAATATTTATACAGAGCTACATGGAAATTATCTTTTCTAGTTTAGAGAGTTTGGCATCCAGGGCATTCTCTTGTTCTTTCATCATCTGCAGCATCTTTGACTACAATCAAGAAACATAAATATAATATGCCTATATAGTATATTTAATTAAAAAGAAGACCTAGAGAGGAAAATGAGAATAACTTGTTTCCTACTTGGTAACATTGGAGGGTTGTTGCTGCCAAATCTTCCATCATCGACTTGATGTCATCTGCCGACACCTCCAGTTGTTCCTCTTGCTTAGCTACTTCTTCAATGGGCCCTGCCGCACGTACATCTAACCCATCCATCACCCCCTAGAGTGAATGCAATATACATGCACACATCATTCCAGGATTGAGAAAATAATCTCTTTGCTCTCTTTGCTCAATTAATGCCAATTAATGCCAAAAAAATTCAAGAATTGTGTACCATATTGTGTACCATATAATTTTGGGTTTTAACACTACCAGAATTAAACAACTCATGATTTTCCTAATCCCAACTCAGTATATAGCTTACTCTATATCAGGATTTTTTAAGCTAAGTAATAAAATACCTCTTCAGCTTTGCTGATGATGTCTGGAATGGATTGTGGAAGTTCAGGAACCAGGCAGCATAGGTAGAGCTGCTGTGAAATGCTCTCCTCAAGAGGCAAAGGATAGACCACTAACGAGTTATCAGTGTTGGGAACTTCAACAATTAACTGTATTAAAAATATATATATTATAGCTATATATATATACCTTAGAAACAGAGGGGGGGGGGGGGGAGTGATTATATCTAAGCCATCCAAATTTTTGTTCCGTGACTTGCTTGGAAATCATTTTAAGTACACATACTGCCTACTGCTCCGTTCTCCCCCCCCCACTTCCGACATCCTCACATTGGTAGTCACCACTTCCATCTCCCGTCCCTCGGTGAATATATATTTGAAGAGCCGGTAGTGCTGGAAGAGGCTAGTTTGTACATAGAGGAGGGTGGTGACAGAGGTGTCTGTAGTGTAGCAGTCTATGCAAGACTGCACCTTAGAACAACCTATACTACACATCATACTCTGCAGCTCCTTCATGTTCTCACCCAGAGACAGATGTTTTGCTATATATATAGAAGGGGGAAAAAACTTTTGTATTTCTATAGCTAATATTTGTAGGTATATATGTAGCAGTGCATGGTATACAAAAGTGATTTTCTGTTTCTCTTACTTTTTATGTTATCTAGTAAGATGTGGAGAATTGTAATGAAAGCAGATGTCTGCTCATTACTGAATTTAGCTTCTCTTGAAGCAAACGTAAATTATTGAATCAAGGCATAATATGTTATATCATTGTATATATGATTTCTAATTGGTCAATCGGACTATGGAATCCTTAAAGACCAATTATGGTGTGGGCATGATTGTGGTTAGACATAAATAGTACACTAAAGTACTGAATGAAGAAAGCCACACAATGGGGGAGTGGATAAGGAGTGTGTATTGCATGCATGCATGTTCCATCTGAATGGGCTTGTGCATTTGGTGATGATTATCACATTCACTCAGCACCCTGTGAGAAGGAATTACGGAGCCATGCACATGACGGGGGAGGACCCAAAAACAATAATCACACCCATCTACCCAGTGGAGTCTAGCTAAAAACACTACTACCCTGTTTCTAAGGCATACAAATATTATTGAGTGCATGTATTACACTGCTGACAAATTGCTGCTCGATAGCTATATAGTCTGCCTTGTGTTTTTTAAATATAAGTTATACTCCAAGGCATTTGGTTATGCCAAGTGTCTGCAGACCCTTCCATGTATATACTGTATTGAGAAAAGGAGGAAGGTTTTAACGTGCATAAAAATTAAAAAACTTAGCTATAACTATATTGAAGGATATCAGTAGCCTGCCACAAAGTAGTCCAGCTGAGAGCCTTCCTTCAAGGATGTCTCGTGCTCACTCAATAACAGAATCTCTGCAAATTTCCTAGGAACAATATACATGCCATAATAGTTCAATTTGTATGTCTCAGAAGGCAGTAATAATTCATGATTCAACTGGCAGCTACATAGCTCATATTATTATATACTAAACATTGTTCTTGGTTCCACAAAGAGAGCTAAATTACCAACAAGGTTTTCCCCCCCACTCCAGGGCAATGCATTGATCATAATATTATCATGCTGGCAGTATGCTATGCTAATGTCATGCAAGTTACCATCACACAAGATTACATCATAAAACCAATCCAATTCTCATAAATGCTTTACTTTGCCACTTCATTAACATTTGCAATTTCCAGTTGCTTGGCAGTCATCTCATTAATTATTCTCCATGATAGCTGAGGCAGTGCTTCCACCTCTTCCTTACAAACAAAATAAAGTTCAGGTGAGGGGAGGAAAATAGTTCAGTTCCCATGACAACATGGGAAACTTACCTCCAAGTCCTTCTTCTCTTTTACTTTAGAACGGAGTGGCTTAGATCCTATCCTGCCGGCCATACCCTAAGAACTTGGACGCTAAAAACTAAAAACCACTGGACTGGCTAAGGGAATTAGAAAGCGCTTTTGCACTTACATGATTACGTTCAGCGGCCCGTCGATTCTTTACCATTTCACGCGTTTCTGGGGGGGGGGGGCATTTTATAATTTTGGTAATTTTTACTTGTGGTTACAACTTTAGAGCTCCGTAGATTCTGCAAACTTCATGGTATGGACTTGATATATAGGTCAAAAGATAGGTCTCTCTGTGTGGAATCAACGCCCTCAATTTCGCACCCACGTGCTTGACCAGGTAATAAATTTTTAACGCCTAATCATTGCATGCGTTCCTCTAGCCACTCGTACCATTTTTGCACTTAGCAATCTGGAGTTATTTTGGCAGAGGTTGCAGGGATTCAGGTTTTTGAGGTCCCTCCACTTTAGGGTCTAGTAACTTGCCTATAGTTGTACCTATGAAACATATTTTAGTATCAAAAGAGAGCACACAGAGAGACCTATCTTTTGAGCTATATATCAAGTCCATACCATGAAGTTTGCAGAATATACGGAGCTCTAAAGTTGTAACCACAAGTAAAATTTAAAAAAAATTAAGTTAAAAAAATACCCCCTTAAAGTTAAATCCCCAGCAGTGGCGCATCCAGTAGGGCTAGGGTTTTAAAATTCTTCACCTCCCTTCGCTTCTGCGAAGTGCGCAACGCAACATTTTGTAATATTACAGTGTATGAATGGGTCACCAGCTTTAAATAAAATGGACATTAGTATAATGGAAATAGTTGGCGCAACAGATTCGACGATCAATAACTGGCTGCCATAGGTAGAATGGGATGCGTGCTTTAATAGCCATCAGCGAAAGGGTGCTGGAGTTCCGTTCTGACATGGCTACTCAATTCATCAACATGTGTTCTAGCTATGGAAGTCGGATACACAATTTTTGTTATGATATGATTCAGAAACTAATATCAACTTAGGTCAACACACTGCCTCTCTCTCTCTAGAGAGACAAATTGTTAACAGTTGGCATATACTGGATGCATATATCCTGCCTATATATAATGGAGAACACAGTATGTAGACATCACAAGATCTTGTAATCTGCAAGGTCTTCACTTCAGTGCTCTGAAAATTCCTGCAGAAAGCACTGCTTGATTACCTCACAGCTATATAGTGTGATTTCAACCTTCAAGGGAAACTGCTTCCAAGTACTCTCAACAAAACTCCTCTCACAGCATATATATATATACTTCCACATGCACATTTTTGTTTAAAGAATCTGCCATTCCATTATGTTGCAGGGCATCACATTGTTTTCCCATGCACCAGTCAGAATCTGTAAGAAGCCAATAACAATTCTTGGCTTTTTACCATATATATATATACATCACAATTCAAGTTTACGATGTTATAGTAGCAGTGGATAAACATACTTCCTGTATGAAAGATGTTATTCATTAATTTTTGTGAGCATCCTGGTCGACATTCTCCAACTTTTTGTTCTTTGTTCATTGTCATATATACTATATATATAATATATATATATATATATATAGGACAATGGATTAACAATGCTAGGCTTTCAATTTTGTCATCAGGCATCAGTATAGTAATATTTCCACCCTCTCTCCACCACACCTTCAATTGCCTTGCAATTATTTCAGTATGACATGCACGTATATATTTTTAAATTTTATTAGTGTTTGTCACATGTATATACATCTGGTCTCCTACAGTTATATAATTTATATATAATTATAGTTAGTCTCAGCTTATATATAATAAAAGGATCACAAAATATGCATCACAGACTATGGCAAGTTTTAGCCCTGCTGACAATGCACATTTCGCTTAATGCATGATCAAGTCAGAGCTTGGGTGGAAGCCGAGTAAATAAAATCAAAGTTCATTTTTCAAATTTACTTGTCAAGGGCATGACCCAAAAATTATATTTAGTAATTCTGTATATAGTAGAGGTATAGTCTTTCTTAGTCAGCAAGAATCACTCCTTTTGTCAATATTATATTTCCATAAAGTGCCTCCTCGCTGCAGGAAGAAAAAAACAACATCATGACATAGGAAAATAATAAATAATAACAAGATGACTCTACTTACCCAGTTGCTACAATAGCAAATGAAGTTTTGGCACGCTCGTAAAAAGCAAATCTCTCAATCAGCTCTACATCAATCTAAGCAAAGGCAAGAACATATATAAATGCATACACAGATACTACATACACACATTTTCAAGCACATTACGGAGACAATAATTAACTATGCAACAAACACTATGATCCCTTAATACCTGCTTACCTTCAGCCTCATTGATTATCTCTTTATATCTAGCCCATATTGGAGTTTCCAATCCTTTCTCTTTATCACCTGGCACCAGCTCCATTAGCTTCACCTAATATACAATACAACCAGAGATGAACTGTCAACAAACTCTCAGTTGAACAATTACTTTCTCAATAATCCGCTAGATATAACTCGTTTGGCGTTCATAAGGAATAATGTTGATGAAGGCCAGAGGATCTAGCCAAAACATCGAGTAAGCAAATTTAAGTTGATAATCGAGAAAGTCATATTAACAATACTGCCATACCCATTCCATGGTTTTGTTTTATACATCAATGCATGTACCCAACTTTGGGTGCATGTCACTTAATATACCTGTCTAATTTCTTCCTACCAAAAGAAAGCACACTTTTGGAGCTCTAATTTAGGGACACATCTATTTTCAACCTACAAACCACCTTCAAAGTTGGGGAAGTCTCAAAAGTGTAGGGGGCACGGCTAATAGTGTCTACAACTCTTTTCTTCATCTCCATCCGATTTCCCATACACACTCACTGGCAAATGCAGAATACATAATATCAGAAACATTCCTGAAGGCACGGGCAAGGGTTAAGATGCCTGCATCTAAACAATAATCACTATCAGAAACATTCCTGAAAGCACGGGAAAGGGTTAGGATACCTGGACTTGAACAACATTACTTATTTTGAGACAGATTTTTTCTTCTTTTCTCAAATTGGAATGGCCTATGCCTATGAATTGGGAATCCACCTAATAAACTAATAATAGTTTAATTTGCAAAATGTGGTTAGTTTATGGGACTACTTCTACAAGATAAATGAAAGGAAATATTACGCTTTAGCAATTGATCTGTGATCTGGTGAACAGTTGAAAACAGAAAGCGTAATGTCACTAGTCAGGCTCTCTAACTAGCTAGCAGATATCTGGAGAGACCGTTGTTGCCCGAGTGTTGGCTCACTACTGGGAGTTACACGATTAGAAATCTGATCACTTATATCTGGCAGGTAAGACATGAATGATAATTGTGGATATTGTGTAAGAAAAAAGAGAGATGGGCCTACGAGTTCTTATAAACTCAAACAAGCATATATGTACATATATATATATATATATATATGAGAGGGGGGTTAATCAATGAGCTACAAGCTACAAGGAAACTTTTTTTGGACTGCAGAAAGAGCTCAGAAAGTGAATCTGTCTCCTATAATAATGTGTCTGATTCAGCTGACTTTTCAGATGTTCTTATTTAGCATACATCCATGAGTGTAGGGTCCAGCTTTTTTTACTACAGAATACATGGGTAGTCTAGTATGGACTGATAGAAGAGGTGCTTAAACTATCCATGTAGAGATTATATCACCTATCATGTCACTGCAACTAAGGACCATTATTTCAACCCGTGCATTACCATCATTGCCCTAATTATTTATCCCTCTCAAAACATAGGTACTCTTGATATGGTGTTCCACTTACAGCTTACTAGGTTGGATTATCGGAGAGTTCCAATTAAGCAAAATACACCGAAGGTAGTCAAAAATGATAATAAACAGATCTTTGCTAACTTTGCAAGGCTAGTAAAGCAATTTTTTCCAAACCCCAACCAACTCCTAACTTCTCTGAGAGGTGTAGCCATTAACTATTGCACTTCAACAGACTGAGCCTCAACCGGAGCATAAAAAAAAGCATGCATAATCATTTGGAAATCCTTCAATGAACTGTGAAAAAGCCGATGCAATAATTGTTAAAAAGACACATAATGGGTCAACAATAATTGAAGTCATGCAACCTGTGTAGACCAACAGCACACCGTACTCAGAATTTTGATGTAGATATAACCCCCCAGAACAACTACCAGATGTTGTATGTGGAGTATCTGGTAGATGATACAATTATGTGTAGTAGAAAGGACGTAGAAATATTCAGTAGTAGTGTAAACAAAAGTGCTTGGAACATAAACACAAACTGAAAATCTCATAATTATGAAAGCAACTGAATGTACTACAAAAGAAATCATCATGATCAATCTTAGAGCCCTCCAATGTGAGATTGCTGTGTGTTGCTACATACACTGAATGCTTCAGTCTTCATCAGAGCGAATGTAAAACCAAAACAACATAACACATTTGTATGCGCTGGCACGTGTCTCACTCAAAATGCATGCTATTATGACCTGTCCGAATGCCAGTGTATAAGCACAGTAACACATCAGACAAGAATGATGGGTGAGGTTTGAAAGTCTGCTAATGCAGAGCATGTGTGGAACAACCACCACCAGGAAGAAACCTTGGTAAAAAAGAGAATCGCTTGTCAAGAGAGGCACTGCACAACCATCTTGATCAGCACATCAATCGAATTGCAAGGCTGGAGTTATCCTATTACTGGGTCTCAACTCTCACGACTATGCATGCCAGACTTTATCTCTTAGGTGTGCTTATACACTATAGCATTCTGTCAGATCATGAATCATGTACATTTCATGTGCAATATCGTAGAAACGGGTTTTAGAAATGCGAGATTGTAATAATCGTGAATTGCGAGTTTTAGCAATAATTGCAAAATTTGAATGCCCAACTATACCACGGTGATAATGCATCTCACAAGATAAATTCCCACCTTGTGCATTGTGTATTGAAATGGAGAATAGACTTTACTGCTACTTTAAGTCTACTAGTGAATCTCCTACGCTACCAAGATGAGTCTTTACTGCTGCTTTATTAAGCCTTCTAGTGGATCCCCGATCCAAGACGAGTCTACCACTACTTTATGCTTATAGTGGAGCTCCTGCACTAACAAGATGAGTCTTTACCACTACTTTAAGTCTACTTGTGAATCTCCTACGCTACCAAGATGAGCTGCTTTATTAAGCCTTCTAGTGGATCTCCGATGCTACCAAGACGAGTCTTTACCACTACTTTATGCTTATAGTGGAGCTCCTGCACTAACAAGATGAGTCTCTACCACTACTTTAAGCCTACTTGTGAATCTCCTACACTACCAAGATGAGTCTTTACCGATACTTTAAGCCTACTTGAGAATCTCCTTCTACCAAGATGAGTTTTTACCGCTACTTTATACCTACTAGTGGAACTCCTGCACTAACAAGATGAGTCTTTACCACTACTTTAAGTCTACTTGTGAATCTCCTATGCTACCAAAATGAGTTTTTACTGCTGCTTTATTAAGCCTTCTAGTGGATCTCCAATGCTACCAAGACGAGTCTTTACCACTACTTTATGCTTATAGTGGAGCTCCTGCACTAACAAGATGAGTCTTTACCGCTACTTTAAGCCTACTTTAAGCCTACTTGTGAATCTCCTAAACTACCAAGATGAGTTTTTACCACTACTTTATACCTACTAGTGGAGCTCCTGCACTAACAAGATGAGTCTTTACCACTACTTTAAGTCTACTTGTGTATCTCCTACGCTACCAAGAGGAATCTTTACTGCTGCTTTATTAGCCTGCTAGTGGATTTTCTATGCTACTAAGAAAGCAACAGAAGCCCTAAACTTTGATATGTTAGTGATTCCGATTCATTTCCAGATTTTACTTTGGATATATACTACTAGTCCCTGCAATTTGTTGTTTTTATCAATTATTACAAAATAAACTTTGTTTAACGCCAAAAAAAATATGGAAGACGCAATTAAAACCCATCCTACAGTGCGTTGCCAGCAAGTATAAATATGTTGTGTTCTGTTCACTTCTTCGTTCACCTCAATGAAGACTGAAATATTTGGTTGAAATGTACAACAATAACAATTTTCAATATTTTAAGAAGTTTGTTCCTTTCCAAAAGATATATTTGTCCATGTAACAACCTACCGTGAACTTTGTCCTGACATTTCGTTGCAGGCACAATATCTATTATGCCAAATAATCCTCACTCCACTATAATTATGAACAGTTGATAGGCATTATTTATCCGGTTATTCTGCTTTAGCATACACTTGGAACTGTGACAAATTATTTATGCATCATTCCACCTTCAATTTAAACATTGTGTGACTGTCTCAATAATCAATTATCAGTGATGTTTAGGCCTATATACCCTGAGGATATATACACAAGTACTTTATTTCAGAAAAGTTGGTATTTGTTTCTCCTAACCAAATATTTAACAGGGAAGGATTGTGAAGGAAACAAAGTATTTCTCCTCATTCCCCTTGCTGAAACCGTGAAGTCATGCCAACAGTGACCTACATAAACTGGTCCCACATAGAGGTGGCCAACTGGCTGATTCGTCACAACTTCAACCACCTAGTCCCAAACTTTGAACGGATGCAGATCGACGGCTCGCAGCTGGCTACTCTGACTGACCAGGATTATTTTATGAAGCTAAGGATACACAATCTGGCTGAAATTATAGCCATCAAGGAAGCTCTCCACAAATTACAAAAGAATGAACTTACTATAGTTCTGGCGAAGAAGCTGAGTTCAAAATTCATGAGTGCAAGTCCTCAGTCAGTGTTATGTAAGAGATCAAAAACTTTTGACAAAGATGAACGTGAGAATTTCTCCAGGACACTTCCCAATGACATGCAATATCGGAAAACCTTCAGTATCACTTCGGATGTGTCTGCCAGACATCCCAAGGTTGTCCGAGGCTCTTCCTCTGAATGTCTTGAACCAGTCAGTAACCCAAAGCTCATCAAAAGATCTGCCTCTGAAGTCATCAAAAAATCTTCCTCTGAACTGGTTGACCAGATCAGATACAGTGGCTGGATTAGGAAGCAGGGTGGCAAGTATAAAAACTGTGGGTCACTAGTGTAAATGTGTGTGTGTTGGGTGGGGGAGGGGAAGGAGGAAGGGGCAAGTTACATGATGTGTGTGCCATGGTGTTACTAAGTGCAACTGTTAACAAAAGTATCATAATTAGCATATTGACAGTGATTCCTCAGGTAGATAGCAGGGAGAGAAAGTGGTTTCTCAAATACGTTCCTAGTTTTACAGTCATTTCAAGTATAATCTTGAAATATCTCTCTAGGAGGGAACTAATACAAATACCCATATATGTTGTTTGCACTGTCATTCTTTCAGGGAAGAAACGCTACTTGGTCCTCAGACAAGGTTGTCTCTACTACTTCAAAAATGAGGTGGCACCTTCACCCAAAGGCTCCATCGATTTATCAGGCTATAAGTATGTTGCATCATACCTCATTTCAGAGATGAAAATATATATCTCTAAATTACTAAATTCTATTCCATCTATTTGAAGCACCCGTGCTCTTATTCATACAGCAAGTATTGGGTCGTGGCATACGAAAAAGCAGAGGTCCTATATAACAATTGGGTAAATTTGTCTCTGCCAGAGCCTTCCCTCACTTTACATATACATATATACACTTCCTATAAGCTGCTAACTAAACGTATGTGACGTTCACGTTGAATTGGTTGAATTGGTGCATTGAAAATACGTGCTTTAGGCATGTCAACCTAATTGGCCCGCAAATCAATTAAGACCATGTGATCTTGATTAGCATCATGTGACAAATAATTGAAGCCTTTGCTCTGTATCTGAAGTTTGCAGAATCTATGGAGCTATAAAGTGGTATAGCACATACCACTGACCTATTACACTTCCCCCCCCCCCCCCCATAGTTTCCTATCTTGCTAAACCATGTACAGAGCTCTATTATTTGATACAAAAAAAAGCATGCATGGGTGAGATGTGGAGAAACAGTTATGGGCATATTTATAACATATTTGCAGTACTAAATTATGTGAAAACTATTTATAATAGACTTCTTTTCTTCTTTTCTTATTAAAGGAAGACCAACATTTGTATTAAGGATAGCATTGTGAGCAAGTGCCCGTACACTCTCGAACTGATCCCCACAAATCCTCAAGTCAGAACCTATTATTTCTCGTTTGGCTCACGGAAAGAACTCAAGGTAGGTGGTGAAGAAAGTTGTGCTGATTCACACTAGGCATGTCAATTGGTGCAATAAGGTTGACACGACAAATAACAAATATACAATAATGGAGGTCTTATCTAGGAATGCCTGGGACTGTCCTGGAATGTCCCGAAAAGTGAAGCCCTAGCCCCAAACCTGGCACTAGCCCTAGTCTTAATTCTAGCCCTCACAATAATAGCCTTAATTTTTTATCCCAGCCATAACTCTGGCTCTAGCATCCTGCCTTGTCCTAATCCTATCTTTATCCTCAACCCTAGCCCTGGCCTCAACCTTAGCCCTGTCCTAATCCAACCCTATCACTTATATAACCTAGGAAAGGGACTTCTCCAAGGACATTTGGTCCTGGCATTGGTATGCATTATAAGTGTCATAACTGAAATGCAAGTGAATGAAGATTTTTTTCACTTTTCTTTTTTTTACTGCTTGAGAGGTACGCTAGTGTGAAGCAGCCTTATTGCAATGCTCAAGGTAGTGTCTAATTAACCAGATGAAATATCTAGCTATCGTGTATTGAGCAGGCCCTTCTATATGGCCCATAGGAATGAGTTGGCATATTACAGGTGTTAGTGCCATATAATTGTATATGTAGGGCTGGAAGGAAGCTATTGACAGTGAATTCATGTCCGTCTCGTGAGTTTCCCTCGATTTTACTGTACATGTAGACATGTGTATTGTTATTGTGGCTCTGATCAAAAAAATTGGAAATGGTACGAGTGGCTAGACTCTAGAGGAAGCCCTAGAGCATGCAATCACCTTTTTCATTAGGTGTTAATACTTTAGTACGTGGTCAAGCACGTGGGTGGAAAATTGAGGGCGTTGATTTTAACATTTTCAATTTTTTGGCATTAGGAATCTCGAGTTATTTTGGACAGCGATTTTGGGATGCAGGTCCCTCCACTTTAGGGTCTAGTAACTTGCCTATAGTTATATCTATGAAATATATTTTAGTATCAAAAGAGAGCACACAGAGAGACCTATCTTTTGAGCTATATATCAAGTCCATACCATGAAGTTTACAGAATCAACGGAGCTCTAAAGTTGTAACCACAAGTTAAAAAAATAAAAAAGTTAAAAATACCATTGGTCCTTAAGTTTTGTCATAGATATTTTTTATGCCAAGGTGTCTGCCAGGCAATCCAACTTTTGACATGTCCTTGAATTAAAAATCTATTAATAATGCTAAGTGGCTGTTAGGTGGTTTATGGTAAGAGTACATGTAGTAGTTTCACCTAAAGTATTTGAATCAGTATGATAATGTACCACAGGAGAGGGGGGGAAATCCCATACAAACCACCACATGCAGATATGCTGGTCTATACCCAACACATTCTCATAACAGTGAAAATAGATTAGCTTAGGTTAAAGATCACACAATAAGCATTCTTGTGATATATAAATTATGGAGTTTGGGTGAGCATTCTTGTGATATATAAATTATGGAGTTTGGGTGAGAAATTAGGGGAGAAATTAGTGGAAATATTGTCAAATTCTTCTAATCTACCAGAAGACAGTAAAAAAAGAGTCAAAAGCTGTTGTAACTGCATCATAGAATCTTCATATGTTCTGAAACTTGGAATATGACTTCAATATTAGCAAATACACCATTTAAAATAGTTTGAAAAATGTGTTTTAAAAAAGTAAAAAATTAGCATTTTGACATTACTCCCCCCTTCATTATGCATCTAAATATAGTAACTTCATTCCTGCTTAGTGTTTTCGTTGCTTAGTTTATCGTGAAGTAGTTGTTGAGTATTTCTGAGTCCGTCTGCCTTTTGTTTGTTATTTTTGCTGGTAAATAAAGGGTTCCCAAAACAACCAACTCTCCTGAGTAGACTGCAAATTGGTCTTTGCTGCACTGATAACCATAATAACGATTTGTGTCCCATAGACCAGAGAATCATAGCCGAAGCTCTGCCTTGTTGGGTGCAACCTCGTGGGAAGAAGGTGGCAGTTTACAAATGCGTGATGAGGACAATTGTGAATCCAAAGAAATACAAGAGGAGGATGAGGATGTCTACTACACTTGCATGTAAGTTAAGATTAATAGGTAATAAGGAGAATAACGACTGAAGAGTGATTATAAGTGAGGAGATTACTAGTGATGAGAGAAGTGATTAGTGAGGAGGGGGAAAAGATTATTAGTGAGGAAAGATTACTAGTGATGAAGGATTACTAGTGACGAGATTACTAGCGAGGAGAGATTCAAGTGACAAAAAATTGTTAGCGAGTAAAGATACCAGTTAGGGGAGATTACTATTTAGGAAAATTACTTAATAGAAAAGATTACTATATATGATGACTAAAGATAACTAGTTAGGAAAGGTTCGTAGTGACAAAAGGTTACTTATTGACGGTCTACTCGTGTTATCCAAATTCAATAAGCTGACACTGTCACGAATTATCTGAAACACAAGTACCAAATTAAAGTAGCCTTTTTCTCTTGATAACCTGACAAAAGTCATCAAAACTAATCTCTTCTCGACTGACTCAAATAGAAGAAACTTTCACTAGCTTTCAAATCTAGCTTTCAAGCACTTGACCGATTCACTGCCGAAAATATTTAAAAAAGAAAATATATTTTAACAATATCAGGTATTGTAATTATTATTTTTAAACACAAAAATAATTACAAGTTAGTTAGTACAAAATATAACTAATTAACAAATAAATTAATAAACTTATAAATAAATAACTAAAAAGCTCATGACAAGTTCAAATCGACCGACCACAAAACAGACAAGGTGTTCCCCCACTGGACTGCCTCAATGAGAGATGCTGAAGGAGGTGAGCACAGGAATTCACCATCCCAGTTCTTTGCCTATCCTGAGGTTGAGCTCCTTTAGGAAAGCCTTCCCGATGACCCCCAATGACTCAATGGCCACGGGCACAAAAAAGTGGCAAGGATCTCGACTGGCATGCTTGGCCACTTTCTTCTCCTCAGACATAGCAGCCACAGCTCCAGCACTACTCACTGCCAGACCCTTACTAGGCAAACGTATCTGGACAGGTCGCATCCCACACCAGTTGCTTTCATGGAACCATGGTTAACCCATCAGGCCTTTTCCCATCAGAACGAAAGAGACCCGATGATTCCAGCCTGCAAGGTGAACCTGCAGATGACAATGCCCGGAAGAGGATGTCGTTTATGGAGGTAAGCAAGAGGAGTGAAAGACAGGGACAGGCTCAGATTCATTTCTGCTCAGGATGCCTTAATCCTGCTGCGTAATTAATTTTCTATCTCTAAGCTTCTATACACCCTCAAGAATTCTCCATGTTTTCTCTCTCCTGCCCTGATAGTCAATTGTAAGTGGCATTACTAACATTAATTTCTCTGGCGATGTCCATTCTTGGTTGCTGTCCACTCTCCCTGTTGGGCATCAGAGGGATCAAAGAGCTCCCGGGTGAGAGCATAAGATGGTTCCTCTCGAATCTGGATCATGGTAAATCATCTCAGCTTGTTGTTGTTCAAATCTTTTAAGTTTGTTTGATGAGCTCAAGATCATGAATTATATCTTGCGTTGAGTCCCCCAGAGTGATGTCATCTAGATATATTACACAGAACTCCGATGACAACTGAGAGCAGTTATGATGGAGTGAGAGACAGAAAAGGAGAGGGCCAAGAGGATCTCTCTGCTGAACCCCTTCGGCTTATTGCAAGGACTTGTCACCCCAGAACAAGGAGGATGGTGAAGAGTATACAGAATGAACAAAAGGGTGGATTACAGATGCTAAGATATAGAGAGCTTCCAACATCTTGTCTCCGTGCATGAAATTGAAAGCATTTTTTATGTCAAGCTTTAGTACTGCATGGTTAGGTTGCAAGTTTTTTAGGCAGCCAACTGTCATCTTAGATTCATCCACCTTTTCAGTTGGAAGGATAGTTGAATCAAAGAATTAGCTAAACACATACTGAACATGGGACGCAGTGAGGTAATAAATGGCGAGTAGTGTGTCAACAATTTTGTTTTGAAGATGCCTTTGGGAAATGAAGGTGTTTCCCATTACAAGTGACTGCATGGCCGATTATGAACTTTTCAGGGAGAATTAGTACAGTAACTCATGATATTCTGTATTGTACATGAGTATATATATATGCATGAATGAAGGTAGTGTGGTAATATTGGTACTTGTGTAAACAATGTGAGTAAACTGGTATCTGTACTCTACGCTATTATTGTGAAAACATTTTTTTTAAAGTCTAAATTTAATGTCACACATTATATAATAACTGTGCATTAAATATGTTACTCATCATTAAGTCATTATGCAGCTAAATATAGTAACTTCATTCCTGCTTAGTATTTTCGTTGCTTAGTTTATTGTGAAGTAGTTGTTGAGTATTTTGAGTACTGTCTGCCTTTTGTTTGTTAGTTTTGCTGGTAAATAAAGGGTTCCCAAAACAACCAACTCTCCTGAGTAGACTGCAAATTGGTCTTTGCTGCACTGATAACCATAATAAAGATTTGTGTCCCATAGACATCCAGGGAGTCATAGCCAAAGCTCTGCCTTGTTGGGTGCAACCTCGTGGGAAGAAGGTGACAGTTTACAAATGCGTGATGAGGACAATTGCGAATCCAAAGAAATACAAGAGGAGGAGGAGGATGAATACATTAACATGTCACTTGAATCTCTCCTCGCTAGTAATCTCGTCGCTAGTAATCCTTCATCACTAGTAATCTTTCCTCACTAATAATCTTTTCCCCCTCCTCACTAATCACTTCTCATCACTAGTAATCTCCTCACTTATAATCACTCTTCAGTCGTTATTCTCCTTATTACCTAGTAATCTTTTAACTTACAAATAATTGCTAGCGAGTAAAGATACCAGTAAGGGGAGATTACTATTTAGGAAAATTACTAGTGACAAGGTAATAGAAAAGATTACTATATATGATGACTAATAAGGAAAGATAACTAGTTAGGAAAGGTTAGTAGTGACAAAAGGTTGCTTATTGACAGTCTACTCGTGTTATCCAAAATCAATAAGCTGACACTGTCACGAATTATCTGAAACACAAGTACCAAATTAAGATAGACTTTTTCTCTTGATAACTTTTTCTCTTGATAAACTGACAAAATTCTAATCACTTCTCGACTCACTCAAATAGAAGAAACTTTCACTAGCTTTCAAGTCTAGCTTTCAAACTCTCGCCCTCCTCATGAACCATCACTTGACCGATTAACTGTTTAAAATATTTGTGTTTAAAAGAAAATATATTTTAACAAATCAGGTATTGTTAATTACAAGTTAGTTAAATATAACACTAATTAACAAATAAATTAATAAATTTATAATTAAATAACTAAAAAGCTCATGACAAGTTCAAATAGACCGACCACAAAACAGACAAGGTGTTCCCCCACTGGACTGCCAATGAGAGACGCTGAAGGAGGTGAGCACAGGCATTCACCATCCCAGTTCTTTGCCTTATCCTGAGGCTGAGAGCTACTTTAGGAAAGCCTTCCCGATGACCTCCAATGACTCAATGGCCACGGGCACCAAAAAGTGGAAAGGATCTCGACTGGCACGCTTGGCCACTTTCTTCTCCTCAGACATAGCAGCCACAGCTCCAGCACTACTCACTGCCAGACCCCGATATTACTAGGCAAACGTATCTGGACAGGTCGCATCCAACACCAGTTGCTTTCCTTCTTCAATGGAAACATGGTTACCCCATCAGGCCTTTTCCCATCAGAACGAAAGAGACCCGATGATTCCAGCCTGCAAGGGGAACCTGCAGATGATAATGCCCGGAACAGGATGTCGTTTATGGAGGTATACAAGAGGAGTGAAAGACAGGGACAGGCTCAGATTCATTTCTGCTCAGGATGCCTTAATCCTGCTGCGTAATTCATTTTCTATCTCTAAGCTTCTATACACCCTCAGGACTTCTCCATGTTTTCTCTCTCCTGCCCTGATAGTCAATTGTAAGTGGCATTACTAACATTAATTTCTCTGTCGATGTCCATTCTTGGTTGCTGTCCACTCTCCCTGTTGGGAATCAGAGGGATCAAAGAGCTCCCGGGTGAGAGCATAAGATGGTTCCTCTCGAAACCGGATCATGGTAAATCATCTCAGCTTGTTGTTGTTCAAATCTTTTAAGTTTGTTTGATGAGCTCAAGATCATGAATTATATCTTGCGTTGAGTCCCCTAGAGTGATGTCATCTAGATATATTACACAGAACTCCGATGACAACTGAGAGCAGTTATGATGGAGTGAAAGACAGAAAAGGAGAGGCCTAAGAGGATCTCTCTGCTGAACCCCTTCGGCTGATTGCAAGGACTTGTCACCCCAGAACAAGGAGTATGGTGAAGAGTATACAGAATGAACAAAAGGGTAGATTACAGGTGCTAAGGTAATAGACAGCTTCCAACATCTTGTCTCTGTGCATGAAATTGAAAGCATTTTTTATGTCAAGCTTTAGTACTGCATGGTTAGGTTGCAAGTTTTTGAGGCAGCCAACTGTCATCTTGGATTCATCCACCCTTTCAGTTTGAAGGATCGTTGAATCAAAGAATTAGCTAAACACAAACTGAATATGGGACGCAGTGAGGTAATAAATGGCGAGTAGTGTGTCAACAATTTTGTTTTGAAGATGCCTTTGGGAAATGAAGGTGTTTCCCATTACAAGTGACTGCATGGCCGATTATGAACTTTTCAGGGAGAATTAGTACAGTAACTCATGATATTCTGTATTCTACATGAGTATATATATATGCATGAATGAAGGTAGTGTGGTAATATTGGTACTTGTGTAAACAATGTGAGTAAACTGGTATCTGTACTCTACGCTATTATTGTGAAAACATTTTTTTTTAAGTCTAAATTTAATGTCACACATTATATAATAACTGCATTAAATATGTTACTCATCATTAAGTCATTATGCAGCTAAATATAGTAACTTTATTCCTGCTTAGTATTTTCGTTGCTTAGTTTATTGTGAAGTAGTTGTTGAGTATTTTGAGTACTGTCTGCCTTTTGTTTGTTAGTTTTGCTGGTAAATAAAGGGTTCCCAAAACAACCAACTCTCCTGAGTAGACTGCAAATTGGTCTTTGCTGCACTGATAACCATAATAAAGATTTGTGTCCCATAGACATCCAGGGAGTCATAGCCAAAGCTCTGCCTTGTTGGGTGCAACCTCGTGGGAAGAAGGTGCCAGTTTACAAATGCGTGATGAGGACAATTGCGAATCCAAAGAAATACAAGAGGAGGAGGAGGATGAATACATTAACATGTAAGTTAAAAGATTACTAGGTAATAACGACTGAAGAGTGATTATAAGTGAGGAGATTACTAGTGATGAGAAGTGATTAGTGAGGAGGGGGAAAAGATTATTAGTGAGGAAAGATTACTAGTGATGAAGGATTACTAGCGACGAGATTACTAGCGAGGAGAGATTCAAGTGACAAAAAATTGCTAGCGAGTAAAGATACCAGTAAGGGGAGATTACTATTTAGGAAAATTACTAGTGACAAGGTAATAGAAAAGATTACTATATATGATGACTAATGAGGAAAGATAACTAGTTAGGAAAGGTTAGTAGTGACAAAAGGTTGCTTATTGACAGTCTACTCGTGTTATCTAAAATCAATAAGCTGACACTGTCACGAATTATCTGAAACACAAGTACCAAATTAATATAGATTGATAAACTGACAAAATTTCTAATCTCTTCTCGACTCAATCAAATAGAATAAACTTTCACTAGCTTTAAAGTCTAGCTTTAAAACTCTCGCCCTCCTCATGAACCATCACTTGACCGATTCACTGCTGAAAATATTTGTGTTTAATTAAAAAAGAAAATATATTTTAACAATTCAGGTATTGTAATTATTATTATAAACACAAAAATAATAACAAGTTAGTTAGTAACAAGTTAGTTAGTACAAAATATAACTAATTAACAAATAAATATAAATAAATAACTAAAAAGCTCATGACAAGTTCAAATCGACCAACCACAAAACAGACAAGGTGTTCCCCCACTGGACTGCCAATGAGAGACACTGAAGGAGGTGAGCACAGGCATTCACCATCCCTGTTCTTTGCCTTATCCTGAGGCTGAGCTCCTTTAGGAAAGCCTTCCCGATGAGCCCCAATAACTCAATGGCCAAGGGTACAAAAAAGTGGCAAGGATCTCGACTGGCACGCTTGGTCTCCTCAGACATAGCAGCCACAGCTCCAGCACTACTCACTGGCAGACCCCGATATTACTAGGCAAACGTATCTGGACAGGTCACATCCCACACCAGTTGCTTTCTTTCTTCCATGGAACCATGGTTACCCCATCAGGCCTTTTCCCCTCAGAACGAAAGAGACCCGATGATTCCAGCCTGCAAGGGGAACCTGCAGATGACAATGCCCGAAGAGGATGTCGTTTATGGAGGTATGCAAGAGGAGTGAAAGACAGGGACAGGCTCAGATTCATTTCTTCTCAGGATGCCTTAATCCTGCTGCGTAGTTCATTTTCTATCTCTAAGCTTCTATACACCCTCAGGACTTCTCTATGTTTTCTCTCTCCTGCCTGATAGTCAATTGTAAGTGGCATTACTAACTTTAATTTCTCTGGCGATGTCCAACTTGGTTGCTGTCCACTCTCCCTGTTGGGCATCAGAGGAATCAAAGAGCTCCCGGGTGAGAGCATAAGATGGTTCCTCTCGAAACTGGATCATGGTAAATCATCTCAGCTTGTTGTTGTTCAAATCTTTTAAGTTTGTTTGATGAGCTCAAGATCATGAATTATATCTTGCATTGAGTCCCCTAGAGTGATGTCATCTAGATATATTACACAGAACTCCGATGACAACTGAGAGCAGTTATGATGGAGTGAAAGACAGAAAAAGAGAGGCCTAAGAGGATCTCTCTGCTGAACCCCTTCGGCTGATTGCAAGGACTTGTCACCCCAGAACAAGGAGGATGGTGAAGAGTATACAGAATGAACAAAAGGGTAGATTACAGGTGCTAAGGTATAGACAGCTTCCAACATCTTGTCTCCGCGCATGAAATTGAAAGCATTTTTTATGTCAAGCTTTAGTACTGCATGGTTAGGTTGCAAGTTTTTGAGGCAGCCAACTGTCATGGTTCATCCACCTTTTCAGTTGGAAGGATCGTTGAATCAAAGAATTAGCTAAACACAAACTGAATATGGGACGCAGTAAGGTAATAAATGGCGAGTAAATTTTGTTTTGAAGATGCCTTTGGGAAATGAAGGTGTTTCCCATTACAAGTGACTGCACTGGCCGATTATGAACTGTAACTACTTTTCAGGGAGAATTAGTACAGGTAACTCACGATATTCTGTATTCTACACGAGTATGTATGAATGAAGGTAGTCTGGTAATATTGGTACTTGTGTAAACAAAGTGAGTAAACTGGTATCTGTACTCTACGCTATTGTGAAAACATAAAAAGGTCATAAAGTAGCTAAATTTAATGTCTCACAGACTTATATAATAACTGTGCATTAAATATGTTACTCATCATTAAGTCATTATGCAGAAACTTCATTCCTGCTTAGTGTTTTCGTTGCTTAGTTTATCGTGAAGTAGTTGTTGAGTATTTCTGAGTCTGTCTGCCTTTTGTTTGTTATTTTTGCTGGTAAATAAAGGGTTCCCAAAACAACCAACTCTCCTGAGTAGACTACAAATTGGTCTTTGCTGCACTGATAACCATAATAACGATTTGTGTCCCATAGACCAGGGAATCATAGCCAAAGCTCTGCCTTGTTGGGTGCAACCTCGTGGGAAGAAGGTGGCAGTTTACAAATGCGTGATGAGGACAATTGTGAATCCAAAGAAATACAAGAGGAGGATGAGGATTTCTACTACACTTACATGTAAGTTAAGATTAATAGGTAATAAGGAGAATAACGACTGAAGAGTGATTATAAGTGAGGAGATTACTAGTGATGAGAGAAGTGATTAGTGAGGAGGGGGAAAAGATTATTAGTGAGGAAAGATTACTAGTGATGAAGGATTACTAGTGACGAGATTACTAGCGAGGAGAGATTCAAGTGACAAAAAATTGTTAGCGAGTAAAGATACCAGTTAGGGGAGATTACTATTTAGGAAAATTACTTAATAGAAAAGATTACTATATATGATGACTAAAGATAACTAGTTAGGAAAGGTTAGTAGTGACAAAAGGTTACTTATTGACGGTCTACTCGTGTTATCCAAATTCAATAAGCTGACACTGTCACGAATTATCTGAAACACAAGTACCAAATTAAAGTAGCCTTTTTCTCTTGATAACCTGACAAAAGTCATCAAAACTAATCTCTTCTCGACTGACTCAAATAGAAGAAACTTTCACTAGCTTTCAAATCTAGCTTTCAAGTACTTGACCGATTCACTGCCGAAAATATTTTAAAAAGAAAATATATTTTAACAATATCAGGTATTGTAATTATTATTTTTAAACACAAAAATAATTACAAGTTAGTTAGTACAAAATATAACTAATTAACAAATAAATTAATAAACTTATAAATAAATAACTAAAAAGCTCATGACAAGTTCAAATCGACCGACCACAAAACAGACAAGGTGTTCCCCCACTGGACTGCCAATGAGAGACACTGAAGGAGGTGAGCACAGGCATTCACCATCCCTGTTCTTTGCCTTATCCTGAGGCTGAGCTCCTTTAGGAAAGCCTTCCCGATGAGCCCCAATAACTCAATGGCCAAGGGTACAAAAAAGTGGCAAGGATCTCGACTGGCACGCTTGGTCTCCTCAGACATAGCAGCCACAGCTCCAGCACTACTCACTGGCAGACCCCGATATTACTAGGCAAACGTATCTGGACAGGTCACATCCCACACCAGTTGCTTTCTTTCTTCCATGGAACCATGGTTACCCCATCAGGCCTTTTCCCCTCAGAACGAAAGAGACCCGATGATTCCAGCCTGCAAGGGGAACCTGCAGATGACAATGCCCGAAGAGGATGTCGTTTATGGAGGTATGCAAGAGGAGTGAAAGACAGGGACAGGCTCAGATTCATTTCTTCTCAGGATGCCTTAATCCTGCTGCGTAGTTCATTTTCTATCTCTAAGCTTCTATACACTCTCAGGACTTCTCTATGTTTTCTCTCTCCTGCCTGATAGTCAATTGTAAGTGGCATTACTAACTTTAATTTCTCTGGCGATGTCCAACTTGGTTGCTGTCCACTCTCCCTGTTGGGCATCAGAGGAATCAAAGAGCTCCCGGGTGAGAGCATAAGATGGTTCCTCTCGAAACTGGATCATGGTAAATCATCTCAGCTTGTTGTTGTTCAAATCTTTTAAGTTTGTTTGATGAGCTCAAGATCATGAATTATATCTTGCATTGAGTCCCCTAGAGTGATGTCATCTAGATATATTACACAGAACTCCGATGACAACTGAGAGCAGTTATGATGGAGTGAAAGACAGAAAAAGAGAGGCCTAAGAGGATCTCTCTGCTGAACCCCTTCGGCTGATTGCAAGGACTTGTCACCCCAGAACAAGGAGGATGGTGAAGAGTATACAGAATGAACAAAAGGGTAGATTACAGGTGCTAAGGTATAGACAGCTTCCAACATCTTGTCTCCGCGCATGAAATTGAAAGCATTTTTTATGTCAAGCTTTAGTACTGCATGGTTAGGTTGCAAGTTTTTGAGGCAGCCAACTGTCATGGTTCATCCACCTTTTCAGTTGGAAGGATCGTTGAATCAAAGAATTAGCTAAACACAAACTGAATATGGGACGCAGTAAGGTAATAAATGGCGAGTAAATTTTGTTTTGAAGATGCCTTTGGGAAATGAAGGTGTTTCCCATTACAAGTGACTGCACTGGCCGATTATGAACTGTAACTACTTTTCAGGGAGAATTAGTACAGGTAACTCACGATATTCTGTATTCTACACGAGTATGTATGAATGAAGGTAGTCTGGTAATATTGGTACTTGTGTAAACAAAGTGAGTAAACTGGTATCTGTACTCTGCGCTATTGTGAAAACATAAAAAGGTCATAAAGTAGCTAAATTTAATGTCTCACAGACTTATATAATAACTGTGCATTAAATATGTTACTCATCATTAAGTCATTATGCAGAAACTTCATTCCTGCTTAGTGTTTTCGTTGCTTAGTTTATCGTGAAGTAGTTGTTGAGTATTTCTGAGTCTGTCTGCCTTTTGTTTGTTATTTTTGCTGGTAAATAAAGGGTTCCCAAAACAACCAACTCTCCTGAGTAGACTACAAATTGGTTTTTGCTGCACTGATAACCATAATAACGATTTGTGTCCCATAGACCAGGGAATCATAGCCAAAGCTCTGCCTTGTTGGGTGCAACCTCGTGGGAAGAAGGTGGCAGTTTACAAATGCGTGATGAGGACAATTGTGAATCCAAAGAAATACAAGAGGAGGATGAGGATTTCTACTACACTTACATGTAAGTTAAGATTAATAGGTAATAAGGAGAATAACGACTGAAGAGTGATTATAAGTGAGGAGATTACTAGTGATGAGAGAAGTGATTAGTGAGGAGGGGGAAAAGATTATTAGTGAGGAAAGATTACTAGTGATGAAGGATTACTAGTGACGAGATTACTAGCGAGGAGAGATTCAAGTGACAAAAAATTGTTAGCGAGTAAAGATACCAGTTAGGGGAGATTACTATTTAGGAAAATTACTTAATAGAAAAGATTACTATATATGATGACTAAAGATAACTAGTTAGGAAAGGTTAGTAGTGACAAAAGGTTACTTATTGATGGTCTACTCGTGTTATCCAAATTCAATAAGCTGACACTGTCACGAATTATCTGAAACACAAGTACCAAATTAAAGTAGCCTTTTTCTCTTGATAACCTGACAAAAGTCATCAAAACTAATCTCTTCTCGACTGACTCAAATAGAAGAAACTTTCACTAGCTTTCAAATCTAGCTTTCAAGTACTTGACCGATTCACTGCCGAAAATATTTTAAAAAGAAAATATATTTTAACAATATCAGGTATTGTAATTATTATTTTTAAACACAAAAATAATTACAAGTTAGTTAGTACAAAATATAACTAATTAACAAATAAATTAATAAACTTATAAATAAATAACTAAAAAGCTCATGACAAGTTCAAATCGACCGACCACAAAACAGACAAGGTGTTCCCCCACTGGACTGCCTCAATGAGAGATGCTGAAGGAGGTGAGCACAGGCATTCACCATCCCAGTTCTTTGCCTTATCCTGAGGTTGAGCTCCTTTAGGAAAGCCTTCCCGATGACCCCCAATGACTCAATGGCCACGGGCACAAAAAAGTGGCAAGGATCTCGACTGGCATGCTTGGCCACTTTCTTCTCCTCAGACATAGCAGCCACAGCTCCAGCACTACTCACTGCCAGACCCTTACTAGGCAAACGTATCTGGACAGGTCGCATCCCACACCAGTTGCTTTCATGGAACCATGGTTAACCCATCAGGCCTTTTCCCATCAGAACGAAAGAGACCCGATGATTCCAGCCTGCAAGGTGAACCTGCAGATGACAATGCCCAGAAGAGGATGTCGTTTATGGAGGTATGCAAGAGGAGTGAAAGACAGGGACAGGCTCAGATTCATTTCTGCTCAGGATGCCTTAATCCTGCTGCGTAATTAATTTTCTATCTCTAAGCTTCTATACACCCTCAAGAATTCTCCATGTTTTCTCTCTCCTGCCCTGATAGTCAATTGTAAGTGGCATTACTAACATTAATTTCTCTGGCGATGTCCATTCTTGGTTGCTGTCCACTCTCCCTGTTGGGCATCAGAGGGATCAAAGAGCTCCCGGGTGAGAGCATAAGATGGTTCCTCTCGAATCTGGATCATGGTAAATCATCTCAGCTTGTTGTTGTTCAAATCTTTTAAGTTTGTTTGATGAGCTCAAGATCATGAATTATATCTTGCGTTGAGTCCCCCAGAGTGATGTCATCTAGATATATTACACAGAACTCCGATGACAACTGAGAGCAGTTATGATGGAGTGAGAGACAGAAAAGGAGAGGGCCAAGAGGATCTCTCTGCTGAACCCCTTCAGCTTATTGCAAGGACTTGTCACCCCAGAACAAGGAGGATGGTGAAGAGTATACAGAATGAACAAAAGGGTGGATTACAGGTGCTAAGGTATAGACAGCTTCCAACATCTTGTCTCCGCGCATGAAATTGAAAGCATTTTTTATGTCAAGCTTTAGTACTGCATGGTTAGGTTGCAAGTTTTTGAGGCAGCCAACTGTCATGATTCATCCACCTTTTCAGTTGGAAGGATCGTTGAATCAAAGAATTAGCTAAACACATACTGAATATGGGACGCAGTGAGGTAATAAATGGCGAGTAAATTTTGTTTTGAAGATGCCTTTGGGAAATGAAGGTGTTTCCCATTACAAGTGACTGCACTGGCCGATTATGAACTGTAACTACTTTTCAGGGAGAATTAGTACAGGTAACTCACGATATTCTGTATCCTACACGAGTATGGATGAATGAAGGTAGTCTGGTAATATTGGTACTTGTGTAAACAAAGTGAGTAAACTGGTATCTGTACTCTACACTATTATTGTGAAAACATAAAAAGGTCATAAGGTAGTAAATTTAATGTCTCACAGACTTATATAATAACTGTGCATTAAATATGTTACTCATCATTAAGTCATTATGCAGCTAAATATAGTAACTTCATTCCTGCTTGGTGTTTTCGTTGCTTAGTTTATCGTGAAGTAGTTGTTGAGTATTTCTGAGTCCGTCTGCCTTTTATTTGTTATTTTTGCTGGTAAATAAAGGGTTCCCAAAACAACCAACTCTCCTGAGTAGACTGCAAATTGGTCTTTGCTGCACTGATAACCATAATAATGATTTGTGTCCCATAGACCAGAGAATCATATTGGCCTAAGCTCTGCCTTGTTGGGTGCAACCTCGTGGGAAGAAGGTGGCAGTTTACAAATGCGTGATGAGGACAATTGCGAATCCAAAGAAATACAAGAGGAGGTTGAGGATGTCTACACTTGCATGTAAGTTAAGATTAATAGGTAATAAGGAGAACAACGACTGAAGAGTGATTATAAGTGAGGAGATTACTAGTGATGAGAGAAGTGATTAGTGAGGAGGGGAAAAAGATTATTAGTGAGTGATGAAGGATTACTAGTGACGAGATTACTAGTGAGGACAGATTCAAGTGGCAAAAAATTGCTAGCGAGTAAAGATACCAGTAAGGGGAGATTACTATTTTGGAAAATTACTAGTGACAAGGTAATAAAAAAGATTACTATATAATTATGATGACTAATGAGGAAAGATAACTAGTTACGAAAGGTTAGTACTAACAAAAGGTTACTTATTGACGGTCTACTCGTGTTATCCAAACTCAATAAGCTGACACTGTCACGAATTATCTGAAACACAAGTACCAAATTAAGGTAGCCTTTTTCTCTTGGTAATCTGACAAAATTCATCTCTTCTCGACTCACTCAAATAGAAGAAACTTTCACTAGCTTTCAAGTCAGCTTTCAAACTCTCGCCTTCCTCGTGAACCATTACTTGACCGATTCACTGCTGAAAATATTTGTGTTTAATTAATATATTTTAACAAATCAGGTATTGTTAATTTCAAGTTAGTAAGTACAAATATATAACTAATTAACAAACTAATTAACAAATAAATTAATAAATTTATAAATAAATAACTAAAAAGCTCATGACAAGTTCAAATCGACCGACCACAAAACAGACAAGCTGTTCCTCCACTGGACTGCCAATGAGAGACACTGAAGGAGGTGAGCACAGGCATTCACCATCCCAGTTCTTTGCCTTATCCTGAGGCTGAGCTCATTTAGGAAAGCCTTCCCGATTCACACCCAATGATTCAATAGCCACGGGCACAAAAAAGTGGCAAGGATCTCGACTGGCATGCTTGGCCACTTTCTTCTCCTCAGACATAGCAGCCAAAGCTCCAGCACTACCCACTGCCAGACCCCGATATTTACTAGGCAACATATCTGGACAGGTCGCATCCCACACCAGTTAATTCCTTCTTCCATGGAACTATGGTTACCCCATCAGGCCTTTTCCCGTCAGAACGAAAGAGACCCGATGATTCCAGCCTGCAAGGGGCACCTGCAGATGACAATGCCCAGAAGAGGATGTGGTATGCAAGAGGAGTGAAAGACAGGGACAGTCATTTCTGCTCAGGATGCCTTAATCCTGCTGCGTAATTCATTTTCTATCTCTAAGCTTCTATACACCCTCAGGACTTCTCCATGTTTTCTCTCTCCTGCCCTGATAGTCAATTTTAAGTGGCATTACTAACATTAATTTCTCTGGCGATGTCCATTCTTGGTTGCTGTCCACTCTCCCTGTTGGGCATCAGAGGGACCAAAGAGCTCCCGGGTGAGAGCATAAGATGGTTCCTCTCGAAACTGGATCATGGTAAATCATCTCAGCTTGTTGTTGTTCAAATCTTTTAAGTTTGTTTGATGAGCTCAAGATCATGAATTATATCTTGCATTGTGTCCCCCAGAGTGATGTCATCTAGATATATTACACAGAACTCCGATGACAACTGAAAGCAGTTATGATGGATGAAAAGGAGAGGGCCAAGAGGATCTCTCTGCTGAACCCCTTTGGCTGATTGCAAGGATTTGTTACCCCAGAACAAGGAATGGTGAAGAGTATACAGAATGAACAAAAGGGTAGATTACACTTATAGACAGCTTCCAACATCTTATCTCCGTGCATGAAATTGAAAGCATTTTTTATGTCAAGCTTTAGTACTGCATGGTTAGGTTGCAAGTTTTTGAGGCAGCCAACTGTCATCTTGGATTCATCCACCTTTTCAGTTGGAAGGATCATTGAATCAAAGAATTAGCTAAACACATACTGAATATGGGACGCAGTGAGGTAATAAATGGCGAGTAAATTTTGTTTTGAAGATGCCTTTGGGAAATGAAGGTGTTTCCCATTACAAGTGACTGCACTGGCCGATTATGAACTGTAACTACTTTTCAGGGAGAATTAGTACAGGTAACTCACGATATTCTGTATTCTACACGAGTATGTATGAATGAAGGTAGTCTGGTAATATTGGTACTTGTGTAAACAAAGTGAGTAAACTGGTATCTGTACTCTACGCTATTGTGAAAACATAAAAAGGTCATAAGGTAGCTAAATTTAATGTCTCACAGACTTATATAATAACTGTGCATTAAATATGTTACTCATCATTAAGTCATTATGCAGAAACTTCATTCCTGCTTAGTGTTTTCGTTGCTTAGTTTATCGTGAAGTAGTTGTTGAGTATTTCTGAGTCTGTCTGCCTTTTGTTTGTTATTTTTGCTGGTAAATAAAGGGTTCCCCAAACAACCAACTCTCCTGAGTAGACTACAAATTGGTCTTTGCTGCACTGATAACCATAATAACGATTTGTGTCCCATAGACCAGGGAATCATAGCCAAAGCTCTGCCTTGTTGGGTGCAACCTCGTGGGAAGAAGGTGGCAGTTTACAAATGCGTGATGAGGACAATTGTGAATCCAAAGAAATACAAGAGGAGGATGAGGATTTCTACTACACTTACATGTAAGTTAAGATTAATAGGTAATAAGGAGAATAACGACTGAAGAGTGATTATAAGTGAGGAGATTACTAGTGATGAGAGAAGTGATTAGTGAGGAGGGGGAAAAGATTATTAGTGAGGAAAGATTACTAGTGATGAAGGATTACTAGTGACGAGATTACTAGCGAGGAGAGATTTAAGTGACAAAAAATTGTTAGCGAGTAAAGATACCAGTTAGGGGAGATTACTATTTAGGAAAATTACTTAATAGAAAAGATTACTATATATGATGACTAAAGATAACTAGTTAGGAAAGGTTAGTAGTGACAAAAGGTTACTTATTGACGGTCTACTCGTGTTATCCAAATTCAATAAGCTGACACTGTCACGAATTATCTGAAACACAAGTACCAAATTAAAGTAGCCTTTTTCTCTTGATAACCTGACAAAAGTCATCAAAACTAATCTCTTCTCGACTGACTCAAATAGAAGAAACTTTCACTAGCTTTCAAATCTAGCTTTCAAGTACTTGACCGATTCACTGCCGAAAATATTTTAAAAAGAAAATATATTTTAACAATATCAGGTATTGTAATTATTATTTTTAAACACAAAAATAATTACAAGTTAGTTAGTACAAAATATAACTAATTAACAAATAAATTAATAAACTTATAAATAAATAACTAAAAAGCTCATGACAAGTTCAAATCGACCGACCACAAAACAGACAAGGTGTTCCCCCACTGGACTGCCTCAATGAGAGATGCTGAAGGAGGTGAGCACAGGCATTCACCATCCCAGTTCTTTGCCTTATCCTGAGGTTGAGCTCCTTTAGGAAAGCCTTCCCGATGACCCCCAATGACTCAATGGCCACGGGCACAAAAAAGTGGCAAGGATCTCGACTGGCATGCTTGGCCACTTTCTTCTCCTCAGACATAGCAGCCACAGCTCCAGCACTACTCACTGCCAGACCCTTACTAGGCAAACGTATCTGGACAGGTCGCATCCCACACCAGTTGCTTTCATGGAACCATGGTTAACCCATCAGGCCTTTTCCCATCAGAACGAAAGAGACCCGATGATTCCAGCCTGCAAGGTGAACCTGCAGATGATAATGCCCAGAAGAGGATGTCGTTTATGGAGGTATGCAAGAGGAGTGAAAGACAGGGACAGGCTCAGATTCATTTCTGCTCAGGATGCCTTAATCCTGCTGCGTAATTAATTTTCTATCTCTAAGCTTCTATACACCCTCAAGAATTCTCCATGTTTTCACTCTCCTGCCCTGATAGTCAATTGTAAGTGGCATTACTAACATTAATTTCTCTGGCGATGTCCATTCTTGGTTGCTGTCCACTCTCCCTGTTGGGCATCAGAGGGATCAAAGAGCTCCCGGGTGAGAGCATAAGATGGTTCCTCTCGAAACTGGATCATGGTAAATCATCTCAGCTTGTTGTTGTTCAAATCTTTTAAGTTTGTTTGATGAGCTCAAGATCATGAATTATATCTTGCGTTGAGTCCCCTAGAGTGATGTCATCTAGATATATTACACAGAACTCCGATGACAACTGAGAGCAGTTATGATGGAGTGAGAGACAGAAAAGGAGAGGGCCAAGAGGATCTCTCTGCTGAACCCCTTCAGCTTATTGCAAGGACTTGTCACCCCAGAACAAGGAGGATGGTGAAGAGTATACAGAATGAACAAAAGGGTGGATTACAGGTGCTAAGGTATAGACAGCTTCCAACATCTTGTCTCCGCGCATGAAATTGAAAGCATTTTTTATGTCAAGCTTTAGTACTGCATGGTTAGGTTGCAAGTTTTTGAGGCAGCCAACTGTCATGATTCATCCACCTTTTCAGTTGGAAGGATCGTTGAATCAAAGAATTAGCTAAACACATACTGAATATGGGACGCAGTGAGGTAATAAATGGCGAGTAAATTTTGTTTTGAAGATGCCTTTGGGAAATGAAGGTGTTTCCCATTACAAGTGACTGCACTGGCCGATTATGAACTGTAACTACTTTTCAGGGAGAATTAGTACAGGTAACTCACGATATTCTGTATTCTACATGAGTATGGATGAATGAAGGTAGTCTGGTAATATTGGTACTTGTGTAAACAAAGTGAGTAAACTGGTATCTGTACTCTACACTATTATTGTGAAAACATAAAAAGGTCATAAGGTAGTAAATTTAATGTCTCACAGACTTATATAATAACTGTGCATTAAATATGTTACTCATCATTAAGTCATTATGCAGCTAAATATAGTAACTTCATTCCTGCTTGGTGTTTTCGTTGCTTAGTTTATCGTGAAGTAGTTGTTGAGTATTTCTGAGTCCGTCTGCCTTTTATTTGTTATTTTTGCTGGTAAATAAAGGGTTCCCAAAACAACCAACTCTCCTGAGTAGACTGCAAATTGGTCTTTGCTGCACTGATAACCATAATAATGATTTGTGTCCCATAGACCAGAGAATCATATTGGCCTAAGCTCTGCCTTGTTGGGTGCAACCTCGTGGGAAGAAGGTGGCAGTTTACAAATGCGTGATGAGGACAATTGCGAATCCAAAGAAATACAAGAGGAGGTTGAGGATGTCTACACTTGCATGTAAGTTAAGATTAATAGGTAATAAGGAGAACAACGACTGAAGAGTGATTATAAGTGAGGAGATTACTAGTGATGAGAGAAGTGATTAGTGAGGAGGGGAAAAAGATTATTAGTGAGTGATGAAGGATTACTAGTGACGAGATTACTAGCGAGGACAGATTCAAGTGGCAAAAAATTGCTAGCGAGTAAAGATACCAGTAAGGGGAGATTACTATTTTGGAAAATTACTAGTGACAAGGTAATAAAAAAGATTACTATATAATTATGATGACTAATGAGGAAAGATAACTAGTTACGAAAGGTTAGTACTAACAAAAGGTTACTTATTGACGGTCTACTCGTGTTATCCAAACTCAATAAGCTGACACTGTCACGAATTATCTGAAACACAAGTACCAAATTAAGGTAGCCTTTTTCTCTTGATAATCTGACAAAATTCATCTCTTCTCGACTCACTCAAATAGAAGAAACTTTCACTAGCTTTCAAGTCAGCTTTCAAACTCTCGCCTTCCTCGTGAACCATCACTTGACCGATTCACTGCTGAAAATATTTGTGTTTAATTAATATATTTTAACAAATCAGGTATTGTTAATTTCAAGTTAGTAAGTACAAATATATAACTAATTAACAAACTAATTAACAAATAAATTAATAAATTTATAAATAAATAACTAAAAAGCTCATGACAAGTTCAAATCGACCGACCACAAAACAGACAAGCTGTTCCTCCACTGGACTGCCAATGAGAGACACTGAAGGAGGTGAGCACAGGCATTCACCATCCCAGTTCTTTGCCTTATCCTGAGGCTGAGCTCATTTAGGAAAGCCTTCCCGATTCACACCCAATGATTCAATAGCCACGGGCACAAAAAAGTGGCAAGGATCTCGACTGGCATGCTTGGCCACTTTCTTCTCCTCAGACATAGCAGCCACAGCTCCAGCACTACCCACTGCCAGACCCCGATATTTACTAGGCAACATATCTGGACAGGTCGCATCCCACACCAGTTAATTCCTTCTTCCATGGAACTATGGTTACCCCATCAGGCCTTTTCCCGTCAGAACGAAAGAGACCCGATGATTCCAGCCTGCAAGGGGCACCTGCAGATGACAATGCCCAGAAGAGGATGTGGTATGCAAGAGGAGTGAAAGACAGGGACAGTCATTTCTGCTCAGGATGCCTTAATCCTGCTGCGTAATTCATTTTCTATCTCTAAGCTTCTATACACCCTCAGGACTTCTCCATGTTTTCTCTCTCCTGCCCTGATAGTCAATTTTAAGTGGCATTACTAACATTAATTTCTCTGGCGATGTCCATTCTTGGTTGCTGTCCACTCTCCCTGTTGGGCATCAGAGGGACCAAAGAGCTCCCGGGTGAGAGCATAAGATGGTTCCTCTCGAAACTGGATCATGGTAAATCATCTCAGCTTGTTGTTGTTCAAATCTTTTAAGTTTGTTTGATGAGCTCAAGATCATGAATTATATCTTGCATTGTGTCCCCCAGAGTGATGTCATCTAGATATATTACACAGAACTCCGATGACAACTGAAAGCAGTTATGATGGATGAAAAGGAGAGGGCCAAGAGGATCTCTCTGCTGAACCCCTTTGGCTGATTGCAAGGATTTGTTACCCCAGAACAAGGAATGGTGAAGAGTATACAGAATGAACAAAGGGGTAGATTACACTTATAGACAGCTTCCAACATCTTATCTCCGTGCATGAAATTGAAAGCATTTTTTATGTCAAGCTTTAGTACTGCATGGTTAGGTTGCAAGTTTTTGAGGCAGCCAACTGTCATCTTGGATTCATCCACCTTTTCAGTTGGAAGGATCATTGAATCAAAGAATTAGCTAAACACATACTGAATATGGGACGCAGTGAGGTAATAAATGGTGAGTAAATTTTGTTTTGAAGATGCCTTTGGGAAATGAAGGTGTTTCCCATTACAAGTGACTGCACTGGCCGATTATGAACTGTAACTACTTTTCAGGGAGAATTAGTACAGGTAACTCACGATATTCTGTATTCTACACGAGTATGTATGAATGAAGGTAGTCTGGTAATATTGGTACTTGTGTAAACAAAGTGAGTAAACTGGTATCTGTACTCTACGCTATTGTGAAAACATAAAAAGGTCATAAGGTAGCTAAATTTAATGTCTCACAGACTTATATAATAACTGTGCATTAAATATGTTACTCATCATTAAGTCATTATGCAGAAACTTCATTCCTGCTTAGTGTTTTCGTTGCTTAGTTTATCGTGAAGTAGTTGTTGAGTATTTCTGAGTCTGTCTGCCTTTTGTTTGTTATTTTTGCTGGTAAATAAAGGGTTCCCAAAACAACCAACTCTCCTGAGTAGACTACAAATTGGTCTTTGCTGCACTGATAACCATAATAACGATTTGTGTCCCATAGACCAGGGAATCATAGCCAAAGCTCTGCCTTGTTGGGTGCAACCTCGTGGGAAGAAGGTGGCAGTTTACAAATGCGTGATGAGGACAATTGCGAATCCAAAGAAATACAAGAGGAGGATGAGGATGACTACACTTACATGTAAGTTAAGATTAATAGGTAATAAGGAGAATAACGACTGAAGAGTGATTATAAGTGAGGAGATTACTAGTGATGAGAGAAGTGATTAGTGAGGAGGGGAAAAAGATTATTAGTGAGGAAAGATTACTAGTGATGAAGGATTACTAGTGGCAAGATTACTAGCGAGGAGAGATTCAAGTGACAAAAAATTACTACGAGTAAAGGTACCAGTAAGGGAAGATTACTATTTAGGAAAATTACTAGTGACAAGGTAATACTATATATGATGACTAATGAGGAAAGATAACTAGTTACGAAAGGTTAGTAGTGACAAAAGGTTACTTATTGACGGTCTACTCATGTTATCCAAACTCAATGAGCTGACACTCTCACGAATTATCTGAAACTCAAGTACCAAATTAAGGTAGCCTTTTTCTCTGACAAAATTCATCACTTCTCGACTCACTCAAATAGAAGAAACTTTCACTAGCTTTCAAATCTAGCTTTCAAACTCTCGCCCTCCTCATGAACCATCACTTGACCGATTAACTGCTGAAAATATTTGTGTTTAAAAGAAAATATATTTTAACAAATCAGGTATTGTTAATTACAAGTTAGTTAGTACAAAAATATAACACTAATTAACAAATAAATTAATAAATTTATAAATAAATAACTAAAAAGCTCATGACAAGTTCAAATAGACCGACCACAAAACAGACAAGGTGTTCCCCCACTGGACTGCCAATGAGAGACACTGAAGGAGGTGAGCACAGGCATTCACCATCCCTGTTCTTTGCCTAATCCTGAGGCTGAGCTTCTTTAGGAAAGCCTTCCCGATGAGCCCAATGACTCAATGGCCACGGGCACAAAAAAGTGGCAAGGATCTCGACAGGCACGCTTGGTCTCCTCAGACATAGCAGCCACAGCTCCAGCACTACTCACTGGCAGACCCCGATATTACTAGGCAAACGTATCTGGACAGGTCACATCCCACACCAGTTGCTTTCTTTCTTCCATGGAACCATGGTTACCCCATCAGGCCTTTTCCCCTCAGAACGAAAGAGACCCGATGATTCCAGCCTGCAAGGGGAACCTGCAGATGACAATGCCCGAAGAGGATGTCATTTATGGAGGTATGCAAGAGGAGTGAAAGACAGGGACAGGCTCAGATTCATTTCTTCTCAGGATGCCTTAATCCTGCTGCGTAGTTCATTTTCTATCTCTAAGCTTCTATATACCCTCAGGACTTCTCTATGTTTTCTCTCTCCTGCCCTGATAGTCAATTGTAAGTGGCATTACTAACATTAATTTCTCTGGCGATGTCCAACTTGGTTGCTGTCCACCCTCCCTGTTGGGCATCAGAGGAATCAAAGAGCTCCCGGGTGAGAGCATAAGATGGTTCCTCTCGAAACTGGATCATGGTAAATCATCTCAGCTTGTTGTTGTTCAAATATTTTAAGTTTGTTTGATGAGCTCAAGATCATGAATTATATCTTGCGTTGAGTCCCCTAGAGTGATGTCATCTAGATATATTACACAGAACTCCGATGACAACTGAGAGCAGTTGTGATGGAGTGAAAGACAGAAAAGGAGAGGCCTAAGAGGATCTCTCTGCTGAACCCCTTCGGCTGATTGCAAGGACTTGTCACCCCAGAACAAGGAGGATGGTGAAGAGTATACAGAATGAACAAAAGGGTAGATTACAGGTGCTAAGGTATAGACAGCTTCCAACATCTTGTCTCCGTGCATGAAATTGAAAGCATTTTTATGTCAAGCTTTAGTACTGCATGGTTAGGTTGCAAGTTTTTGAGGCAGCCAACTGTCATCTTGGATTCATCCACCTTTTCAGTTGGAAGGATCGTTGAATCAAAGAATTAGCTAAACACATACTGAATATGGGACGCAGTGAGGTAATAAATGGCGAGTACATTTTGTTTTGAAGATGCCTTTGGGAAATGAAGGTGTTTCCCATTACAAGTGACTGCACTGGCCGATTATGAACTGTAACTACTTTTCAGGGAGAATTAGTACAGGTAACTCACGATATTCTGTATCCTACACGAGTATGTATGAATGAAGGTAGTGTGGTAATATTTGTACTTGTGTAAACAATGTGAGTAAACTGGTATCTGTACTCTATATTATTGTGAAAACATAAAAAGGTCATAAGGTAGCTAAATTTAATGTCTCACAGACTTATATAATAACTGTGCATTAAATATGTTACTCATCATTAAGTCATTATGCAGCTAAATATAGTAACTTCATTCCTGCTTGGTGTTTTCGTTGCTTAGTTTATCGTGAAGTAGTTGTTGAGTATTTCTGAGTCCGTCTGCCTTTTATTTGTTATTTTTGCTGGTAAATAAAGGGTTCCCAAAACAACCAACTCTCCTGAGTAGACTGCAAATTGGTCTTTGCTGCACTGATAACCATAATAATGATTTGTGTCCCATAGACCAGAGAATCATATTGGCCTAAGCTCTGCCTTGTTGGGTGCAACCTCGTGGGAAGAAGGTGGCAGTTTACAAATGCGTGATGAGGACAATTGCGAATCCAAAGAAATACAAGAGGAGGTTGAGGATGTCTACACTTGCATGTAAGTTAAGATTAATAGGTAATAAGGAGAACAACGACTGAAGAGTGATTATAAGTGAGGAGATTACTAGTGATGAGAGAAGTGATTAGTGAGGAGGGGAAAAAGATTATTAGTGAGTGATGAAGGATTACTAGTGACGAGATTACTAGCGAGGACAGATTCAAGTGGCAAAAAATTGCTAGCGAGTAAAGATACCAGTAAGGGGAGATTACTATTTTAGAAAATTACTAGTGACAAGGTAATAAAAAAGATTACTATATAATTATGATGACTAATGAGGAAAGATAACTAGTTACGAAAGGTTAGTACTAACAAAAGGTTACTTATTGACGGTCTACTCGTGTTATCCAAACTCAATAAGCTGACACTGTCACGAATTATCTGAAACACAAGTACCAAATTAAGGTAGCCTTTTTCTCTTGATAATCTGACAAAATTCATCTCTTCTCGACTCACTCAAATAGAAGAAACTTTCACTAGCTTTCAAGTCAGCTTTCAAACTCTCGCCTTCCTCGTGAACCATCACTTGACCGATTCACTGCTGAAAATATTTGTGTTTAATTAATATATTTTAACAAATCAGGTATTGTTAATTTCAAGTTAGTAAGTACAAATATATAACTAATTAACAAACTAATTAACAAATAAATTAATAAATTTATAAATAAATAACTAAAAAGCTCATGACAAGTTCAAATCGACCGACCACAAAACAGACAAGCTGTTCCTCCACTGGACTGCCAATGAGAGACACTGAAGGAGGTGAGCACAGGCATTCACCATCCCAGTTCTTTGCCTTATCCTGAGGCTGAGCTCATTTAGGAAAGCCTTCCCGATTCACACCCAATGATTCAATAGCCACGGGCACAAAAAAGTGGCAAGGATCTCGACTGGCATGCTTGGCCACTTTCTTCTCCTCAGACATAGCAGCCACAGCTCCAGCACTACCCACTGCCAGACCCCGATATTTACTAGGCAACATATCTGGACAGGTCGCATCCCACACCAGTTAATTCCTTCTTCCATGGAACTATGGTTACCCCATCAGGCCTTTTCCCGTCAGAACGAAAGAGACCCGATGATTCCAGCCTGCAAGGGGCACCTGCAGATGACAATGCCCAGAAGAGGATGTGGTATGCAAGAGGAGTGAAAGACAGGGACAGTCATTTCTGCTCAGGATGCCTTAATCCTGCTGCGTAATTCATTTTCTATCTCTAAGCTTCTATACACCCTCAGGACTTCTCCATGTTTTCTCTCTCCTGCCCTGATAGTCAATTTTAAGTGGCATTACTAACATTAATTTCTCTGGCGATGTCCATTCTTGGTTGCTGTCCACTCTCCCTGTTGGGCATCAGAGGGACCAAAGAGCTCCCGGGTGAGAGCATAAGATGGTTCCTCTCGAAACTGGATCATGGTAAATCATCTCAGCTTGTTGTTGTTCAAATCTTTTAAGTTTGTTTGATGAGCTCAAGATCATGAATTATATCTTGCATTGTGTCCCCCAGAGTGATGTCATCTAGATATATTACACAGAACTCCGATGACAACTGAAAGCAGTTATGATGGATGAAAAGGAGAGGGCCAAGAGGATCTCTCTGCTGAACCCCTTTGGCTGATTGCAAGGATTTGTTACCCCAGAACAAGGAATGGTTAAGAGTATACAGAATGAACAAAAGGGTAGATTACACTTATAGACAGCTTCCAACATCTTATCTCCGTGCATGAAATTGAAAGCATTTTTTATGTCAAGCTTTAGTACTGCATGGTTAGGTTGCAAGTTTTTGAGGCAGCCAACTGTCATCTTGGATTCATCCACCTTTTCAGTTGGAAGGATCATTGAATCAAAGAATTAGCTAAACACATACTGAATATGGGACGCAGTGAGGTAATAAATGGCGAGTAAATTTTGTTTTGAAGATGCCTTTGGGAAATGAAGGTGTTTCCCATTACAAGTGACTGCACTGGCCGATTATGAACTGTAACTACTTTTCAGGGAGAATTAGTACAGGTAACTCACGATATTCTGTATTCTACACGAGTATGTATGAATGAAGGTAGTCTGGTAATATTGGTACTTGTGTAAACAAAGTGAGTAAACTGGTATCTGTACTCTACGCTATTGTGAAAACATAAAAAGGTCATAAGGTAGCTAAATTTAATGTCTCACAGACTTATATAATAACTGTGCATTAAATATGTTACTCATCATTAAGTCATTATGCAGAAACTTCATTCCTGCTTAGTGTTTTCGTTGCTTAGTTTATCGTGAAGTAGTTGTTGAGTATTTCTGAGTCTGTCTGCCTTTTGTTTGTTATTTTTGCTGGTAAATAAAGGGTTCCCCAAACAACCAACTCTCCTGAGTAGACTACAAATTGGTCTTTGCTGCACTGATAACCATAATAACGATTTGTGTCCCATAGACCAGGGAATCATAGCCAAAGCTCTGCCTTGTTGGGTGCAACCTCGTGGGAAGAAGGTGGCAGTTTACAAATGCGTGATGAGGACAATTGCGAATCCAAAGAAATACAAGAGGAGGATGAGGATGACTACACTTACATGTAAGTTAAGATTAATAGGTAATAAGGAGAATAACGACTGAAGAGTGATTATAAGTGAGGAGATTACTAGTGATGAGAGAAGTGATTAGTGAGGAGGGGAAAAAGATTATTAGTGAGGAAAGATTACTAGTGATAAAGGATTACTAGTGGCATGATTACTAGCGAGGAGAGATTCAAGTGACAAAAAATTACTACGAGTAAAGGTACCAGTAAGGGAAGATTACTATTTAGGAAAATTACTAGTGACAAGGTAATACTATTATATGATGACTAATGAGGAAAGATAACTAGTTACGAAAGGTTAGTAGTGACAAAAGGTTACTTATTGACGGTCTACTCATGTTATCCAAACTCAATGAGCTGTCACTCTCACGAATTATCTGAAACTCAAGTACCAAATTAAGGTAGCCTTTTTCTCTGACAAAATTCATCACTTCTCGACTCACTCAAATAGAAGAAACTTTCACTAGCTTTCAAATCTAGCTTTCAAACTCTCGCCCTCCTCATGAACCATCACTTGACCGATTAACTGCTGAAAATATTTGTGTTTAAAAGAAAATATATTTTAACAAATCAGGTATTGTTAATTACAAGTTAGTTAGTACAAAAATATAACACTAATTAACAAATAAATTAATAAATTTATAAATAAATAACAAAAAAGCTCATGACAAGTTCAAATAGACCGACCACAAAACAGACAAGGTGTTCCCCCACTGGACTGCCAATGAGAGACACTGAAGGAGGTGAGCACAGGCATTCACCATCCCTGTTCTTTGCCTAATCCTGAGGCTGAGCTCCTTTAGGAAAGCCTTCCCGATGAGCCCCAATGACTCAATGGCCACGGGCACAAAAAAGTGGCAAGGATCTCGACAGGCACGCTTGGTCTCCTCAGACATAGCAGACACAGCTACAGCACTACTCACTGGCAGACCCCGATATTACTAGGCAAACGTATCTGGACAGGTCACATCCCACACCAGTTGCTTGCTTTCTTCCATGGAACCATGGTTACCCCATCAGGCCTTTTCCCCTCAGAACGAAAGAGACCCGATGATTCCAGCCTGCAAGGGGAACCTGCAGATGACAATGCCCGAAGAGGATGTCATTTATGGAGGTATGCAAGAGGAGTGAAAGACAGGGACAGGCTCAGATTCATTTCTTCTCAGGATGCCTTAATCCTGCTGCGTAGTTCATTTTCTATCTCTAAGCTTCTATACACCCTCAGGACTTCTCTATGTTTTCTCTCTCCTGCCCTGATAGTCAATTGTAAGTGGCATTACTAACATTAATTTCTCTGGCGATGTCCAACTTGGTTGCTGTCCACCCTCCCTGTTGGGCATCAGAGGAATCAAAGAGCTCCCGGGTGAGAGCATAAGATGGTTCCTCTCGAAACTGGATCATGGTAAATCATCTCAGCTTGTTGTTGTTCAAATATTTTAAGTTTGTTTGATGAGCTCAAGATCATGAATTATATCTTGCGTTGAGTCCCCTAGAGTGATGTCATCTAGATATATTACACAGAACTCCGATGACAACTGAGAGCAGTTGTGATGGAGTGAAAGACAGAAAAGGAGAGGCCTAAGAGGATCTCTCTGCTGAACCCCTTCGGCTGATTGCAAGGACTTGTCACCCCAGAACAAGGAGGATGGTGAAGAGTATACAGAATGAACAAAAGGGTAGATTACAGGTGCTAAGGTATAGACAGCTTCCAACATCTTGTCTCCGTGCATGAAATTGAAAGCATTTTTATGTCAAGCTTTAGTACTGCATGGTTAGGTTGCAAGTTTTTGAGGCAGCCAACTGTCATCTTGGATTCATCCACCTTTTCAGTTGGAAGGATCGTTGAATCAAAGAATTAGCTAAACACATACTGAATATGGGACGCAGTGAGGTAATAAATGGCGAGTACATTTTGTTTTGAAGATGCCTTTGGGAAATGAAGGTGTTTCCCATTACAAGTGACTGCACTGGCCGATTATGAACTGTAACTACTTTTCAGGGAGAATTAGTACAGGTAACTCACGATATTCTGTATTCTACACGAGTATGTATGAATGAAGGTAGTCTGGTAATATTGGTACTTGTGTAAACAAAGTGAGTAAACTGGTATCTGTACTCTACGCTATTGTGAAAACATAAAAAGGTCATAAGGTAGCTAAATTTAATGTCTCACAGACTTATATAATAACTGTGCATTAAATATGTTACTCATCATTAAGTCATTATGCAGAAACTTCATTCCTGCTTAGTGTTTTCGTTGCTTAGTTTATCGTGAAGTAGTTGTTGAGTATTTCTGAGTCCGTCTGCCTTTTGTTTTTATTTTTGCTGGTAAATAAAGGGTTCCCAAAACAACCAACTCTCCTGAGTAGACTGCAAAGTGGTCTTTGCTGCACTGATAACCATAATAACGATTTGTGTCCCATAGACCAGGGAATCATAGCCAAAGCTCTGCCTTGTTGGGTGCAACCTCGTGGGAAGAAGGTGGCAGTTTACAAATGCGTGATGAGGACAATTGTGAATCCAAAGAAATACAAGAGGAGGATGAGGATGTCTACACTTGCATGTAAGTTAAGATTAATAGGTAATAAGGAGAATAACGACTGAAGAGTGATTATAAGTGAGGAGATTACTAGTGATGAGAGAAGTGATTAGTGAGGAGGGGGAAAAGATTATTTGTGAGGAAAGATTACTAGTGATGAAGGATTACTAGTGACGAGATTACTAGCGAGGAGAGATTCAAGTGACAAAAAATTGCTAGCGAGTAAAGATACCAGTAAGGGGAGATTACTATTTAGGAAAATTACTAGTGACAAGGTAATACTATATATGGTGACTAATGAGGAAAGATAACTAGTTACGAAAGGTTAGTAGTGACAAAAGGTTACTTATTGACGGTCTACTCGTGTTATCCAAAATCAATAAGCTGACACTGTCACGAATTATCTGAAACACAAGTACCAAATTAAGGTAGCCTTTTTCTCTTGATAATCTGATTGCCTAACTTCAGCTTTCCAGTTAAATTCTTGCACGATAACTTTTTTTGGTGAAGAATAAGCACTGAAACAAGACAAAATTCATCACTTCTTGACTTACTCAAATAGAAGAAACTTTCACTAGCTTTCAAACTCTCGCCCTCCTCATTAACCATCACTTGACCGATTCACTGCTGAAAATATTTGTGTTAATTAAAAAAAGAAAATATATTTTAGGTATATATTGTAATTATTATTTTTTATTTATTATAAACAGTTATATATTATAAACACATTAAAAGGGGGAAAGAAGGCTGCGTATCGCGTAGTCTCATATAAAGTACCATATCTTTGCTCGCATTCACTCTAGTCGCCCGATTTATATATCAAATTATAGCTTGCAGTCTGTGCTTTCTAATGGCAAGTCTCTTTCGTTATTTTATTTCGCCATAATTTTTTCCTAACTCATTATAGGCTCTTCCAGTGCGGACCGTAAGCGTTAAGTAAACCACGTTGGGCTCTTATTCGGTCTATTAGTCAATCATAATGAGTACTACAAACTGCGCGTCTTGAAATTTGGAAAAAAAGTTTTTTTGTTGCATTTTCTGAACATAGCTAGACAATACTTACCTATAGTAGACACCTATGTATGCATATCACTACGCATGGACCTTTACCCTGTTGATGACCCCTTACCTTGCGCATGCTTATTGACATACATTCAGTTGATGGCACACATCTCATGCCTGCAATATCAATAATTATTCAATCCTCTTGAATCGGCAACGAGACAGCGTACTACGCTTAACTATGTGTGCATCAACTCACCAAGTGTAGTCTCTGTTAGCTACTACACCCCACCAGCAAGAGTGCTGTCTAGGGGATCGATCGTTTTCGGCGTCATTCTAACTATCGCCCACCCACCTCATGGCAGTGAACTGCCCCTACCCGGGATGCGACTTCGCCACACCAGAGGGGATGACCCCAGTGGTGGCAGCCGCCCTCCTCAACGGCCACATGCTGATCCACAGTCAGGCAGCCAGAACAAAGCCAACCCCGGTCCGCCGACCAGAGATCGCGGCCGGGGGAACCACCGAGGGATGGCACTACTTTCTCACCAGATGGAGTGCTTATTCACGAGCCGTCCACCTGGTCGGCGCTGACGTAGCAATCCAGTTGCTCGAGTGCCTGGATCCTAAACTTCGCCGTGACGTCACTCGCAACATAGTGGACCCTTTACCAATCGAGGAGCACACCGAGGCAGACCTCCTGGCAGCCATCAATGCCCTCGCGGTGCGGGAAGAGAACCCTAAGGTGGCTCGGGTGCACTCTCCCGGATGGTCCAGGATCGGGGTGAACCAGTACGATCATTTGCAGCTCGACTCCGCGGTCAGGCGGAGGTTTGCAGATTCGTGATGAAGTGCACAGGCTGTGACGTCATTAACAACCAAGGAGAACAGAGGGTCGCTGACCAACTCTGCATCGGACAAGAAGATCTCCTGAAGGACCCAAATCAACAAATGACTGTGGAGGAAACGATAAGATTTGTCGAGTGGGGGCCGCTGGCAAGCGGTCCGCGGTCACCATCACAACACCCACCTCGACAAGCGATTTCGATGAGGAGACAGACCAGGAAGATACACTCCTCAGTGGCTACAGGCAACAGCAACGCCCGCCCACGCCACGCTCGTCAGCAAGAGCCACCCCCATCAAACCAAACCGCCCACCCCAAACAGAGGGCAAGCCAACATTGCCAGGCCAGCCAACAACCCAAAGGCCACATGTTGCTTCTGTGGCCACCAAGGCCACGGAGAGAGGGCACGCACCGCTATCAGATGAACACAGTGCCCCGCATTCGGCTCCACCTGCTCTTCATGCAGCCGCCCCAATCATTACGCCCACCTGTGTTGGCTTAAACTGGCAGAGAGGGAGAGTGCTGTCTCGGAACATGTCAACACCATGTCCGAGGGCACCCTCCCTCATCAATCCTGGGACTCCGGAGCCCAACAGTGGACCCAACGCCGCTCCTCGCCCCAACCAATCATTGAGGTAACATTGTCAACCCACAAAGAGGACTACCGAACCCATGGCCACACACTGAGGGAGGAGAGACACGGACTAGCCACCACCGCCATGGCCGACACAGGCTGCCAGAGTTGTCTGGCAGGCCCACTACTCCTGACGGGCCTCAACCTCCGGGAAGCCGACCTCATCCCTGCCACGCTCATGATGAGCTCCGCCAGCGGGAACAATCTACCCATCCTCGGGGCTGCGCTCCTCTGGATCAGATCCTGCCACTCAGACCGCAAGACCAGGCAGATGGTCTATTTCAGCCCATTGGCGACTAAGCTTTACCTGAGTCTGGCCACTTGCACTGACCTTGGGCTGATCGCTGAGGGGTTCCCCCTCTGCGCGTCGACGCCACCTTCGGGAAACGGCACGAGTACATGGGCGACCCCTGATCAGCCGCTGTCGCAAGTCCAGGACCTGCAGACCAGAATCAGTCGACCTGTGCCCGGAACAACGGCTCCCCTCCAGATGAACAGCCCCCCAGCGGACCTGCAGGCCAGACCCTCGGGACCCCACACTCCATCCATGGTGAGCAAACCAGTACTCACCCCACCCAGACCATGCACATGCCCGACCAGGGCACCCCCCCCCCCCAGACAGACCAACCTCCCTGCCCTTCCCAGGCACTGAGGAAAACCGCCACAGACTTGAGCGCCACTTGCTGGACTTGTACTCAGCCAGCGCGTTCAACGTCTGTGAGCACCAGCCCCTCCCCATGATGTCTGGCCCCCCCCTATCCCTGAGCATTGATCCAACCGCCATCCCCAAACCCTGCCACACCCCCATCGCCATCCCCATCCATTGGCAGGATGAGGTGAAGGCAGGTCTCGACCGGAACGTCCGCCTTGGCGTGCTGGAGAGGGTCCCCCTGGGTACGCCCGTCACTTGGTGCCACCGTATGGTAATCTGCACCAAGAAGGACGGGTCGCTCAGGAGGACCATCAACTTCCAGCCCCTAAACCAGCACGCCACGCGCGAGACTCACCACTGCCCCTCCCCGTTCCACCAAGCCCGGGCCATTCCACGCCAAACCAAGAAGACCATCCTCGACGCGTGGAATGGCTACCACTCTGTGGCCCTGAACGAGAGAAATCACCACTTTACGACCTTCGTCACCCCATGGGGCAGGTACAGATACCTCACCGCTCCCCAAGGCTACATCGCCTCGGGTGACGCCTACACGGCCAGATACGATGCCCTCGTCGCCAACGTGGTGTCTAAGACCAAGTGCATCGATGATGCACTGCTCTGGTCGGACGACATCACGGAAGCTTTCCACCAGGCGACTGAGTGGCTCCACATCTGTGCCGTGAATGGCATAACCCTGAACCCGTGCAAATTCCACTTTGCAGAAGACACAGTGGAGTTTGCCGGGTTCACTGTGACCCCGTCAGAGGTACGCCCAGCCAACAAGTACCTAGAGTCCATCACAGATTTCCCCACCCCCACCAGCATCACTGACATACGTGCCTGGTTTGGCCTGGTCAATCAGGTGTCATACACATTCGCAATGGCAGCGGCCATGCTCCCATTCCGAGCCCTTCTCAAGCCCTCAACCCCGTTCACATGGACTGACGAGCTGGCCGAAGCATTCGCCGCCTCCAAGCTACACATCTGCGAGCGCATCAGGGTCCGGTGTCCGAATATTCGACAAGGATCGCCCAACCTGCCTGGCGACCGACTGGAGCAAGGCCGGAACGGGTTCTGGCTGTTCCAAAAACACTGCCGGTGCCCATCCCGTGACTTGTTCTGCTGCCAGGACGGTTGGCGCGTCACCCTGGTGGGCTCGCGCTTTACCCACCCAGCGGAGTCTCGCTATGCCCCGGTGGAAGGAGAGGCCCTAGCGGTAGCTGATGCTCTCGACAAGGCCCGCCACTTTGTCCTCGGGTGCAGGGATCTCGTTGTAGCGGTGGACCACAAACCACTGCTAAAGCTCTTCGGTGATCGCTGCCTCGAGGACATCCCAAACCCACGCCTCCGAAACATCAAGGAGAAGACCCTCCGATACCGGTTCCGGATGGTGTACATCCCCGGCGTGAGAAACCACACCAGCGATGCCCTCTCACGCCACCCATCCGGGACTCGGACACCTCCAAGGCTCCACCTCCCCGATGATATCGCAGTCCCCAGCCCAGCCTGCCCAGGGAGCCCCAGCTCATCCATCGAGGCAATCCACTGCGCCACCCCCCTCTCCACGAGGACGACGGCCTCCCGTCCGCAGTCTGTTCGGCGATATCCACAATCCCCATCAGTTGAGAACAACTCCAGGTTGCCACCACCTCAGACACCACCATGCAGGACCTGATGTTCTACATCGAGGACGGGCCACCCGATACCAGGCACGTGCTACCGACAGCCATTCGGGCCTACTTCCCCATCATCCACATCCTCACCATCATTGACGGCGTCATATGCTATGGGGAACGCGTCGTCATTCCTGCTTCCCTCCGAACCACCTGCCTCGCAGCCCTCCATGCCGCACACCAAGGAACCAGTGGCATGACAGCCCGAGCAACATCCTCCCTATTCTGGCCAGGCCTGACAACTGACATCGCGGCTACGAGAAACAACTGCACCACATGTCACAGCAACGCCCCATCCCAGCCCGCAATGCCCTCAACGACACCCGAGGAGCCAGAGTACCCCTTCCAGCACATTTGTGCGGATTTCTTCCACCACGAGGGATCCGCATATCTTGTGCTGGTCGACCGGTACTCTGGCTGGCCAATCGTTGCCCCCGCCACCAATGGAGCCACAGGCCTCGCCATCATCCTCCGTGACACCATTGCCACATTTGGCATCCCTGCCTCCCTCACCTCCGACGGCGGGCCCGAATTCGCCTCCCACTCCACCAGAGAGCTGCTGACCAACTGGGGCGTCCACCACCGTGTCTCATCCGCGTACAACCCGCACGCCAACAATCGGGCTGAGACCGGGGTGAAGACGATTAAACGCCTCATTGCTGGCAACACCGGCCCAGGCGGGTCCCTCCAATCACCATTTTTCAAGGCCCTCCTCCAATATCGGAATTGCCCCAGCCCGGACACCAAGATGTCACCGGCCATGTGCCTCTTCGGCCGTCCCATCAGAGACTTGCTCCCCGGCATACCTGCCAGACTCAGGCAGCCAGCGGAAAACGACACACGCCTGCAACACCGGGACCAGGCACTCTCCCGCCGCCAATCACTGGGCCGAGCACGATGGGACGAGAACTCCCGCGGCCTCTCCCCCCTTCGTTGCGGTGACAAGGTCTTCATCCAGAACCAAACAGGACGAAGTGCAAAACTGGGGTGGTCGTGGAAGTGCTCCAGTACCACCAATATCAGGTACGAATGGACGGCAACGGCCGACTGACGATGCGGAATCGTCGTTTCCTCCGCCGACAGAACAGCCCCCCATCGCCACCGGACGACCCGGTCAAGCGACGTCTGCCGGACCACCTAGCTCCAACGCAGCCAATACCGCCTGCACTTCCACCCATCCCCAATCCCCCCACTCCACCAATCCCATTCCACTTACCACCTACCCCCCAACCCCCTGCCCCACCCCAGATCCATCCTCCAACCCAGATGCGCCCTCCAGCCCAGACGTCGAGCCAGCAACCACCACTCCTCACCACACCCGCCAACCAGCGCTCTTACACCTTGGTAGCCGGTACCCCGACGCCTTCACATCGCCCCATCCAAACCGACCCCAAAAACCTTGCCAAGATACCCACCCTCCCCAAGACTCCCACCCCTGCCCCCGGGCCCAGAAGGAGCAAGAGAGGACCAAAGCCCATAGCACGATACGGACAGACATCTACTAACTAACTAACTCAGTCCCCCTGACGTCGGACTTGGGGGGACTACGCTTAACTAATAGCTTTATGACATCACGTTACATTTTCATCTATAGGTATTTTTTAGTAATCCTACCAAACAAAAGCTCTCGCGCAAATTGTAGAATATAAAATTTGCTTTCAAATGAAATAATTTTTTTTTATGAAAGGATAAAATATATTCAAGTTATCATTTGAACGGTTTTTCAAAAATCACTTCAGAGATATTGAGCCTTGAAGTCCAAGCAGTTTGTAATCACATCCCAGCTGCCAGAAACACCCCCTGCTTCACTAGAATACATCCCCTCATTACTAAAATTGTGTGTGTACAAACAAAATGTTGAAAGCAACCAATTGACTTTCACAGTCCTTTATTTTTTCAACAACAGCAGTATCCTACATCCTAACTACAACCTGAAAACCAACAATAATTATATATATATACATACACATAAATTAAAGATGCATCAGACTTGTTACGTTGCTTTGCTAATATTGAATTAGCAAACATAAACACGTCATCATTTGCAGGGCTCCCATGCCCAGGTCCATCCATATTCACCCTCCACACATGTCTTCCGACACCCTCCAGTAATCCCTGAAAAACAATAGAACACAAACAAAAGTCATCCTCCAGTAATTCCTAAGCTTGACAAAAATACACATAAACAAAAGTATCTTCCAGTAATCTTTGTTTGAAATCTCTGTTTGACAATAGAAAGCAAGACACATAAACAAAATAAAAATGTTACAGGTCCCCCATGCCAGGACCATACAATGCTCCGCCCTCCATTGAAACTCTGCTGCCTCTCGACAGCAAGCCCGACACTTGTTGCACTCCCGTTTATGTGCATTTGTACACCCATCACTAATTAATGTGTGTGTACCTAAGCTTCAGTCTCTCCACTGAACGCTAAAAAAGTTTTTGTGTTCCTACAACTTCCATAGAAACCGAAGAGCCTTCAAAATTGGCTTCACAATTTACCTTGTGACCCTCAAACCATTCTGTGTGACTTGCTTCTGTTTCATCTTCAGGTCTTCGCGCACAAGCTTGACAGAACTTAGACATAAGATAATAATCTAAAACCTCTCCAGTGTCCCAAGACATCACCGCAACCAAGCCATAATTTGATTTGTGGCCCTGTCTAAGCCATGTGCCGTCAACTAACATCAATGATATCTTCATGACTAACCCTATAAAAATCATGTAACCTATGAGCGGCATCCAACATAATACTCTGTTACTGCATTTGCGTCACTCCCTATTGACCTAGTATATTTTAAAAAAACAAGTGGAACTAAGAGGGAGCAATATATCAATGACTGCAGTGATGTCTTCCAGACCAGAATGACTAATTCCAGCAATGCGAGGAGCACCCTGTACTGACTGGATGTTCAAAGAATGCTTCTACAGATACATGGTTTGAGATGTCTTGAGTGTTACTACAATTTGAACAAAAAGTAAAAATGAGACACCATGCCTGCCCTACGGCCTTCAGTTGCAAGGGAGCTCCGTTACCAAATTGAATACACTTATTACACCTTTCTATGACCTCTCTAAGCTTATCTAAGTTTATTATACGATTACCCTTACCTAGTTCTCCAACACCACCCGAGTCCAAAGAGGTAGAGCCAGTAGATCCAGTAGCAACAGCCACAGAAGCAGCTGAACGATCCATGAGAGCCAACTTCTTCCTGGTCATAGTCACTAATGGAACTGGCCTCTCTTCAGACATTTGCAATTGATTGCAAGGTAAGTGAAGGTTCACAGAAGGCGCTACCCCACCTACAGGATCCAAGAGACTCACTAACAAAGGAAGGAAACAGCTAGTAACTTTTTAGTACGGAGATAAACATTAAAACTTGCCTGGCGCGGCTACTGTGACAGGCTCAACAATAGGGCTTTCTTCTTCTTGTCGTCACTCTTCTTGAATCCTTGGCCTTTCTGTTTAAAATGCTTCTCTGTTCTCTTCCCCATAACTCAAAAGTTTCAAGTGATTCTGGCGAACTGACTAAAAAACACGTGACCTAAAAAAAACGTGCTCGTCTTAGAGGTTGCGCACTACCCCCCCGCCTGGCCAATTCATTGCGCAAACGACTGGTAAGGGTCTCCATGAAATTGGCAACATTTTGATATATAAAAACTGTATTTTGGGTAGGCAATCATCGCCGACCGCCCGATTGTAGCCAGGTAAGACTGGGAGAGAACCTCTTCCAATGTGAAGTGAAATGAAATGAAATGGAATAATAATGCACTGTATAAAAATGGCTATATCTTCTGATGCAAGTATTCACTTGCTCTGAAGCTTGAAACTCAATCTCCAGACATATTATGAACCCCCAATTTTTTTATTTTTTTTTAATATGTGTTTTCAGCCCTCTTCCCCCCTTACTCAAATAGAAGAAACTTTCACTATCTTCCAAACTCTCGCCCTCCTCATGAACCATCACTTGACCGATTCACTGCTGAAAATATTTGTGTTTAATTAAAAAAAGAAAATATATTTTAGGTATTGTAATTATTATTTTTTTATTTATTATAAACATTTATTTATTATAAACACAAAAATAATAAATATTAATTACAAGTTAGTTAGTTAGTACAAAACAAATAAATTAATAAATTTCATGACAAGTTCAAATCGACCGACCACAAAACAGAAAAGGTGTTCCCCCACTGGACTGCCAATGAGAGACGCTGAAGGAGGTGAGCACAGGCATTCACCATCCCAGTTCTTTGCCTTATCCTGAGGCTGAGCTCCTTTAGGAAAGCCTTCCCGATGACCCCCAATGACTCAATGGCCACGGGCACAAAAAAGTGGCAAGGATCTCGACTGGCACGCTTGGCCACTTTCTTCTCCTCAGACATAGAACAGCTCCAGCACTACTCACTGCCAGACCCCGATATTACTAGGCAAACGTATCAGGACAGGTCGCATCCCACACCAGTTGTTTCCTTCTTCCATGGAACCATGGTTACCCCATCAGGCCTTTTCCCGTCAGAACGAAAGAGACCCGATGATTCCAGCCTGCAAGGAGATCCTGCAGATGACAATGCCCGGAAGACGATGTCATTTATGGAGGTATGCAAGAGGAGTGAAAGACAGGGACAGGCTCAGATTCATTTCTGCTCAGGATGCCCCTGCTGCGTAATTCATTTTCTATCTCTAAGCTTCTATACACCCTCAGGACTTCTCTATGTTTTCTCTCTCCTGCCCTGATAGTCAATTTTAAGTGGCATTACTAACATTAATTTCTCTGACGATGTCCATTCTTGGTGCTGTCCACTCTCCCTGTTGGGCATCAGAGGGATCAAAGAGCTCCCGGGTGAGAGCACAAAATGGTTCCTCTTGAAACTGCATCATGGTAAATCATCTCAGACTTGTTGTTGTTCAAATCTTGTTTGATGAGCTCAAGATCATGAATTATATCTTCCATTGAGTCCCCCAGAGTGATGTCATCTAGAGATATTACACAGAACTCCGATGACAACTGAGAGCAGTTATGATGGAGTGAGAGACAGAAAAGGAGAGGGCCAAGAGGATATCTCTGCTGAACCCCTTCGGCTTATTGCAAGGACTTGTCACCCCAGAACAAGGAGGATGGTGAAGAGTATACAGAATGAACAAAGGGTAGATTACAGGTGCTAAGGTATAGACAGCTTCCAACATCTTGTCTCTGTGCATGAAATTGAAAGCATTTTTTATGTCAAGCTTTAGTACTGCATGGTTAGGTTGCAAGTTATTGAGAAACAATGTACAGCTGCTTCATCCCCCCCCCCACCCCCACTGATCCCTAAACCCAGCTTCCTGGGTGCACCTTGGTCACTAGCCGACAAGAAGGGTGCATCCTATTGCTATGATCTGACCTTCTCTAGAGCCAATAGGGTAGCCCCAAAAAGGAAAGAATTCTTTCATGTATGCTAGAGAAAGCAGCTAAGACTGAGAGAAGGGAGGAGACTTCATTAGGATGCTTCAACATGTCCTTCAGATGTTGTAGTCTTAAACCATAAGTACCACCAGCTGATCCATAGGGAAAGGATCTGATTGCTCGAGCAACATTCCCTTCTGAAACAGTCAATAAGGGAAAGACATCAGGGATGGGTGGGATGGATGCATCAGAATGAGGAGAGGGGTGCTAGAAAAGGTGGCATCACACCTCTCAGCCATGGAAACTGAGGAAGCCAAGTGAAACAGCTCCTGTAAAATCTCCCTCAGCGACCCAGTGACTCCAAGGGATCTGGAGCACTGGCTCTACTCTTCCTAAGAGGTTTTCTGGGATCCTCCTCTCTCAGCTGCTTATTAATCGCAGATGCTAAGGACCAACGCCGACCACACCTTGTGGGCACTCACAGACACCTGGAAGTGAAGAGGAAAAGCTACTCCCATGCACTATGAGAATAGCTGAAAACCATGCCTTCCAATATGGTAACTAACTTTGAAAGGGCAAGGGCCCTAGATCCACTAGGGATCCTCTTTAGGATCTTAGACAATTGAACCCAGAAATGGCGGCTCATCATTTGGAGAGGCTGCTGGAGGAAACAGGTGGACCAACCTCACCATCTGGCGTGGGACTACCTGTAGGTGGCAACGCTGCAGCAGGAACTCCCGATGGCTGATTCAATCCAGGGTAGTGGCTATTCAAGGGTCCGTGAGTACAAACTAAGCCCGCCGAAGTCACAGTGAAACACCTCAAACAAATAGGACAGGTAGAGTGAGCAGACATTACCATGTGGCGTTATGTATCAGTTGGTTTAAAGTTATGTTAAAAAATGATGTTATAACTTTTCTTTCATGAATCAAACTCTTCATATCATTAGGAGTGACAGTCAGAATTGATGAAGCAGCATGCATTAAAGAATTCCTTCAGTGACACTATGGATACACAAACTAGGACGTCAAAATGTTTAAGAAAAAGCTTGGCAGGATATGCATGTTTCATAATCATGATGGTACATTGAAGCCAATTTGTAATCCGACACAATCTTTGCAGGAACCATTGGTGTTGGATTAACAAGAGTAGACTGTTACTAAAGGAAAAATTACTTGTGAGGACTAGTAGTGATTACAGGTATGAAATTACTAGTGATGTAAGCTTACCTAGAGAGGAGAGTTTGCTAGTGAGAAAGGTTACAAGTTAGGAAAGATTATTAGCAAGGGGAATAGTACAAATATGTAAACTGGAATGAACACATGTACCTTGCACTGTACCTTGGGCTCAGTGGTACATAAATATTTCATCAGCGTTGACAAGGGAAAAAACTGATATTGACTGTAGTTGGTTGTGCAGGCTCAGCATGACCATGAATCATCAGATATACTGAAGGATGAGATCCAGAACTGCTTATAATTAGAGATAACTAGTTTTACAGATCTGGCCTACTTCATCTAAACTAAAGGGATCAAGTGATTTCAGCTACTGTGATGTCATTGTGATGTCACAAAGACATTCAAGGTGTGTGTGTTTTGGCAATGACATCAACATTCACAGTTATACAATACATTATATACAAACAATTACGAAATACCCAACAAGATGTGATTACCTATATTATTATTACAAAGTGCTGACTTCGACTTTCAGGGAAAAAGTTACTATAGCTTTTAGACGAACCACTAAAATTAAAATTCTATCCATATTTGTAAACAGTCATAATTAAACTGCTACATTGATTAAAAAGTCATCCATGTGTTAAAAATATTTTTGTCTTGTATGTATGTGGCTTCAATGAATTGATTATGTAAAAACACAGACATTAAGGGGCTATGGTACTGGAGAATATTATATATTATATATTACTTCTCTGTTTTGCACGAACAGGAGATGAAACTACGGGACAATGATGCTACGAATACAATTAACATTTGCCTGTGCCTTGTGGGAGTCAACAACGATTGAGAAACTTCAAAATTCTTTTTTTTTTAACCAGAAAATCAACAGAGACCGCAGATATAATGCATTTTTAATTTGATACAATTATTGATGATGCACTTTTTTTCTGTATAATTTGCTATGAACTTCATTGCAAACTAGCAGAGGCAGGGAGGAACACTTGTTTGTCAATGTACTGAAGACATAGATTAGCAATCATTGCAAGTAACAAAGGTGTTTTTCTAATAGAGTAATAGAGGCCTCGCTTTATCGCAGCCATCAATGACAATGATGTCCCTTGTATCACTTCAGCAACTAAGGTGTTTGTTTTTTTAAATAATAGAGCAGGGCCTTACATTATGTGAGCTCTAACATAGCTAGCTAATAGAACAGGGCTAGAGGTAGCCTCACTGGCAATAATGCTTACGTTATGTGAGCTCTAACATAGCTACTGTAGTTCATTGGTAGCGCTGCCATGTTGCATAACTTGTTATCAATTGTCAGGAAAATGAAAAGCACATGCGCAGGTATATATATATATATTTCAATGATGGTGATGGTGATTTCCATGAGCTGGGAGACATTTTTTTAAATAATGAAAATCTACCTAAAACTATCTCCTGATAATGCTGATTCACAATATAGATTGTGGGGTCCATTCTAATATTTTTTACGAGTATATGAACAGTCAGACACACATGCATACAAAGTTTATATATTAGATAATGTAAACCAAAAGAAGATAAAATTTTTGATTGGCAAAGGTCAGGTCACTACAGTAGCAACACTCAAATGACCTCTGGAAACTGCTCATGTTATGCAAGACCCACTGCAAAAGTTAGGGAACAAAAAGAGGCCCTCCAGGCTATTCAGTGCTGCATTTTTTTCTAGTTCCTGTGAGGAACTACTCGTTCCACTTAAAAGTTTACTCACTGCTTGCAGAAACCAAAGTGACAAACGTTAATTTATAATAGCAATTTTTCAACAACCTCTGAGACTAAATCCAGTGTCTGTCATTAGCTCTGGGGGGGTCAGCCTTGCTATAGCAAACTGGTTTTATTATGCAAGCTACAACGTAAAGCTAGTGCAGTTCATTGTGGTATCACCATGTTATATAATTTGTGAGCTATCGTGGGAACACAAAAGATGCATGTACAGGTATATCGCTAAAATAATGACCGAATGTCATGAAGCTCTGGCATTTAAACAACCTCTGAGACCAAATCTGAGGCCTTAACTGGCTTTGGGGGGAGGGGGGGTGGTGGGAATAGCCGTGTCACGGAGGCTATGTGCTCACCGGTCTCTGGAATATGGTACTGTTACAGTCACTCTGGTCCTCAACACAACTATCATTTAGCTCAGCACCACCTCACTCACCCAAGTGCCTGGTGGGTTACCTTTTATAGGCTCTCCCATATAAGGTAACACTGTAATGAGTCTCTGCCTAGACCACGACCAATGGGTGGCCAGTATATACATGTGTGCTATCTAGGTATGAATATCTGTTACACTCTAATTAGCTAGCCATTTGTTAATGAGTCTCTCTCTGGTTGTCAGTGATCAGCTTCCCTGGCAACAGGCTCAATCCCTGAACCTCCTTCCTCTTCTCTTACAGTGGTGTATCCTCTGTCGTCCATGCATGCCTGGAGAGGCCGTCGGAATTGCCATGCTCTGTTCTGGGTTGGTGGTGTATCTTATAGTGGAACAGTTGTAGTGCCAATGACCAACAGGTGAGACGGCTGTTGGTGTCCTGCATGCAGTCCAGATAGATGAGACATCTATGGTCTGTCTAAATGATGAAGGGCACCCCGGTGATGTATGTATACACTAAATTGTCTTACTCCATCCACCACCTCCAGGCATTCCTTTTGCACGGTGGCATACCCAGTCTCCCTTGCAGCTTCTGGGAGGAGTAGGCGACTGGGTGTTTCTCTCTGGCTTCTGGCTCAGCACGGCCCCAGTCCCAATATCTGAAGTGTCCATTTGCATGATGAACTCCCTACTAAAATCGGGGCCTCTCAGTACTTGGTGAGAGGAAAGCTGGCATTTGAGTTCTTTGAATACCCTCTGGTGTAATCCGCTCCATGGCACTTTTTGGGGACTGTCCTTCTTCACCAAAACTGTCCTTCTTCACCAAATCTGTCAGTGGTGCTGCAATGGTGGAGAAGGCCAGGATAAACCGTCAGTAGTACCCTGCCAGCCCTAAAAAGGGAACGAACATTCTGCTTGCGGCATGGGGTATGGAAGTGCTGGAACACGCTGACCTTGGCTTCTTCAGATCTGACCCTGCCCTGTCCCACTATGTGGCTGAGGTAGGCACATTGTCGTTGACCGAGCTGACATTTCGCCAATTTGACCGTCGGCCCGGCTATCCATAGAGTCATTAGGACAGCTCGAAGATGTTGCAGGTGAAGGCTCCATGTATCACTAAACACGACCAGGTCGTCTATGTAGGTGGCTGCTGTTTGTTCGGTTTGAAATTATAAAATGAATTACAATTCCTGCCTGCGACGAAGTGTGTACTAAATCCAAGACCAGGGTCGTAAGGCCTGGTGGTTGGTTGCTTGAGGAAATAGCAGAGACACTCTGTCCTAGATTGACTGATACTAGTAGCTCAAGTAATACAAGTAAAATACTTATTATTAAAGGCTAAGGATAGACAATGTACAATGTTGAATACACTACCATGGTGAAGACTGAGAGGCATGAGATGAGGTAAAGCATTTTATAGGTGAAAGAGGAAAGGGAGTTGTGAATGCATGGAGTGATTTGATTGGTTGGTAAAGGATAGGAGAGAGAGATGACCATATAAGGGAGAGTACTGAAATGCTGCATAACACAGATTAGTTCAATTAAATTGTGAGGTGTAAATTGAAGTGGATGAAAGAACTGGTAATTGGATGTGTGTTGTGCTGAACTGGAAGGGATGGACATGATGGATGAACAATAATAATTAGACAGTTTAAGTGCACATGCCTGAACATCCTGGGGGGGGGGGGGAAGAAGACATGACATAATGTTAATGTTCTTATTCTTGAGCTTGATTTGGAGCTTGTGCTTGGACTTGATCCAATGGAGAGTCTGCTTCAGCTTGGCTGAGGAGAAGGGACAACTTCACAACCGGACGCTTGTAAGTGGCGTGCTGGGTCTTCACTGTGACGGTTCGTACAAGTCCGTCTCGTCCAGGGTGGACATCAATCACTCTGGCAAGTGGCCACTGTTGCGTGAAGGTCTGGTCGTCTTTGATCAGAACAACGTCTCCGATGGTTAGGTTGGGGTTGGGGTTGGGCTTGCGCCATTTTGTGAGCTTCTGCAACTGTTGCAGATATTCTGCTGACCACCGACGCCAGAAGTGCTGGATCATAGATTTTGTCATGGTCCATCGTCTGTGGAGGGATGGCTCGGAGCAGACCACATCTTCTGGGTATGAAGTGGCTGGTCGGCCCAGGAGGAAATGAGAGGGTGTTAACGCCTCGATTCCGTCCAGTGAATGGCTGGTGATAGCCACCAAGGGACGGCTGTTGAGACATGCCTCCACTTGGGTCAGGATGGTGTGGAATTCTTCGTATGATAGTCTTTGGGCTCCAAACTACCTTCTTCAGGTGGAGCTTGGCCGATTTTACGGCAGCCTCCCATAGGCCGCCGAAATGAGGTGCCCTCTCTGGAGAGGAATGCCACTGGACCCTCTGACTAAGAAGGTAGGATGAGATGGGTGAAGAAGCTTCCTGCTGTTCCAACATCTGGTAGAGCTGTTTGAGCTCTCCTCGAGCTCTCACAAAATTCCCACCGTTATCGGAATAAATGTGTCTGGGGCATCCTCGTCTGGAGATGAAACGTTTCAGACACTCGACAAACGTTTTGGTGGTGGCATCCGAGACAGGTTCCAGGTGCACTGCCTTGGTGGTAAAGCAGATGAACACAGCCATGTATCCTTTCACAATGACCGGTTTCCGTGTGTGCCCCTTCTTCAATAGAAAGGGACCGGCATAGTCAATACCGCAGGTGTGGAAAGGCGGACCTTGGGTGAGTCTGGAAGAGGGGAGCTGTCCCATGAGCTGCTGCTGATTTTTGGCTGTGGCGCGTCTGCAGATCACACAACTCTTGAAGATTGCTCTGGTAAGGCGCCTGGCTCCGACGATGTGGATCCTGTGACCTATAGCAGCTAAAAGCAAGCTCGGGCCGCAATGGCCCAAGGCTACATGTTTGTAAGTGACAAGCCTCTGACACAATACACTCTTCCCAGGAAGGATGATGGGATGAATAGATGATTGATGAAGATCTGAATTGGAAAGTCGACCACCCACCCTTAACAACCCCTTCCTGTCAATACATGGGTTCAATGACACGAGAGAGCTGTCTGATGGGATGGCACAGTTTTGTGTGAGATGCTTGATCTCCTTCGGATATGATGCTGATTGTGTTTCCTTGAACATGAAATGCTCTGCTGATTCGATTTCGGATACGACTAGATGTTGATCGAGGCGGAGAGGAAGCCGTTGTCGTTTAAGTTTTAGGTTGGCGATGTATCGCAAACACCAGACAGTGAGCCTGAGCGTTCGGTAGTAATCACTGGACAATGTAGTGATCCATGAAACGGTGGAAATATGACTTAGCTCAGGAGTGGAATCCAAGCCCAACAATGGTTGCACTGGCATGCAAATGGGGTCGACTGATAGCCAGGTAGGACCCTCCCACCATAGGTTGTGCTCGACTAATTCTCTGGGGGACAAACCCCTAGAGGCGCAGTCTGCCGGGTTGGTTGATGTGGGCAAATGGTGCCAGGTTGAAGGAGGCAATTCCTGCAAGATAGTGGATAGGCGGTTGCCTACAAAGGTTTTAAATCTTTTGGGGCTTCCGTCGAGCCAAGCCAATACAACAGTGCTATCTGACCACGCATGCGTGTGGTCCACTGGGATGTTCAATGCTTTACGCACAGCTGATAGGAGTCTGGCTAGGAGCGTGGCTCCACACAATTCCAAGCGAGGAATAGACAGTTGCTTGAGAGGGGCCACACGTGTTTTGGCTGCAACAAGTGAACAAGTTGGTGGCTGGTCTGGATAAGTGGCTCTGATATAGACCACTGCGGCATAAGCCTTACTAGAGGCGTCACAAAACCCGTGGAGTTGGGTGGTCAAACGGGTCACTCCCTTACGGAAGTAGCACCTGGGTTGCTTCCTGGTCACCAACAAAGGAAGCTCTTGCCTCCAACTAGAGTGCTGCTGCAAGTACTGATCTGGCAAAGGGGAGTCCCAATCTATCTTCTCTTCCCACACCTGCTGATAGACTATCTTCATCAGCACAATCGTTGGTGCTAACCACCCCAGGACATCAAATGTCTGGGCCACATCAGATATTATGCCACGCTTGGTGGATTGAAACTGGTCGGGCAATGACAATGAGGTGGACATTGTATCTAGTCTTGAGTCCCAATTGATCCCCAGAGCCTTGGGATACTGTGGATGGTCATGGGTAACGAGGTCCTGCACGGGCAGTTTCTCGTGGAGAGAAGGGTCGATAGCCTGCAACATCGTGCCTGAGCTGCTTCTCCATTTCCGGAGATCAAACCCCCCCTTGGACAATAGACCCCGAAGTGACTGGTAGATGGATAATGCTTGTTCCGGGGTTTCTGCTCCCGTGAACAGGTCATCAACGTAGAATGAACTACTGACTAGTGGAGCTGCCAATGGGTACTGTGCCTTGAAATAATGAGCTGTTTGTTGCAGCGTACGGATTGCTAGGTAAGGAGACGAGGTCACACCGAATGTGACTCGTCATCCTGTAATCCCTGAGAGGCAAGTCTGGACTCTCCCTCCATAAAAACCTATGGAGATCACGGTCAGCTGGATCAAGGTGGACAGCACGGTACATTTTACTAATGTCAGCACTGATAGCTATTGAGTGCATTCGAAACTGTACCAAGATAGTCTCCAAGGTTGGATGCAAAGTGGGACCAACATGTAATGTATCATTGAGGGACTGGTTGCTGATGGTTCGAGCGCTAGCGTCGAAGATCACACTGAGCTTCGTTGAGGTGCTTCCTGGTTTAGTGACCCCATGCGCATGGGGAGGTAATAATGGCTCCCTTGGGAAGTTAGGTCACTAGGGGTTACTAATTCTGCATGTCCCAGGTCCAAATACTCCCTGACCACCCCTTGGAAGGTATCATAGGTGCCCCTTCTGATCAGTGAGTGCTCATTGCTCATGAATCTATTGAGGGCCTGAGGCCTGCTCAGGCCTAGCCTGGGTTGGTCAGTGATCTTGGGGAGTGAAACCTGGTAGTACCCTGGTTCTGGATGATATACATGGGTTTGGAGGTAGTGGTCTTGGACCAGCTCCTCAGTTGGAGTATACATAGATGTGGTGGCTGGAGGTTCCTCAATGGTCCAGAATCTAGTAAATGAGGTCGTTGGTTGGATCCGATACTATCTGAGTCATTACGTTGACTGAATGTTCAACTGGTTTGGAAGGATATTTTCCCAACACTGCCCACCCAAAGATGGTTTTAATTGCCATTGGAGTTCCAGGTGGTCCCACAACCTGTTCATGAGACAATACTTCTGGAATGAGATCACACCCCAGCAACAGATCTACCCTGCCCGGGGCATGAAAAGTGGGATCGGCTAAGCTCAATGCCTTGATGTGCGGCATTTCCTTAACATGGGATGCTCCTTGGAGCGGAAGCCTGCTGGGACAATGGCAGCCAATGTGGACAAATTTAACTCTTGCTGGTTGACAGGGCAAATGGACAGCTGGGTTCCCGACTGGGACTGTTTGAGAGGGGTGCCCTGTGCACCACAGAACTCGGTAATCATAGCCTGCTTGGGCAACTGCAAGGATCGGGTGAGCCTGCTGGTTATAAGGGACATGTCTGCACCCGAGTCCAGCAAAGCCCGAGCCAATACTTGCTTGCCCCCGGGACCCCTCACTAATACTTGGGCTGTCATCATAAGACACCGCTGTGGTGCAGCATGTTGATTAAAGGATTGTGATGATACAACTGAATTGGATTGATTGCTCTGTTTGGATGGACTATTAACACTTGGAGGTGACACTTCATTAGTGGTATTCTGAGCATTGATATTGGAACTAGAATTAGTATTGGATAGAACACCATTGGCAGCTACAACATTCACTACAGCAGGAGATCTATGCTCCTTGTGCACAAGAGTGTGATGTTTTCCACCACACTGTCTACATCTTCCCCAACTTCGACAATCTCTGTTCTGGTGTCCAGGTGCCAGACAGTTGGCACAGAGGTTTTTAGCTCTGATATGGGCTTCCCTCCACTATGCTCATGTCGTTAAAGACCTGACACTGAAAGAGTGGATGCCTAAGCCCAGGACAAAGTAAGCACTCATACCTGAATTCCAGCATGGAAGGAGGTCCGTTGGAAGAATGCCGAGTGGAAGTTGAGTTCACTGCAGCTCTGTGTCTTCTAGACAGGTGTTCTGGTCTGACATCTGGAGCATTCTGCTTGGGTTCAGACTGAGCACTGGCGTTGGTGGCAAGGACATCAGCCCTGAACAGTACAAACTGGAGAAATTCATCCAGTGGTGGGACATCTTTGGATTCACAACATAATCAACGCAACGCTCCGCTCGGCCAGTGCTTGGATTGCACTTCCCACTCTACTTGCAACGCCTTGGGAAGACACGGAGTCAGCATTGATGTGAGAAAGGATGGTAGATCATTTGTTCTGTATGCTTGAGGCCAGCGACTGCATGCTTGACCCTGTCAACAAATTGGAGAAGGTCTGATTTAATATTCTTGATGGAGGTCAAGGATGTCAATTGGTTGCAATATGCTGAATGAATTGTTCTACGCTTATCATAGCGTTTCTGTAGCATCTCGACAATTTCTGAATATAGGCCCTCCCTCTCGGCACCAGAGAACATCAAAGATTTAATCGAAGAGTCCCTGATGGCATCTCGGAGCTAGGCCAGCTTATGTTCAGAGGATAACTCATCATTGGCATCCACTGCTGTTCGGAACTGTGACCAAAAGGGAGCCCAGTCCATAAGGTCCCCACTAAAGGTAGGGAGCTGGAGCTTCGGGAGCTGGATATGCTTGGATCTGGTGTGCACGGCAATGGGATGTGAGGATGAAGGAACTAACTCCTTCTCCTTGGATCCAAGCGCTTCTATTCTGCTTTGGATCTGGATGAGATCTTGATGGATGGGATGGTTGTCTCGGATGGTCGAATCCATGGACTGATAATCTGAGCTGACTGAATGCTGTAGTCAGCCGGGTGTGAGCCGCCGAGTAGTCTTGCATTGGGCGGCGGTCCATGAGGTCTTCTAGATTGTCAATATCGGATCGGAGGCCTGCTGACGCATGCAGGGCTCTCTTTGTGGCCATCAGTCAGTTGATCAATGACCGGGTAGAGTCCACGCTGTCCTCAAATGTTTCAATGGCTGCTAGCTCGTCGGCTTCACTGAATGGTATTTCCCCTGGGCCATCGACATATCCCATTATCTCTTCTTGAGACGTACAGAAATGTGTAGCTGTAGTTTCTAGTGACGTCAAACTGCCTGTCAGGTTGGTGATGTCATACGTAGAGGGGTCTTCATCTGCTAGCCGGAGATGTCGGTTCCTCATCCGAGTCACGACACCTGTCAATGAAGACCTGCTCTTCTTGAGCGTGAGGTATCCTTCCAATGACATATTGAGAGCAACGACAGTGAGTCTAAGCTTACGTAAAGCTTACGATGTTAGCTTGATTGAGGGTGATTCCAAAGGAGTAGGTTGCGGTTCGGATGATTGCGATGGAGTCCGGAGTAGAACCAATCTAGATCCGGCTCGAAGGACCAAATGTTTGTTCGGTTTGAAATTATAAAATGAATTACAATTCCTGCCTGCGACGAAGTGTGTACTAAATCCAAGACCAGGGTCATAAGGCCTGGTGGTTGGTTGCTTGAGGAAATAGCAGAGACACTCTGTCCTAGATTGACTGATACTAGTAGCTCAAGTAATACAAGTAAAATACTTATTATTAAAGGCTAAGGATAGACAATGTACAATGTTGAATACACTACCATGGTGAAGACCGAGAGGCATGAGGTGAGGTAAAGCATTTTATAGGTGAAAGAGGAAAGGGAGTTGTGAATGCATGGAGTGATTTGATTGGTTGGTAAAGGATAGGAGAGAGAGATGACCATATAAGGGAGAGTACTGAAATGCTGCATAACACAGATTAGTTCAATTAAATTGTGAGGTGTAAATTGAAGTGGATGAAAGAACTGGTAATTGGATGTGTGTTGTGCTGAACTGGAAGGGATGGATATGATGGATGAACAATAATTAGTTTAAGACAGTTTAACTGCACATGCCTGAACATCTGCAAATGGTGACATCTCTGCTAGCAGGAAGACTGCAGGTGCCCCCATTAGGCGGAACGGCATTACTTTAAACTAGTACTTGCCCAGTGGGGTCACGAATACAGTCTTCTCCGGAGATGCCTTCTCTACTGGCACTTGCCAATAGCCTTTGGTCAAGTCTAATGTGGAGATAAATTGTGCTTTACTGGGACAATCCAGGAGGTTATCCACGCTTGGCATGGGGTAGGGCTCTGCCACTGTCACCTTGTTCAATCATCAATAATCGACACACAGTCTGAAGGAGTCGTCCTTCTTAGGTTCGAGAATGATGGGAAAAGCCCATGTGCTGGTGGATGGTTCAATGAAGCCTTCCTCCAACACGCCCGTGATCTCAGTGCGGACCGCTTCGTGCCTTGCGAGGGACAGCCTGTATGGAGGCAGAAGGACATGGTAGCCATCCCCAGTCTCAATCTTACTACTTACTTGGTCTGTCCTTCATAGTCTCGTACTGAAGGTTTGTTCAAATTCAGCTAGCAGGTGTTCCAGCTCCTCTGTTCTTCCTGCAGATGTGCATTGATGGGTTGCTTCTCTTTGGCTACCGGCTCCTTCCATGTGGTGATATCATCTTTTTCCATCTCATTTCGTTCGTTGTCTTCCATCCCCTGGGTGGCAAGTAAACACACCACTGATGGGGCCCTCCACTCAGCCAACATATTGATGTGGAACACCCGGGTCTGCTTCCTCTTATCGGCCATCCGGAGTTGGTACGTCATTAGGCTCTTAGTGACCGGGTATGGTTCCTTCCATTTCGTCATCAACTTGTTGGACTCAACTGGCATCAGCACCAGAACTGTATCCCCAACGTCAAATTCTCTCTCCCTGACTGTCCGGTCGTACCAGGTCTTTAGCTCTTTCATGGCTTTCGAGTCATTGGTGGTCACGATCTCTTGTGTCTGCTAGCCGGTTCTGCACCCATTGTAGGAAGAACACTACATTCTCGGGAGTGTTCGGTTTCTCCTCCCAGATTCACTCAGAACATAGAGTGGGCTTCTGGGTTGCCGTCCATAGAGGAGCTCGAATGTAGAGAATCCTGTCAAGGCCTGGGGCACCTCTCTGTAAGCAAAGATAAGATATGGAAAGCCTTGTCCCACTGGTTTTGAAACTTAGCCATGGTCTTTCGCATTATCTGCTTCATTATCACGTTGAACCCCTCTACCCAACCGTCCGTCTGGGGTTGGTATGGTGATGTGCGGATTCCCTTCACTCCAATCTGCTGATAGAGCTCTTGCATCAGGGTGCTGTTAAAGTTCTCCCCACAATCCATTAGGATCTCTTTCGGGAATCCCACCAGTGAGAACAAGGATATCAAGGTATCGGCGACGGTGGCACTGTTGGTGGTCTTCAGGGAGCTTCAGTGAACCGGGTAGCATAGTCACAGATTGTCAGGATGTATCTATGACTAGCCTTGGACCTGGGCAGTGGACCCACCATATCCATGGCTATTCAGTGGAACAGCTGATCGATCGCCGGCATGGTGACCATGGAGGCTCGATTGCGTTGGTGTCTTGCCATCATCCGGTATTCAGGGCATCTCTGGAACAAGTCTTTCACATCTCTCAGCACTCCAGGCCTGAAGAATCGTCCCAAGAACCTGGCAAGGTTCTTCCTTCTTCCCAGGTGCTGCAAGTGAGATGGCATGGGCTGTCCTCAGCACTGTTTTCCAATGGCTTTCCAGCTACGAGTCATAGACCATCTCATGCCTCTCTCCCACCTCTTCTTCTGTCTCCCACACTTTGTGCTTCTGATAGAGGAGTCCCATCTTCCAGTACAAAACTGCTGTCAGGCTCCTCTGTTCGTTTTTGGAGGTTTACCAAAGTCGGGTCTATCTGCTTGGTCTCCTTCATTTCCCAAGCTCCACCTAAACCAAGATAAACATCCTCCTACCCTTGCGCTTTTTCTTCCTGGTCTGTTGTTCATGCTTGGGCTTTAGGAACATCTCATCATCCATTTTGCTCCAGTTGTACGGTACTTTCTTGCTCCAGTCTGTCGATTTGGTCAATCGGTTGGAGTTGTATGCCACTCTCCTTGTCCAGCCGATCAACCTTCTCCTTCTCCGCCTCGGGTTCTCTGGTCTGGGCTCTCGTGTGCACTGCCATCACCTCCACCCCCGCTTCAGCTTGAGTGCTCATAGAGAAAAGGAACATCCATACCTAACAGTGCATCATACTTACATCCGTGTTGGACAGCCACTTCCAAGCTCATAGAGAAAAGGAACATCCATACCTAACAGTGCATCATACTTACATCCATGTTGGACAGCCACTTCCAAGCTCATAGAGAAAAGGAACATCCATACCTAACAGTGCATCATATTTACATCCGCCACTTCCAAGCTCATAGAGAAAAGGAACATCTATACCTAACAGTACATCTACTTACATCCTTGTTGGACAACCACTTCCAGGTCTACTGTCTCCCCATCTACTGTCACCCACAGGTTGGCTGGTTGGAGGGGGCATTCTGGTCCCATGAAGGGTGCAAACATCTGCATTCTTCCATTGAGGGCTGACTCGGGCACCCAAGGTGCATTGACGATTGTACGTGAGGCCCCCATGTCAATGAGCATCCTCTCTACTGGCTGACCTTCCACTCAACCTTTGCAAATCAAGGTCAGCCAGCTAGTCTCTGCCAGGTGGATGTCGGCCGACTTCTGTGGGTAGTGGATTGAGATGTGCCCATACTCGTTATAGGAGAAACACCTGGATCGTTCGTCTGGGTCAAACTTTGGATGGTTCCAGGGTTTATTACGCTCCATCTTGGGTCGACCCTGCCTCTCTGTCAGTCTCGAGTTTGTGGCCTGTCGCCACCGTCCGTCTGTCCAAGGGATCTGTTGTTGCTGCCATTGGCCGGATGGGAGGGACATTGACCGACTCTCAGGGTCTGTTGCCCAACTCCTGTTAGAGATGTAATTGTCGGCCAGGTGCATCGCCTCCTTCCCTGATGTCGGCTTTTTGTCTCTGACCCAGGCTCGCACCCGGTCAGACATCTCGGTCAGGACATCCTCTGTTGTCCACTGGTCCAGTACTTGCTGCATTGTCTCATGTTCCTTTAGCCATTTGTTTTTCAGGAGGGCCATCCTCCGGTAATAATCAATCCAGGATTCCCCGTCTTCTTCACTGCTCCCTGGCTCCGTCGGTAGGTATCGGGTTGATGTCAAAGTAGGCCAGGAAGGCTTCCTTGACATGGACAAAATCCATTATGGTTTCCTCCGTCAGACCTCCATAAACATCCCTGAGGTGGTCAGTTAAGAGTACCACCAGATTGGCCAGCCAGAATCATTGGCCAACTCCAAACGTCTGCATGTGTTCTTGGAATGTAGAGAATAATTTGTCCAGGTCATCCCTGTCTTTGATAGGGGCATGTACAGGTATTCTCTTGCCGGTCTTCCTCTCCTCTCTCTTCTCAGCGTCGCTCATTGTCTTCCATCCATTGCCGCTCCTGGAAACTGGCATCCTCTCTGTATCTGTCGTCGTCCTCATTTCGTCGACATTCCTCCCTCTTGTATTGCCAGTCATCTTCTTTCTGCTTGAGCTACCGAGCTTCCTGTTCCCTCTTGTAATGTCTGTCGTTGTCTTCTTGGCGGCATTGTTCGTCATCTCTCCTCTCTTCCCTCTCTAGCTTTCTGATGGCTAGTTCTTATTCCCTCAGTTTCATCTCTGTGTCTCTGACTTGCCTCATTTCCTCCTTGTCCCTCTGGTACCTGTTGTCCACTGCTCGGGTGATGTAGTCCTGTATGGAGAAGACGGAGGTTTTGCTATCTGCACCACTGAGGTCCAGCTCTTGAGGTGTCGACTTGAAGCATTGTTTAAAACCCTCCTCCCCCTTTTCTTCTGTTTCTGTCTCAGAGCCAGTGGGGTACTCTGATTCAGACTCTCTGGGCTTCCGTCTGTTCCTCTTCTGATTACTGTGAGGATGAAGCTGTGTTTCTGACATGGTTCACATCTGTCTGTAATAACTGTTCGGTTCAGAAGTTAGCTGGTCGGATGGCGTAGGTACAGATCGAAGCTGCCACCAAATGTGAGGGAATAGCCGTGTCACGGAGGCTTGTGCTCACCAGTCTCTGGAATATGGTACTGTTACAGTCACTCTGGTCCTCAACACAACTATCATTTAGCTCAGCAGCACCACCTCACTCCCCCAAGTGCCTGGTTGGCTACCTTTTATAGGCTCTCCCGTATAAGGTAACACTGTTTAATGAGTCTCTGCCTAGACCACGACCAATGGGTGGCCAGTATATACATGTGTGCATTTACAAGTCTCTAGGTATGAATATCTGATACATTCTAATTAGCTAGCCATATGTTAATGAGTCTCTCTCTGGTGTCAGAGATCGGCTTCTCTGGCAACAGGCTCAATACCTGACAGGGGTGGGTGGGTTAAAAATTTCATCATGGCTGACACTATACAAATTGGCGCACCAGGTCTCCTGTGCTGGATAAACAGGATACCATCCTTAGTCTCATTACTGATCCTGCAGTTCTGGAATGATTTTATCATTGATCACAATGGCAGGATTTACCTAGGCCTTCGAAACAATCATCAGTTTACACATGTCAGCCACTTCATCCTTTCAGGCCTTTTCATGACGGACGACAGCTTATGTAGAATTGAAATTCATTTTTCATCACCATTTTCATTTTTGTCACCATTCTTTGAAGAATACCCCGATTTCACCCACAAGACAAAAACCATAGAGAAAATTGTTCCTCATTCAGAGGTCCTGATCACCATTACCATTGTCTCCAGTTGATCACGTGCAAAGGAGTGCAATGGAGTGCAAAGGAGTGTATCAAGGATCAATGGAGCTATACACATGTTGTTAATGAATATATTTATTCCTTATCATTCTAGGTAGAACTTGTCAATCCTTTACTTCTCTGTGTTGAGAATGAACGAGTAGAGCCAGAACATTACATTGACCACCACTGACAATAAGGCTCTAGCACTGCGATTTGTCTAGTGCCTTGGTAGGCTCATATGTGCTTTAATTCTGCCACAGGCATCACCCCACCTAGCCTGCCACAGGCATTACAATGAACCGCCCCCTGGTTCCACTCTCCCTGGATCCTCTTTATGAGCATTCATTGAGGACAAAGAAACACAGATAGACTGAAAGGACTGAGAGGAATATTACACTGCCGAAATATCCTCCCTAGTTTGGCCACTGTGAAGCTTTGGCAGCATAGCTTTCGGGCCTAAAACCCTGTCTATGTTCTTCACCGGGTCAAATTATCCTTTACCCCCCCACCCCCCTCCCCCCAACTTTCCCTGGGTCCTTTGTGAGAGTACCCATTGAAACACAGACAGAGCTGAGATAAATATTAGTATTGATCAACTCGACCAACCATTCAACATCTCCCCTTCCATCTTTTTGCAATTTCTTCTGAATTTTGTCTTTGTCATAGTACCATTAACAAGACCCAGCAGCACTTAGAGAGAGAGAGAGGGTATGGGTGAAGATTGACACCTATTGAACGCTAATTGTGCATACAGTTACCTTGAAGCATCAACTTTAAGAATATTAAATCATTGGCACCAGTTCCAGTCACCATCTGGTAGTAGAAAACCAAACTGTGCCTTAGTTTGTTACTAAGATTTTCTGTCTAAAACTGTTAACAATGACCTACCAACAAATATAATATCAGCATCTCACTTGTATGGTTTATTTAAAAAAATATATTTTAAAAAAACTCTTGCAAATGCAAAATATAACACACAAAGTAGCAACGAAACAAAACAAAAAAACAGCACTTAATGCATCTCATAAAATAACAACAAAATATGGTCGTATTTAATTGACATACCGGAGCTTTGACGTAAGTATCCAAAGGAAGCAGAGTTGTCACTGCTTTCAGCATCTGAGGAATGCTGTATCCTAAAAAGTAAATTCACAAGTCAGATGATCCAGAGATGGATGGGCAAAAGGAAACTCTCTCTAAAATATCTTGAATGCTAATAAGTTTTCTGTAAAGAGCATAGAGGGCGGTAAGGGTAGGTTGGTATCTCTGAGAATGATTTTTAAAAACATCATCTTTCCATACGTTCAACTCCTTTTTTCATTTTCATTTGAATGGAGCCTCAGCAATAATTCACAGTAATGGTTTCTCATGTAAATACAGTGATATTCCAAGTAAACATCCCTCACTTCAAAACGGACATAAAACTATGACATGTGGTTGTAATGTACATGTGTACCATCAGCTTTGACCAACTCTGTACCATACTTGCAGATGGAAGCGGAAGGGAAGTTAGCATCAGCTAAAACTGTAAACAGCAAGAGAAAAACAAGCAGATGTGTATAACAGAGGCCTTTGCCCCTGCCTTCATAAATAACTACATCATAGGGTTGCAAACACATTATTACATAAATGCATTGATGGATATTTTCAAGACGTTAAATAATTACAGATGGTAACTAACAGAAATACTTCAAGTGGTAAATGTTCGTGGATTAGAAGCTACACCATGCTTGCACTCTTTTCAACCACACCCTTTATCATTAATATTTGGAGATTGGATACTGTGAAAACCAATGCCAAAGCCATAGGTAGAGTTACTATGGTCATGGCCCTACCAGTTTTGAAGGAAACATACCTTGAACAGAAGAACCAACACAAGTCAGGAACACTTGTTAAAACCTTTAATATACCTGATTAGCTACTCTAATTAGCTACTGAAAACATATTTTTCACATCAAACGCACATTAGCCACACCCTAAGATTGGAGCTAGCTCTGCCTCCACAATAATCGTGAGCGTGGTAGTTTAACTCACATTGAGCTCTATTGTGCAAGAGGATGTTTATGATCTCGTGCCTAATAACCAAGTCATATGTCCTTTCTACGTGGAGAATATGGAATCAATTAGTTTAATGCAAGTCTGTGAAGGTAGATTACACAGAGGGTAGTTTCCCAGTAAAATGATTCACAAATTGGAAGGGTGCCACAAGGTTTTTGCAAGGCATGAGAGCTATGATTTCCATAAGTCATGTGTCACTACTTTGGCCAGTAGAGTGGATGTGAGTCATATGCTCTGTAAGCAAGCCTCTACTGAGAAGCAGAAAAACCAGCAATACCATCTGAAGGTCTTAACGTCAATCTGAACCATAGCATGTCAAGGCCTACCACTGCATGGTGATGGTGATGAGACTGACTCCAACTTTTACCAGCTTTTAGTTCTTCAGCTTCTTCTCCTATCCATCAATTTCTACGGAATATCAGTTGAAGTTCATCGCAATTGAAGTTCAAAATGAGTTACTATCCCTTATGGCACTTCAGACCCGCGTGATATTTTTCAGCAAGTTCAAACCTCTGTGTTCTTCACTATAATGGTTGATGAGACCAACTGATCAAACAAGTAGCAGGTAGTGCTGGCATTAAGATGTGTAGGTAAAGACCTAGTTGCACATGAACAGTTCATTGGATTGTACCTCACTGACAGGATCACCTCTGCATTCTTGGTGACCATCATTGAAGATACTCTCCTGCACATGAACGTTAAGCTAGACACTACAGTAGCTAAGTGCTATGATGGGGCCAATGCAATGACTGGAGCAAAAAATGTCGTTGTCATAGTTAATGCCAGCAACCAAGGGCCATCTTCACTCACTGTTACGGGCATGCCCTAAACCTGGCAGTTGTAGACACAATCAAATATGAAGCTTTGGGTGGTAGGAGAAATATCCAAGCTCATCAAGAACTCGCTTACACATGACACAATATTCCAGAAGACTGAGCTTGCTCCTGATACCCCTGCCTTTTGTGTTCTCTGCCCAACAAGGTAGACTATACGAGCTGCGTCACTCCAAAGTTTGTTGGAGTATTGTTTAGTGTGTGGTATGATGCTCTAAATTTAAAGCTTGATGTAGAGATGAGAGTGAGGGTCATTGAGGCTGATACCCAGATGGACGAGTCTGTTGTTTTTTGGGGGGTTTGGATTTCCATCAGGAGGAGTCTCTCTGTCACACTGATAACCTTAGTAAGAGACTACAGCAAGAAGTCTCTTTCAGCTTTCAGCTACTGAAGGCCAGATGCTAGCCAAGCTGACTCTAGTCTCTTTGTAATGAAGGCCACTTCAAAAGCTACTATGCACGAGATCTTCAGGACCAAATTCGTTTTGAAGTTGATGCTCCTTTTGATGTTGATGCTCTTACATAGTCAAGAAAACCAAGGGCTCCCCAATGACTGCAGATTGCCACAACAAGTAGTGATTTCCACACTAACCTTGAAGATCGATATCGTCTGATCTATTTTGAAGCACTGAATTTTGCAGTCCAAGCTATCAATGACTGCCTTGACCAGCCTGGATGTGTACCAGAATTTGCAGGAGCAGATTCTAAGGGCATGCAAGGGTAATGCTTACAAGACCACATGAAAGCCATGCTTGATATCTACAAGAATGATCTGTCAAGACTTGAACTAGAAGCTCAGCTCCTATTCATGAAACAACTCATCAGCAATTAGTTAGCAGATCCCTTCTCGGAATGTGGTGCAGGTCTAGTCTGAGCCATCAGTTTCAGAAAGAACTGTATTTTCTGGTGCGTTGAGAGTTCTGAAGCTGCTATTGGTGCTACCTGCCACAAGTGCCCCCTCTCAGAGCAGTCATTCTCAGCATTCAGGCGGGTGAAAACCTACCTATGCACTGCAATCTCCAGCAAAGACTTAACAATTTGATGGTACTACATGTCCACAAGAATCAAGTTGACAGACTGGATCTTGAAAAGGTTGTACGTGCAGGCAGGGAAGGCAGGCAGACAGTATACAAACGTATACGATTACTCTCAGCTGACATCATATGATTTTATTACTTACCTTTAAATCAGCTTTCTTGCTTTTTGAAGCCAATGTTATACTTTGGTATTCATCAGGGAAAATTAAACTAAGATGCTTGCAGAAGGAGAGAACTTGAGACGTATACGATTACTCTCAGCTGACATCATATGCTTTTATGATTTACGTTTAAATCTACTTTTTCGCTTTTTGAAGCCAATGTTTCAACTGAAATACTTTGGTCTTCTTCAGGGAAAATTAAACAAAGATGCTTGCAGGAGGAGAGAACTTGAGAAGTCTGCTATCGCATTGAATACATGGAACCAATACCATGAGCTGGGAGACATTTTTTTTAATAATGAAAATCTACCTAAAACTATCTCCTGATAATGCTGATTCACAATATAGATTGTGGGGTCCATTTCTAATATTTTTTACGAGTATATGAACAGTCAGACAGACATGCAAACAAAGTTTATATATTAGATAATGTAAATCAAAAGAAGATAAAAATTTTGATTGGCAAAGGTCAGGTCACTACAGTAGCAACACTCAAATGACCTCTGGAAACTGCTCATGTTATGCAAGACCCTCTGCAAAAGTTAGGGAACAAAAAGAGGCCCTCCAGGCTATTCAGTGCTGCATTTTTTTCTAGTTCCTGTGGGGAACTACTCGTTCCACTTAAAATTTTACTCACTGCTTGCAGAAACCAAAGTGACAAACGTTAATTTATAATAGCAATTTTTCAACAACCTCTGAGACTAAATCCGGTGTCTGTCATTAGCTCTGGGGGGGTTAGCCTTGCTATAGCAAACTGGTTTTATTATGCAAGCTACAACGTAAAGCTAGTGCAGTTCATTGTGGTATCACCATGTTATATAATTTGTGAGCTATCGTGGGAACACAAAAGATGCATATACAGGTATATCGCTAAAATAATGACTGAGTGTCATGAAGCTCTGGCATTTAAACAACCTCTGAGACCAAATCTGAGGCCTTAACTGGCTTTGGGGGGGAGGGTGTGTGTGGGAATAGCCGTGTCACGGAGGCTATGTGCTCACCGGTCTCTGGAATATGGTACTGTTACAGTCACTCTGGTCCTCAACACAACTATCATTTAGCTCAGCACCACCTCACTCACCCAAGTGCCTGGTGGCTTACCTTTTATAGGTTCGCCCATATAAGGTAACACTGTAATGAGTGGCCAGTATATACATGTGTGCTATCTAGGTATGAATATCTGTTACACTCTAATTAGCTAGCCATTTGTTAATGAGTCTCTCTCTGGTTGTCAGTGATCAGCTTCCCTGGCAACAGGCTCAATCCCTGAACCTCCTTCCTCTTCTCTTACAGTGGTGTATCCTCTGTCGTCCATGCATGCCTGGAGAGGCCGTCGGAATTGCCATGCTCTGTTCTGGGTTGGTGGTGTATCTTATAGTGGAACAGTTGTAGTGCCAATGACCAACAGGTGAGATGGCTGTTGGTGTCCTGCATGCAGTCCAGATAGATGAGACATCTATGGTCTGTCTAAATGATGAAGGGCACCCCGGTGATGTATGTATACACTAAATTGTCTTACTCCATCCACCACCTCCAGGCATTCCTTTTGCACGGTGGCATACCCAGTCTCCCTTGCAGCTTCTGGGAGGAGTAGGCGACTGGGTGTTCCTCTCCGGCTTCTGGCTCAGTGGCCCCAGTCCCAATATCTGAAGTGTCCATTTGCATGATGAACTCCCTACTAAAATCGGGGCCTCTCAGTATACTTGGTGAGAGGAAAGCTGGCATTTGAGTTCTTTGAACACCCTCTGGTGTAATCCGCTCCATGGCACTTTTGGGGGACTGTCCTTCTTCACCAAATCTGTCAGTGGTGCTGCAATGGTGGAGAAGGCCAGGATAAACCGTCAGTAGTACCCTGCCAGTCCTAAAAAGGGAACGAACATTCTGCTTGCGGCATGGGGTATGGAAGTGCTGGAACACGCTGACCTTGGCTTCTTCAGATCTGACCCTGCCCTGTCCCACTATGTGGCTGAGGTAGGCACATTGTCGTTGACCGAGCTGACATTTCGCCAATTTGACCGTCGGCCAGGCTATCCATAGAGTCGTTAGGACAGCTCGAAGATGTTGCAGGTGAAGGCTCCATGTATCACTAAACACGACCAGGTCGTCTATGTAGGTGGCTGCAAATGGTGACATCTCTGCTAGCAGGAAGACTGCAGGTGCCCCCATTAGGCGGAACGGCATTACTTTAAACTGGTACTTACCCAGTGGGGTCACGAATACAGTCTTCTCCCGAGATGCCTTCTCTACTGGCACTTGCCAATAGCCTTTGGTCAAGTCTAATGTGGAGATAAATTGTGCTTTGCTGAGACAATCCAGGAGGTTATCCACGCTTGGCATGGGGTAGGGCTCTGCCACTGTCACCTTGTTCAATCATCAATAATCGACACACAGTCTGAAGGAGTCGTCCTTCTTAGGTTCGAGAATGATGGGAAAAGCCCATGTGCTGGTGGATGGTTCAATGAAGCCTTCCTCCAACACGCCCGTGATCTCAGCCCGGACCGCTTGGTGCTTTGCGAGGGACAGCCTGTATGGAGGCAGAAGGACGTGGTAGCCATCCCCGGTCTCAATCTTACTACCTACTTGGTCTGTCCTTCATAGTCTCGTACTGAAGGTTTGTTCAAATTCAGCTAGCAGGTGTTCCAGCTCCTCTGTTCTTCCTGCAGATGTGCATTGATGGGTTGCTTCTCTTTGGCTACCGGCTCCTTCCATGTGGGGACGTCATCTTTTTCCATCTCATTTCGTTCGTCGTCTTCCATCCCCTGGGTGGCAAGTAAACACACCACTGATGGGGCCCTCCACTCAGCCAACATATTGATGTGGAACACCCGGGTCTGCTTCCTCTTATCGGCCATCCGAAGTTGGTATGTTATTAGGGACAGCTTCTTAGTGACCGGGTATGGTTCCTTCCATTTCGTCATCAACTTGTTGGACTCAACTGGCATCAGCACCAGAACTGTATCCCCAACGTCAAATTCTCTCTCCCTGACTGTCCGGTCGTACCAGGTCTTTAGCTCTTTCATGGCCTTCGAGTCATTGGTGGTCACGATCTCTTGTGTCTGCTAGCCGGTTCTGCACCCATTGGAGGAAGAACACTACATTCTCGGGAGTGTTCTGTTTCTCCTCCCAGGATTCACTCAGAACATAGAGTGGGCTTCTGGGTTGCCGTCCATAGAGGAGCTCGAATGGAGAGAATCCTGTCAAGGCCTGGGGCACCTCTCTGTAAGCAAACATAAGATATGGAAAGCCTTGTCCCACTGGTTTTGAAACTTAGCCATGGTCTTTCGCATCATCTGCTTCATTATCACGTTGAACCCCTCTACCCAACTGTCCGTCTGGGGTTGGTATGGTGATGTGCGGATTCCTTTCACTCCAATCTGCTGATAGAGCTCTTGCATCAGGGTGCTGTTAAAGTTCTCCCCACAATCCGTTAGGATCTCTTTCGGGAATCCCACCAGTGAGAACAAGGATATCAAGGTATCGGTGACGGTGGCACTGTTGGTGGTCTTCAGGGAGCTTCAGTGAACCGGGTAGCATAGTCACAGATTGTCAGGATGTATCTATGACCAGCCTTGGACCTGGGCAGCGGACACACCATATCCATGGCTATTCAGTGGAACAGCTGATCGATCGCCGGCATGGTGACCATGGAGGCTCGATTGCGTTGGTGTCTTGCCATCATCCGGTATTCTGGGCATCTCTGGCACAAGTCTTTCACATCTCTCAGCACTCCAGGCCTGAAGAATCATCCCAAGAACCTGGCAAGGGTCTTCCTTCTTCCCAGGTGCAGCAAATGAGATGGCATGAGCTGTCCTCAGCACTGTTTTCCAATGGCTTTCCAGCTACGAGTCATAGACCATCTCATGCCGCTCTCCCACCTCTTCTTCTGTCTCCCCCACTTTGTGCTTCTGATAGAAGAGTCCATCTTCCAGTACAAAACCGCTGTCAGGCTCCTCTGTTCGTTTTTGGAGGTTTACCAAAGTTGGGTCTATCTGCTTGGTCTCCTTCATTTCCCAAGCTCCACCTAAATCAAGATAAACATCCTCCTACCCTTGCGCTTTTTCCTCCTGGTCTGTTGCTCGTGCTTGGGCTTTAGGAACATCTCATCATCCATTTTGCTCCAGTTGTACGGTTCTTCCTTGCTCCAGTCTGTCGATTTGGTCAATCGGTTGGAGTTGTATGCCACTCTCCTTGTCCAGCCGATCAACCTTCTCCTTCTCCGCCTCGGGTTCTCTGGTCTCGTGTGCACTGCCATCACCTCCACCCCCGCTTCAGCTTGAGTGCTCATAGAGAAAAGGAACATCCATACCTAACAGTGCATCATACTTACATCCGTGTTGGACAGCCACTTCCAAGCTCATAGAGAAAAGGAACATCCATACCTAACAGTGCATCATACTTACATCCGTGTTGGACAGCCACTTCCAAGCTCATAGAGAAAAGGAACATCCATACCTAACAGTGCATCATACTTACATCCATGTTGGACAGCCACTTCCAAGCTCATAGAGAAAAGGAACATCCATACCTAACAGTGCATCATATTTAGATCCGCCACTTCCAAGCTCATAGAGAAAAGGAACATCTATATACCTAACAGTACATCTACTTACATCCATGTTGGACAGCCACTTCCAAGCTCATAGAGAAACAGTGCATCATACTTACATCCTTGTTGGACAACCATTTCCAGGTCTACTGTCTCCCCATCTACTGTCACCCACAGGTTGGCTGGTTGGAGGGGGCATTCTGGTCCCATGAAGGGTACAAACATCTGCATTCTTCCATTGAGGGTTGACTCGGGCACCCAAGGTGCATTGACGATTGTACGTGAGGCCCCCATGTCAATGAGCATCCTCTCTACTGGCTGACCTTCCACTCAACCTTTGCAAATCAAGGTCAGCCAGCTAGTCTCTGCCAGGTGGATGTCGGCCGACTTCTGTGGGTAGTGGATTGAGATGTGCCCATACTCGTTATAGGAGAAACACCTGGATCCTTTGTCTGGGTCAAACTTTGGATGGTTCCAGGGTTTATTACGCTCCATATTGGGTCACCCTGCCTCACTGTCAGTCTCGAGTTTGTGGCTTGTCGCCACCGTCCGTCTGTCCAAGGGACCTGTTGTCCACTGCTCGGGTGATGTAGTCCTGTATGGAGAAGACGGAGGTTTTGCTATCTGCACCACTGAGGTCCAGCTCTTGAGGTGTCGACTTGAAGCATTGTTTAAAACCCTCCTCCCCCTTTTCTTCTGTTTCTGTCTCAGAGCCAGTGGGGTACTCTGATTCAGACTCTCTGGGCTTCCGTCTGTTCCTCAGTTCCCATGACATCTTCTTATCTGTTGAGATTACTGTGAGGATGAAGCTGTGTTTCAACTGTTCGGTTCAGAAGTTAGCTGGTCAGATGGCGTAGGTACAGATCGAAGCTGCCACCAAATGTGAGGGAATAGCCGTGTCACGGAGGCTTGTGCTCACCAGTCTCTGGAATATGGTACTGTTACAGTCACTCTGGTCCTCAACACAACTATCATTTAGCTCAGCAGCACCACCTCACTCCCCCAAGTGCCTGGTGGGCTACCTTTTATAGGCTCTCCCATATAAGGTAACACTGTTTAATGAGTCTCTGCCTAGACCACGACCAATGGGTGGCCAGTATATACATGTGTGCATTTACAAGTCTCTAGGTATGAATATCTGTTACATTCTAATTAGCTAGCCATATGTTAATGAGTCTCTCTCTGGTGTCAGAGATCGGCTTCTCTGGCAACAGGCTCAATACCTGACAGGGGTGGGTGGGTTAAAAATTTCATCATGGCTGTCACTATACAAATTGGCTGTAAGCGTTGGCCTACTTAGCTCCAGCCGCTTTTGCTGAACTACAGTATAGCCACCCACTTATCAAGCCTGGCCTTGATAACAATTATTGCGCAATTGAAATTCCTCAGCTCAGACTTCCCACAGCTAACAACCTTATTGTTAGCGCCTAATGCTTATTAGACAACTTGAGTAGCGCCTAACGCTTAATAGACAACTCGAGAGAGATTAGAGTATTTACGATTCATTCGGGGAGATAACAATCTCTTTTACTCCCACAGAACAATACAACAGTAGTAATACAACTTAGCAGCAATAACATAAGTTCTTATCAAAACAGTTCAACTCTAACTCTCGCTAATAATAATAGTTTAGTCCTTTTATAATTTACTAACTGTTTACGCCCTCAGACCACAGCATCCTCATTAGTGCTCTGGAAATGACCATAATTATTAGGTCATTTCGAGTGGCCTTCCTGCTTCTGGTCTGGTCCAACCAGAACTGTCCACTTGTTCGGCTTCTTTATCAGGTTGGAATATCTTCGTGACACTACTTCCTGTGTCCTTCGTCCCTCCTCTGTGTGGTTCACACTCTGGTATTTGGTCAGTCAAGGGGGTCCCTGACACTCCCCCAACATTGGTCAGAGACCCTGGGTCTCTGGAAAGGCCATCCGCATTAGCATTGGCTTTGCCACTGCGATGAACAATATCATAATGTAGGGTTGAAAAGAGAGAGCCCACCTAGCTAATCTGCCGTGGTTATCTTTTAGATTAGTCAGGTGGGTTAAGGGGTTGTGGTCGGTTTGGATAATAAAGTGGGTACCCTCCAAGTACGTACGAAAATGTTGGACTCCTCTTATTATGGCTAGAGCCTCCCGCTCGATAGCCGAGTAATTCTGTTCACTGGCCAACAACTTCTTAGAAGCGTATGCTATTGGATGCTCCTCTCCTTCCCTGTCTACCTGACTCAACACATACCCCAGCCCAGTGGCAGAGGCGTCAGTCTGTAATACAAAAGGCAGAGGCCAATCCGGGGTGACTAACACCGGGGCTTTCATTAAGGCTTCTTTAAGGCGAGAGAATGCTTGGGCACACTTGTCGGACCATCTCACTTTGTTTGATTCTTTCTTTCGGGTGAGTTCGGACAGGGGGGTAGCTATTGTCGCAAAGTCTGGTATAAACTTGCGATAATATCCGCATAATCCTAAGAAGGACCGGACATCTTTCTTGTTTAAGGGCATTTTAAAGTCTTGCACCGCAGCTACTTTGTCATTCATAGGCTTAACTTTCCCACTTCCCACTACATACCCGAGGTATACACAGCTCCCACTAGCGAAGGTGCATTTCTTTTCTTTCACTGTCAACCCAGCACTTCTCAATTTGGAAAACACTACCTCCAAATGTGTCAGGTGTTCATTCCAAGAGTCACTGTGAATGATGATGTCATCAAGGTATGCCACTGTATACTTCTGTAACCCTTCCAGTACCTCATCCATCAACCGCTGGAAGGTGGATGGGGCTGACACTAGCCCAAAAGGCATTGTTAAAAACTCATATTTACCTTGAGGGGTGACAAAAGCCGTCTTGTGTACATGCTCAGGGTTCACAGGCACCTGATAGTATCCCTTTGTTATTCCTGGCCAATCCATTCTGACCCTGATTGCATGCAGGGTCCTCTCTTGCCCAAAGTGCCCAGCCCATGGAGTATTATGAGCCATAGCTAACACTTTCCCCCTAGCTACCTTGGGTAAGACAATCAGGTTCTTGCCCATCACATGGTAAGGCCTCCTCATTAAGATGTCATTCTTCCAAAAATAATCGTCACTACAACTATCAGCCTTAGCTCTTATGGTGTTTAGAGTGGGGTCATACCTCTGGGCCTTTTTTAGTTCCTCCGTAGTAATGACGTCATCTACTCCACCCTCTGTTTCTTCAGTCTCTCCCTCCTTTCCAGTTCTATCAATCAGGTCTGGTTGGACGTCCTCCGCTTCACTTCCTTCCTCGACTGGGTCCAGGGTAGATATAATGGGTTCATCTAGCTCCTGCTGTAAGCGAGCTCGCTCTTCATTTTCATCTTGTTTCTTCTGTTGAGCTCGGGTGACCATCATGCTCTTCTCCGGTCTGGCGGAAGCATGTGGGGTCGACTCTGCATCTCTGCTCGATGAATTCTGTGGTTGGGTATGGGTCGTCTTCGTACTGTGTTTGGGGTGTGTGGTTTGGGGGGATGGGGTGTTACCGTCCTTCTTCGCCTCATCATCAAGAGCCTGCCCTAGGTACCTTCTGAATTGTGGTATATCATACCCCAACAACATATCAGTTTGTAAATGCTCTGACACCCCCACTGCTAACTCCACCTCTTTATCTCCATCCACTTTCAGCAATATTCTAGCTGCTGGAAAATAATTTTTCTTACCGCTAGCAGTGGTGTACCCAATGTCCCAGGTCAAATAATCCTTTTCTGTCACACATCTAGGGTGCACCATACTTTTAGAACATCCTGTGTCTATGAGAGCCACCACAGGGTTTCCATTTATCTGTACAGGCCTAGACCAAGAAGGTAACCCGTTAAGGGAGGGTATTGCACAATTTGCTCGTTCTAGCTTAACCCTACAATCCCTTTGCATATGTCCCATTTTTTTACACCGATAACACTCAACAGACCTCATATCTCTTTGGAATGTGTCTGGGTTGGCTCCTCTCGAACTGTCAATCAGTCTCTTAGGCTCTGGTACTCTGTGTCGGTCCTGGGTGTCTCTCAGGGGCGGGCGGTACGGTTCCTTCTTCTCTGGCCGTTTAACCTCCCCTTCCTTCCTTTGGTTTCCCAAGTAGCGGACTACAGCCTCTGTCAGCCCATCATATCCCCCCAGGATTCAGGTTCCTCATCTGGCTTTGTAGCCATCTCGGTAGTTTCTGCAAGGCTAGTTCAATTAGCACGCGATCAAAAACTCCACCTCCTGTCTCTCCCACCCACTGGGAGAAGGACTGTTTGAAAGACCTCATCCAAGCCTCTGGGTTGGCTTGATCAAATACACAATCGAAGACTCTTCGTCGGTAGGTCTCAGTTGATATGTGGTAGGTGCTCAACAGTGTCTGTTTAACCACATCATAATCGGTCTGATCGGCAGGGGACAGAGCGTTAACAGCCGTCAGTCCCTAGCCAGATAGTGAGCTTCGTAAGTAGATGCTCCACTGAGCCTGTGGCCATACTGCAGCTGTGGCAGTTACTTCAAACGCCCCCAAATAGGCACCCATGTCGTCAGTGCCCTCTGCAAATTTTTGTATCGTCAACTTTGGTGGTCTGGGGGGTGGCACTGGCACCACAGCCACTGGAACTGGCTGTCTTGCTTCCATCAACATCTGTGCCCAACGCTCTTGTTGTTGTTTCTGATGTTGACGGTCTTCTTCCCTTCTCTGGTCCTCTCTCTCTATTCTTTGTGCCTCTGTTCTCATCCAATTCTGCATGAAACGGTCCATAGTAGCACTCTCTATGTTCTCAGCTTCTGCCACAGGGGGTGGATCCGTTAGCTGTTGCCCCTCCCTACTTCTTAGGGATCGGTCTTCGCCTGGTCGAGTTTTGTGTCGTTTTTCTTCCGACATGATAGCTCAATCCTGTAGATAACAACAACACCCAGCAACGTTCTGGAGTTGCACCTGCCTGTGCAAACTCGAAACAAAAAAAAATCAATCTTCAACTCGGTAGAGGATTCGCCGCTTGGAATCCCACCGCTGCCACCAATGTAAGCGTTGGCCTACTTAGCTCCAGCCGCTTTTGCTGAACTACAGTATAGCCACCCACTTATCAAGCCTGGCCTTGATAACAATTATTGCGCAATTGAAATTCCTCAGCTCAGACTTCCCACAGCTAACAACCTTATTGTTAGCGCCTAATGCTTATTAGACAACTTGAGTAGCGCCTAATGCTTAATAGACAACTCGAGAGAGATTAGAGTATTTACGATTCATTCGGGGAGATAACAATCTCTTTTACTCCCACAGAACAATACAACAGTAGTAATACAACTTAGCAGCAATAACATAAGTTCTTATCAAAACAGTTCAACTCTAACTCTCAATAATAATAGTTTAGTCCTTTTATAATTTACTAACTGTTTACGCCCTCAGACCACAGCATCCTCATTAGTGCTCTGGAAATGACCATAATTATTAGGTCATTTCGAGTGGCCTTCCTGCTTCTGGTCTGGCCAACCAGAACTGTCCACTTGTTCGGCTTCTTTATCAAGTTGGAATATCTTCGTGACACTACTTCCTGTGTCCTTCGTCCCTCCTCTATGTGGTTCACACTCTGGTATTTGGTCAGTCAGGGGGGTCCCTGACATTGGCCACCAGGTCTCCTGTGCTGGATAAACAGGATACTATCCTTAGTCTCATTACTGATCCTGCAGTTCTGGAATGATTTTATAATTGATCACAATGGCAGGATTTACCTAGGCCTTCGAAACAATCATCAGTTTACACATGTCAGCCACTTCATCCTTTCAGGCCTTTTCATGACGGACAACAGCTTATGTAGAATTGAAATTCATTTTTCATCACCATTTTCATTTTTGTCACCATTCTTTGAAGAATACCCCGATTTCACCCACAAGACAAAAACCATAGAGAAAATTGTTCCTCTCATTCAGAGGTCCTGATCACCATTACCATTGTCTCCAGTTGATCACGTGCAAAGGAGTGCAATGGAGTGCAAAGGAGTGTATCAAGGATCAATGGAGCTATACACATGTTGTTAATGAATATATTTATTCCTTATCATTCTAGGTAGAACTTGTCAATCCTTTACTTCTCTGTGTTGAGAATGAACGAGTAGAGCCAGAATATTACATTGACCACCACTGACAATAAGGCTCTAGCACTGCGATTTGTCTAGTGCCTTGGTAGGCTCATATGTGCTTTAATTCTGCACAGGCATCACCCCACCTAGCCTGCCACAGGCATTACAATGAACCGCCCCCTGGTTCCACTCTCCCTGGATCCTCTTTATGAGCATTCATTGAGGACAAAGAAACACAGATAGACTGAAAGGACTGAGAGGAATATTACACTGCCGAAATATCCTCCCTAGTTTGGCCACTGTGAAGCTTTGGCAGCATAGCTTTCGGGCCTAAAACCCTGTCTATGTTCTTCCCCTGGTCAAGTTATCCTTTACCCCCCCCACCCCCCTCCCCCCAACTTTCCCTGGGTCCTTTGTGAGAGTACCCATTGAAACACAGACAGAGCTGAGATAAATATTAGTATTGATCAACTCGATCAACCATTCAACAACTCCCCTTCCATCTTTTTGCAATTTCTCTGAATTTTGTCTTTGTCATAGTACCATTAACAGGACCCAGCAGCACTTAGAGAGAGAGAGGGTATGGGTGAAGACTGACACCTATTGAACGCTAATTGTGCATACAGTTACCTTGAAGCATCAACTTTAAGAATATTAAATCATTGGCACCAGTTCCAGTCTCACCATCTGGTAGTAGAAAACCAAACTGTGCCTTAGTTTGTTACTAAGATTTTCTGTCTAAAACTGTTAACAATGACCTACCAACAAATATAATATCAGCATCTCACTTGTATGGTTTATTTAAAAATATATATTTTAAAAAAACTCTTGCAAATGCAAAATATAACACACAAAGTAGCAATGAAACAAAACAAAAAACAGCACTTAATGCATCTCATAAAATAACAACAAAATATGGTCGTATTTAATTGACATACCGGAGCTTTGACGTAAGTATCCAAAGGAAGCAGAGTTGTCACTGCTTTCAGCATCTGAGGAATGCTGTGTCCTAAAAAGTAAATTCACAAGTCAGATGATCCAGAGATGGATGGGCAAAAGGAAACTCTCTCTGAAATATCTTGAATGCTAATAAGTTTTCTGTAAAGAGCATAGAGGGCGGTAAGGGTAGGTTGGTATCTCTGAGAATGATTTTTAAAAACATCATCTTTCCATACGTTCAACTCCTTTTTTCATTTTCATTTGAATGGAGCCTCACCAATAATTCACAGTAATGGTTTCTCATGTAAATACAGTGATATTCCAAGTACACATCCCTCACTTCAAAACGGACATAAAACTATGACATGTGGTTGTAATGTACATGTGTACCATCAGCGTTGACCAACTCTGGACCATGCTTGCAGATGGAAGCGGAAGGGAAGTTAGCATCAGCTAAAACTGTAAACAGCAAGAGAAAAACAAGCAGATGTGTATAACAGAGGCCTTTGCCCCTGCCTTCATAAATAACTACATCATAGGGTTGCAAACACATTATTACATAAATGCATTGATGGATATTTTCAAGACGTTAAATAATTACAGATGGTAACTAACAGAAATACTTCAAGTGGTAAATGTTCGTGGAATGCTTGGACTCTTTTCAACCACACCCTTTATCATTAATATTTGGAGATTGGATACTGTGAAAACCAATGCCAAAGCCATAGGTAGAGTTACTACGGTCATGGCCCTACCAGTTTTAAAGGAAACATACCTTGAACAGAAGAACCAACACAAGTCATGAACACTTGTTAAAACCTTTAATATACCTAATTAACTACTCTAATTAGCTACTGAAAACATATTTTTCACATCAAACGCACATTAGCCACACCCTAAGATTGGAGCTAGCTCTGCCTCCACAATAATCGTGAGCGTGGTAGTTTAACTCACATTGAGCTCTATTGTGCAAGAGGATGTTTATGATCTCGTGCCTAATAACCAACTCGTATGTCCTTTCTATGTGGAGAATATGGAATCAATTAGTTTAATGCAAGTCTGTGAAGGTAGATTACACAGAGGGTAGTTTCCCAGTAAAATGATTCACAAATTGAAAGGGTGCCACAAGGTTTTTGCAAGGCATGAGAGCTATGATTTCCATAAGTCATGTGTCACTACTTTGGCCAGTAGAGTGGATGTGAGTCATATGCTCTGTAAGCAAGCCTCTACTGAGAAGCAGAAAAACCAGCAATACCATCTGAAGGTCTTAACGTCAATCTTAACCATAGCATGTCAAGGCCTACCACTGCATGGTGATGGTGATGAGACTGACTCCAACTTTTACCAGCTTTTAGTTCTTCACCTATCCATCAATTTCTACGGAATATCAGTTGAAGTTCATCGCAATTGAAGTTCAAAATGAGTTACTATCCCTTATGGCACTTCAGACCCGCGTGATATTGTTCAGCAAGTTCAAACCTCTGTGTTCTTCACTATAATGGTTGATGAGACCAACTGATCAAACAAGTAGCAGGTAGTGCTGGCATTAAGATGTGTAAGTAAAGACCTAGTTGAACATGAAGAGTTTATTGGATTGTACCTCACTGACAGGATCACCTCTGCATTCTTGGTGACCATCATTGAAGATACTCTCCTGCACATGAACATTAAGCTAGACACTACAGCTATGATGGGGCCGATGCAATGACTGGAGCGAAAAATGTCGTTGTCATAGTTAATGCCAGCAAGAAGCCAAGGGCCATCACTCACTGTTACAGGCATGCCCTAAACCTGGCAATTGTAGACACAATCAAATATGAAGCTTTGGGTGGTGGGAGAAATATCCAAGCACTCACTTACGCATGACACCATATTCCAGAAGCTTAAGACTGAGCTTGCTCCTGATACCCTACCTTTCGTGTTCTCTGCCCAACAAGGTAGACTATACGAGCTGCGTCACTCCAAAGTTTGTTGAGCATTGTTTAGTGTGTGGTGGTATGATGCCCAAAATTTAAATCTTGATGTCGAAATGAGAGTGAGGGTCATTGGGGCTGATACCCAGATGGACGAGTCTTGGAGGTTTGGAATTTCCATCAGGAGTCTTCTTCTCTGTCACACTGATAACCTTAGTAAGAGACTACAGCAGAAGTCTCTTTCAGCTTTCAACTACTGAAGGCCAGATGCTAGCCAAGCTGACTTTGGATGTCCTAGTCTCTTTGTAATGAAGACCACTTCAAAAGCTGCACGAGATCTTCAGGACCAAATTCGTTTTGAAGTTGATGCTCCTTTTGATGTTGATGCTCTTACATAGTCAAGAAAACCAAGGGCTCCCCAATGACTGCAGATTGCCACAACAAGTAGTGATTTCCAAACTAACCTTGAAGATCGATATCGTCAGATCTATTTTGAAGCACTGAATTTTGCAGTCCAAGCTATCAATGACTGCCTTGACCAGCCTGGATGTGTACCAGAATCTGCAGGAGCAGGTTCTAAGGGCATCCAAGGGTGATGCTTACAAGACCACATGAAAGCCATGCTTGATATCTACAAGAATGATCTGTCAAGACTTGAACTAGAAGCTCAGCTTCTATTCATGAAACAACTCATCAGCAAGTAGTTAGCAGATCCCTTCTCGGAATGTGGTGCAGGTCTAGTCTGAGCCATCAGTTTCAGAAAGAACTGTATTTTCTGGTGCATTGAGAGTTCTGAAGCTGCTATTGGTGCTACCTGCCACAAGTGCCCCCTCTCTGAGCAGTCATTCTCAGCATTCAGGCGGGTGAAAACCTACCTATGCACTGCAATCTCCCAGCAAAGACTTAACAATTTGATGGTACTACATGTCCACAAGAATCAAGTTGACAGACTGGATCTTGAAAAGGTTGTACGTGCAGGCAGGGAAAGCAGGCAGACAGTATACAAACGTATACGATTACTCTCAGCTGACATCATATGATTTTATGATTTACCTTTAAATCAGCTTTCTTGCTTTTTGAAGCCAATGTTATACTTTGGTCTTCATCAGGGAAAATTAAACTAAGATGCTTGCAGAAGGAGAGAACTTGAGACGTATATGATTACTCTCAGCTGACATCATATGCTTTTATGATTTACCTTTAAATCAACTTTTTCGCTTTTTGAAGCCAATGTTTCAACTGAAATACTTTGGTCTTCATCAGGGAAAATTAAACAAAGATGCTTGCAGGAGGAGAGAACTTGAGAAGTCTGCTATCGCATTGAATACATGGAACCAATACCACCCAAGCTTGTGGGAAGAGACCTCTGTGATCGATAGAGCCAGCAAGTACAGAGAGTTGCTCATAAAGGAGGCACTGCACATCCATCTCACACAGGGATCAGCGCTTCAATCAAGATGTACGGCTGGAGCTACCAGGTTGTTGGGTTCCAACTCTCAAGACTATGCATGTGAAATCATGCCCATCTTCATCTGTCTGATGTATTACTGTCAGAGAAAGCCCTGACAGCTGTTAGAGAGGAAGCTGTTAGAGGGGAAACACGTCAGAGGGAGGTTGGAGTGTCAGAGAAAGCCCTGACAGCTGTTAGAGAAGAAGCTGTTAGAGGGGAAACATGGCAGAGGGAGGTAGACAGTACACAACCACGTTTACAAACTACACACTCACAAGTGGCAGGACAACTCAGAACCAAAACCGCAACTATGGATCATCCCACTTCAACAGCAGAGACCCCTGATTGATTGATTAGAAAAAGCAACTCCTGATTGGTCAGATCAGTCTCTGAGGAGAATGATCCTAGGCACAAAACAAGAGAAACCGGCTGCCTATAAAAGAACAAGAGATTCGAAAGAAAAGAGAGAAGGAGGAGTAATCAACAAGCCAGGAGAAAGAAGGAAAGCCCCTCAACAAACTAACTCTCAACGAACTGAAGAGAGATTCAGAACTGAGCTGACCTGGCTCTGTGTAATATATATATAATTCGGTAGAAAACAATAGGAGTAATGATGTATTGATAGACGTTGTGGTCGTGTACATCATTTTGTTATTATTGATTATAATCAACTTACCTTATACAGAAAAGGAGGGCAGAGGTCTAGAGAGAAAGAGAAGACTGGTTGATTATATACTTGGTCTAGATAAGGGAGAGAAGCAATAGTAAGGTCTGGGCGTCAAAGAAAGCGAACCTGGAAAGAGAAGTTGTGCTGAGACTTCTTCTGAAGAATTATATTGTTAGGAAGTAATATTCCTAGAGTGGGAAGAGGGTTCGCCTTTCTCACAATTACTGTGCTCTTATTTTGACGATCCATGCATCACGTGAATTTGTTGTGTAATTCATTGCATTATTTTAAAGTTCATGATAACATGCACTGTAGCTACAGATGATAGCCTCTCTCCAGGCAACAAGTGAATGCCTTATAGGGCACCTAGGGCTTCTGCGGCCGCACCACTCAAAGAATGACAACTGTGACTATTATATGGTAGTATCAACAGAGGGAATTTAGTAAGCAAACTAGAACAAGTCTTAAAATTGTATATATCCTCACTACATTAATTAACTCGTGCAGTTTCAAGTTTCACTGTCCGTAATCACACTATTGTATCCTTCCATACACAACCTCTGTGTATAATTAGGGAATACGCTGGTATGCTAATTTGGCTTTAATTATTACTAATAGCAGGCAGCAAGATGATTCACAGTTAAAACTTACATTGGCATCTTCTTAGCAGCCTAAATGGTATTTCTCCCATTATTAGCTAAAAAAAGACTCCTAGCAAGCCTTGAATCCTTTGCTTGCTAAGGTAGTAAACCGGCAGACCTCAAAAGTGTAAAAGTTGAAAAGAAACCTTAAAATCCATCTTGAGGATTTATGCATTTATCTTTGTTACCTTGCATAACTTCCATACAATAGGTCCATTCAGTAGCTACCTGAAGACTCAATGCACATCTACGACTTACCTGTTTCTCGATTGTGAAAAAATGTGGTAACGGTCTTCAGCCAACTTAAATGCTCTATAAAAAGCACAGCAGATGTCCCACGCTCAGTTTAACTGTTGGGTCTTTGGAGTTCTAGCTCCTGGACAACTGTTATCAAGTCCAAGAGGTCGTAGCTAAAACTCGACCAAAACATTTTTTTACATTTTGTTTTTGTGGAGTACTAGCAACTGTAGAACTGTTGTTAAATCCTAGAATGAGGCTCTAGTTGACCCTACATGGGTACAGTCAACAATAGAAAAGAAGAAACAAGTTAGAAAATGTGTTCAAAGGTGCTGGAGTTCGAGAAAGCTTGGAGATGTTGGACTTTGCAGTTAGACAGTATTGTAGTTCCGCCCCGCTCAACTAATACATATTTATTGAAACAACACAAACAAACAAACAAACAAACAAACAATTTGAAACAAGAACAAAGAGTGTTGTTATATCCGATTGATTAATAAGAAAGGAAATGAGATTCTACCCAGTAGACAATAAATGACCCTTACCATCTAAAATCATGTGCAGAAACTCAAACTAGTAAAGGGTTATCCAAGTTGTTGTGTTCTACAAGCTATTTCCATTCTATTTCTAAGTCAATCCGAATTAAAACATTTTTATTGCCATCAAATCTCACAGCTACACAAAAAAACTAGTACTCGAAAGCCAACTTCTATATACCAGCACATTACCTTCAAATATCAACTGCTTGTTTTGTTGTCTTTACCTTCTAAGAAACCCTTTCATCATCATCTCATATTGATTGTAAAATACTTAAATGGATTGTAATTACTTGATTTTTCCATTGCTCAGCAGTAGCATGACCTGCATATATCTGAAATAGGCAGTTCACAATTTCCTATTAAAAGGCAAACTAGCTGTACAGATCTTGCTGGCTGGATTGAGAGACACATAAGACTTTACAGAATATTTCAAATCACATATTGTTTTTGCAGCAATACAGATTGTAATAAGGATCTTGTGTGTGTGTGTGTGTGCGTGCACACTAGACTAGCTGATGCAATTTCTTGACCCTGCTCTATCAGGATTTCATTTGCTTTGGAGGAGAGAGGAAATGTTTAGTTTGCACCCAAGGCAACACCCTGTAAAAAAGGACCAAAAAATGATACAAGCCTAAAAAAAATTAATTTAAAAAATACTAGACTATTTTCCTGGTCTGGCTGGGGGTTAGGGGGCAATGGGGTGGCCTTTTTACTTGCACACACACACATCTAAAAGTGTATCATCTGGTCAAATGTGGTATATATATTTTGCTACTATAACATCGTAAACTTGGATTGTGATGTATATATATGGTAAAATAGCTATTGGCTCCTTACAGATTCTGACTGGTGCATGGTAAAACAATGTGATGCCCTGCAACATAATGGAATGGCAGAATTTCACACTTTAAATTAACATATCGCACAAATTAACTTTTTTTAGAACAAATCACTAAGATAATTGTGGAGGATTGCACACTTTACTAACATTATATTATTGTATGTCTTGCACATGTGCAGTATGTATTGTGATTTGCACATGCCCAGTGAGATTAATTACAGAAAGAGATAATATTGTTACAACTTTGCCACCTTGTTAGCCATACCAAGGCTATACATATTTTTTATTAGTCAACAAATTCAGCTAATTTGCAACTTGGTACACTACAAAAATCTTGATAATACGTGGCCAGATTCTCTTTTATAATTTTTGCAATACATAATTATAAGCGAGTACAGTATTGCATAGCTAGTGTGATTTCAACCTTCAAGGGAAACTGCTTCCAAGTACTCTCCAACAAAACTCCTCTCACAGCATATATATATATATATATACTTCCCACATGCTCATTTTTGTTTAAAGAATCTGCCATTCCATTATGTTGCAGGGCATCACATTGTTTTACCATGCACCAGTCAGAATCTGTAAGGAGCCAATAGCTATTTTACCATATATATACATCACAATCCAAGTTTACGATGTTATATATAGTAGCAGTTGATAAACATATATACTTCCTGTATGAAAGATGTTATTCAATAATTTTTTTGAGCATCCTGGTCGACGTTCTCCAACTTTTTGTTTTTTTTCATTGTCATACTATATATATATATATATATATATATATATAGGACAATGGGTATATAGATTAATAATGCTAGGATTTCAATTTTATCATCAGGCACCCTCTCTCCACCACACCTTCACTTGCCACTCATGCCTTGCAATTATTTCAGTATGACAATTATATATATTGTGTTTGTCACATGTACATCTGGTTTCCTACAGTTATATAATTTATATATATATATGTTAGTGTAGGAAAGTCTATGTTTAGGATTCCCTGCGAGGTTCTGTGTCACCGTTGTATCTCTTCTACCCGATAGAGAAAGAGAATTGAAACTTCATGAGAAAGACAGAGTATCAATACAACGTAACAAAAGGTGATCATCAATTCGAATATTTAGTATTAAAAGTCAAGGGAGTTATGTCCCAATTACTGTTCCGTAATTGCGCCGCCATACAGTTCCCCCCAGAACTGACTTGATCTTAATGAAGCTGTATCGTCCACGGGTAGCTCAGACTAAAATCCTTGCCGGTGTCTTGAATCTTCGTCCGGAGTGTGTAGTTCCTAGGATTGGGGTACTTCGTATCCCGTGTGATGGGTCCGGGGAGTGTTGAGTTGGCCGGACAGTGGGCTGTGCTAGGGGATGTTGAGGGGGCGACCATGGCGAGGTGGCTGTTGCCACTTGGACCTCGGCAGACTCATCAACATGTGCAATTTTCAGCCGATCGATCGAGATGGTCTCCTCACGATTGCCGACCTGGACTTTGAAGAATTTGTCCCCTGTGGTCAATACCCGAAATGGGCCATCGTAAGGTGGCTGTAGGGGTGACTTGTGGCTGTCGTGACGAATGAAGACCAAAGAGAGGGAGGCCGGAATTGAGGTTGTGGGAGAGCTATGGTGCACTGGGGGGACCGGTCTGTTCTGCCACATTGTCACGGAGAAGTTCCGGAACTGGTTCGCCCTGTCCATGGCCCACAAACTCCCAGGGGACAGTGAGTGGCGATCCAAACACTAGCTCTGCTGGGGATGTACCTAGGTCCTCCTTCGGCATGGTCCGGAGTCCTAGCATGACCAAATGAAGGTCTGATGTCCACGAGGGCGATTGACAGCGTGCTTTGAGGGATACTTTCATGCTTCGATGGAACCTTTCCACAAGGCCATTCGCCTGGGGGTGGTAAGCCGTAGTCCGATGCAGTTTGGTTCCAAGGAGGTTGGAGAGATCTTGCCAGAGTTGAGATGTGAACTGGGGTCCTCTGTCAGAGGAGACATCGGAGGGAAGGCCATAACGAGTAATCCATCCACTCAAGAAGGCATCAGCCACGTCTTTGGTACTTGTGCTAGCCAGGGGAATTGCTTCTGGCCAGCGAGTGACTCTGTCCACTACTGTGAGGAGGTGGGTGAAACCTTTAGAGAGTGGGAGTGGCCCTATGAGATCCACATTCACATGGTCGAATCGGAGTATGGGCTCGTTGTACTCAGATAATGGGGCATGGTGGTGGCGGTTGACTTTGGCTTTTAGCTCATTGGCAAGCGATGCATGTCCTGGCCCATTCTCCGACCTGTCGACCAAGGCCGTGCCAGACGTACTTGCGGGCTACCAGCTTGCGGGTTGCCTGTATGCCTGGATGGCGGAGGCCATGAAGGGTGTCGAAAATGCGACGGCGGAAAGAAACAGGTACGAGGGGACGTGGTCGACTAAGAGACACATCACACAACAGGGTTGTGTGATTGGGTCCAAAGGGAATGAAGTTGAAGGCCGGTGATTGCTGTCCGGCAGGCAGCCATATCGACTGGGTCTGCGAGCTGTGCGGTTGCAAGGGCAGAGAAATCAATGCCTCCACTGATGGCCGAAATGGCAGCACGGGAAAGAGCATTTGCTACCACGTTGTCCTTGCCTGTCACGTGTCTAATGTCCACGATGAATTCTGAGATCGCTGAGAGCTGGCGCTGTTGTCGTGCAGACCAGGCATCCGAGATTTTACCGAGGGCAAACATGAGTGGTTTGTGGTCGGTAATCAGTGAGAACTGGCGTCCTTCCAGGAAATACCTGAAGTGACGGATAGCCGCGTGGCCAGCAAGCAATTCTCTGTCGAATGCACTATATCTGGTCTGGGCTGGCTGGAGCTTGCGGCTGAAGAAGGCCAGCGGTCGCCAGAGGCCATCTGTGAATTGCTCAAGAGTGCCTCCAATGGCCATATCTGAAGCATCAACGGTTACAGCCATGGGAGCATCTGCACGGGGATGGACCAGGAGGGCAGCAGAGGCCAGAGCAGTATTTGCACCACGGAATTCTTTGTCCATGGTGGTCGACCATTTCACCGGAGAGGTCCTGGCGGGACGGCCAACCAAAGCAGTGTAGAGAGTAGTATGAAGTAGCTGGGCAGCGGCAGGTACAAACCTGTGGTAAAAGTTAATTACTCCGAGGAAAGCCTGCAATTCTTTGATTACTGCTGGGCGGGGGGAATCTTGTATGGCTGTCACCCGAGTTGGCATGGGTCGTATGCCCTCGGCGTTGACCACGTGGCCGAGGAAGGTTATCTCATCGACACCGAAGACACACTTGCCTGGGTGAATGACGAGGCCGTGCTGTTCAAGGCGATCGAAAACGGCAGTGAGATCCCGAAGATGCTCATCGGGGGAGGAACTGGCTACCAGGATGTCATCTAGGTAAATGAATAGGCCCTGCAGACCCCGCAAGACCGTGTCCATCAGTCTCTGAAATGCTTGGGCTGCGTTTGCAAGGCCGAAAGGTGTTCGCAGAAACTCGAAAAGGCCAAAAGAAGTAGTAATCACTGCTGTCTTGGAGATATCCATAGCACGTACCGGAATCTGGTGATAGCCCTTAATCAGGTCAATCGATGAGAAAATGGTCATACCAGCGAGTTGGCCGGCGAAGTCTTGGATGTGAGGCACCGGGTAGCAGTCAGTCTTGATGCTGCCATTGAGATGTCTAAAGTCCCCGCATGGGCGCCAACCACCACCAGGTTTGGGTGCAATGTGAAGTAGGGACGCCCATTGACTGGAAGAGCGCCGGACTATCCCAAGGTCTTCCATTTCTTTGAATGCAGCCTTTGCGACAGCGAGTTTGTCGGGGGACAAACGCCGGGCTGGCGAGTGGAGAGGAGGAGACTGACCAGTATCAATACAAAGCTCGACCCCATGGGGGACCCTGTCCTTGCGAAAAGACAACTCAGTGAGTTTGGGCCTAGAGGCGAGTAGGTTGGCATAGACATTGTTTACCTGAGGAGGTTTGACTATGGTCAAAGGTACTGGTTGACACACAATGCTGGGTGCGGCGATGGTGGCGTGCGTGGCAGAGTGAACGAGGCGTTGTCCTCCCAGGTCGACTAGCAGTCCATTGTCACGTAAGAAGTCTGCCCCGAGGATGGCCTGGTTCACATCAGCGACGATGAAATACCCTTGGAAGCGCTCGCTCCCAAACTGGAGTGGAATGCGACGTGTGCCATAAGTTTTAATTTCTGTCCCATTGGCTGCCACTAGTGGGGCAGAATGGGCAGAGGAAGCGGCTGCGCGGTGGTCAGCAGGAGAAGCCGGGATGAGAGAGACTTCTGCACCAGTGTCAATAAGGAAGGAGCGTCCCGAGGCCCTATCCTGGACATGTAGAAACCTTGAGGTTGTTGCGCCAGCCACAACGGCTACTGGTGGCCAGCGTTGGCGTTTCCCAGTGGCGGTGTCTTAGCTAGGGGAATATGGGCCATCTGGCAGTTGTTCTGGGTGCATCTCCTTGCCTCCGTTCCATACCACCCATGGTAGAAAGACAGACTGGTGTCGGTCTTAGTCCTGCACTTTTGGCGTTTGTGTTCAATGGCTACAACATCGACGTTGCCAACAAGTGATGATGGCTGGTTCAGGCGGGCACCGGAGAGCATGAAGTAGGCATCAGCTTGTTCAGCCAGCTGATGGGTTGTCAGAGCCGTAGAACGAGCCAGGTGGTCTTGGACATCTGCTGGAAGCTGTCGTAGGAAAAGGGCCTTAAACAGGATGTGCTCGGAGTCCTCTCCAATGGATAGGGATGCAAGCATCTTACTGAGGAGTGCTGATGGTGTTCCATCACCCATTCCAGGCCAGTCTAGAAGACTCTTGCTCCTCTCCAAGGGCGTTCGACCAAACGCGGAAAGGAGACGATCTTTGATGGCTTGGTAGCGAGTGCCATCAGCAGGGGGGTTCCTGATGATGTCGATCACCCTGTCCATGACTTGGCCCTTGAGTGCTGCCACCACGTAGCTGTACTTGGTCTGGTCCTGGGTAATGGCAGGAACGCGGAGGTTGAATTCTGCTTCGATGGCTATAAACCAGTATTCGATCCTGTCAGGCGAGAAATCTGGTAGTTTGAGGGCGACTGCATTGACTGTAGCCGCCATTAAAGCATCTGCAAGTGCTTGTGCTTCAGCCATAATGCCGAAGAGGAAGGAATTGACGCTGTTGAGCTGGAACGCTGTGGGCATGTAGTCGAGGTCACCAATGTAGGGAAGTCTATGTTTAGGATTCCCTGCGAGGTTCTGTGTCACCGTTGTATCTCTTCTACCCGATAGAGAAAGAGAATTGAAACTTCATGAGAAAGATAGAATATCAATACAACGTAACAAAAGGTGATCGTCAATTCGAATATTTAGTATTAAAAGTCAAGGGAGTTATGTCCCGATTACTGTTCCGTAATTGCGCCGCCACATTAGTCTCAGCTTATATAATTATAATAAAAGGATCACAAAATATGCGTCACCAATGCTAAGGCTATGGCAAGTTCTATATAGCCCTAGTGCTGACAATGCACATTTCATTGTAAGTGCTTAATGCATGATCAAGTCATAGCTTGGGTGGAAGCCGAGTAAATAAATTCATTTTTCAAATTTACTTTTCAAGGGCATGACCCAAAAATTATATTTAGTAATTCTGTATATAGTATAGGTATAATTATATAATCTTAGTCTTTCTTAGTCAGCAAGAATCACTCCTTTTGTCAATATTATATTTCCATAAAGTGCCTCCTCGCTGCAGGAAGAAACAAAACAACATCATAACATAGGAAAATAATAAATAATAACAAGATGACTCTACTTACCCAGTTGCTACAATAGCAAATGAAGTTTTGGCACGCTCGTAAAAAGCAAATCTCTCAATCAGCTCTACATCAATCTAAGCAAAGGCAAGAACATATATAAATGCACACACAGACACTACATACACACATTTTCAAGCACATTACAGAGACAATAATTAACTATGCAACAAACACTATGATCCCTTAATACCTGCTTCCCTTCAGCTTCATTGATTATCTCTTTATATCTAGCCCATATTGGAGTTTCCAATCCTTTCTCTTTATCACCTGGCACCAGCTCCATTAGCTTCACCTAATATACAATACAATGAACTGTCAACAAAAAGTCATATTAACAATACTGCCATAGCTCTAAATCCCATTCCATGGCTTTGTTTTATACATCAATGCATGTACCCAACTTTGGGTGCATGTCACTTAATATACCTGTACCTAATTTCTTCCTACCAAAAGAAAGCACACTTTTGGAGCTCTAATTTAGGGACACATCTATTTTCAACCTACAAACCGCCTTCAAAGTTGGGGAAGTCTCAAAAGTTTAGGGGGCACGGCTAATAGTGTCTACAACTCTTTTCTTCATCTCCATCCGATTTCCCATACACACTCACTGGCAAATGCAGAATACTTAATATCAGAAACATTCCTGAAGGCCCGGGCAAGGGTTAAGATGCCTGCATCTAAACAATAATCACTATCAGAAACATTCCTGAAAGCACGGGAAAGGGTTAAGATGCCTGGACCTGAACAACATTACTTATTTTGAGACAGCTTTTTTCTTAATTGGAATGGCCTATGCCTATGAATTGGGAATCCACCTAATAAACTAATAATAGTTTAATTTGCAAAATGTGGTTAGTTTATGGGACTACTTCTACAAGATAAATGAAAGGAAATATTACGCTTTAGCAATTGATCTGTGATCTGGTGAACAGTTAAAAACAGAAAGCGTAATGTCACTAGTCAGGCTCTCTAACTAGCTGTATAGCAGATATCTGGAGAGACCGTTGTTGCCCGAGTGTTGGCTCACTACTGGGAGTTACAGGATTAGAAATCTGATCACTTATATCTGGCAGGTAAGACATGAATGATAATTGTGGATATTCCGTAAGAAAAAAGAGAGATGAGCCTACGAGTTCTTATAAACTCAAACACATATATATGGGAGGGGGGTTAATCAATGAGCTACAAGCTACAAGGAAACTTTTTTTGGACTGCAGAAAGAGCTCAGAAAGTGAATCTGTCTCCATAATCTGATTCAGCTGACTTTTCAGGTGTTCTTATTTAGCATACATCCATGGGTGTAGGGTCCAGCTTTTTTTACTACAGCATACATGGGTTGTCTATTATGGACTGATAGAAGAGGTGCTTAAACTATCCATGTAGAATAATTTATCTATCATGTCACTGCAACTAAGGACCATTATTTCAACCCGTACATTACCATCATTGCCCTAATTATTTATCCCTCTCAAAACACAGATACGGTGTTCCACTTACAGCTTACTAGGTTGGATTATCGGAGAGTTCCAAATAGGCGAAGGTAGTCAAAAATGATAATGAAGCTAATTTTGCAAGGCTAGTAAAGCTTGTGACAACAATAATTGAAGTCATGCAACCTGTGTAGACCAACAGCACACCATACTCAGAATTTTGATGTAGATATAACTCCCCAGAACAACTACCAGATGTTGTATGTGGAGTATCTGGTAGATGATACAATTATGTGTAGTAGAAAGGACGTAGAAATATTCAGTAGTAGTGCTTGGAACATAAACACAAACTGAAAATCTCATAATTATGAAAGCAACTGAATGTACTATAAAAGAAATCATCATGATCAATCTTAGAGCCCTCCAATGCGAGATTGCTGTGTGTTGCTACATACACTGAATGCTTCAGTCTTCATCAGAGCGAATGAAAAACCAAAACAACATAACACATTTGTATGCGCTGGCAACGCGTCTCACTCAAAATGCATGCTATTATGACCTGTCCGAATGCCAGTGTATAAGCACAGTAACACATCAGACAAGAATGATGGGCGAGGTTTGAAAGTTTGCTAACGCAGAGCATGTGTGGAACAACCACCACCAGGAAGAAACCTTGGTGGTAAAAAAGAGAATCGCTTGTCAAGAGAGGCACTGCACAACCATCTTGATCAGCACATCAATCGAATTGCAAGGCTGGAGTTATTCTATTACTGGGTCTCAACTCCCACGACTATGCATGTGAAGTCATGCCCAACTTTATCTCTTAGGTGTGCTTATAGTGTCTGTAAGGTCATGAATCATGTACATTTCATGTGAAATATCGTAGAAACGGGTTTTAGAAATGCGAGATTGAATTGCGAGTTTTAGCAATAATTGCAAAATTTGAATGCACAACTATACCACGGTGATAATGCATCTCACATGATAAATTCCCACCTTGTGCATTGTGTATTGAAATGGAGAATAGACTTTACCACTACTTTAAGCCTACTAGTGAATCTCCTACGCTACCAAGATGAGTCTTTACTGCTGCTTTATTAAGCCTTCTAGTGGATCTCCGATGCTACCAAGACGAGTCTTTACCACTACTTTATGCTTATAGTGGAGCTCCTACACTAACAAGATGAGTCTTTACCGCTACTTTAAGCCTACTTATGAATCTCCTACACTACCAAGATGAGTTTTTACCGCTACTTTATACCTACTAGTGGAACTCCTGCACTAACAAGATGAGTCTTTACCACTACTTTAAGTCTACTTGTGAATCTCCTATGCTACCAAAATGAGTTTTTACTGCTGCCCTTCTAGTGGATCTCTGATGCTACCAAGACGAGTCTTTACCACTACTTTATGCCTATAGTGGAGCTCCTGCACTAACACGATGAGTCTTTACCACTACTTTAAGCCTACTTGTGAATCTCCTACACTACCAAGATGAGTTTTTACCGCTACTTTACCGCTACTTTATACCTACTAGTGGAACTCCTGCACTAACAAGATGAGTCTCTACCGCTACTTTAAGCCTACTTGTGAATCTCCTACACTACCAAGATGAGCTACTTTATACCTACTAGTGGAACTCCTGCACTAACAAGATGAGTCTCTACCGCTACTTTAAGCCTACTTGTGAATCTCCTACACTACCAAGATGAGTTTTTACAGCTACTTTAAGCCTACTTGTGAATCTCCTACACTACCAAGATGAGTTTTTACCACTACTTTATACCTACTAGTGGAACTCCTGCACTAACAAGATGAGTCTTTACCACTACTTTAAGTCTACTTGTGAATCTCCTATGCGCTACCAAGAGGAATCTTTACTGCTGCTTTATTAGCCTACTAGTGGATTTTCTATGCTACTAAGAAATCAAGAGAAGCCCTAAACTTTGATATGTTAGTGATTCATTTCCAGATTTTACTTTGGATATATACTAATCCCTGTAATTTGTTGTTTTTATCAATTATTATCAATTATTACAAAATAAACTTTGTTTAACGCCAAAAAAAATATGGAAGACGCAATTAACACCCGTCCTATATTGTGCGTTGTCAGCAAGTATAAATATGTTGTGTTCTGTTCACTTCTTCGTTCACCTCAATTAAGACTGAAATATTCGGTTGAAATGTACAACAATAACAATTTTCAATATTTTAAGAAGTGTATATCAGTTTGTTCCTTTCCAAAAGATATATTTGTCCATGCAACAACCTACCGTGAACTTTGTCCTGACATTTCGTTGCAGGCACAATATATATTACGCCAAATAATCCTCACAGTCCAGTCTCCACTATAATTATGAACAGTTGATAGGCATTATTTATCCAGTTATTTTGCTTTAGCATACACTTGGAACCGTGCAAATTATTTGTGCATCATTATCCACCTTCAATTTAAACATTGTGTGACTGTCTCAATAATCAATTATCAGTGATGTTTAGGCCTATATACCCTGAGGATATATACACAAGTACTTTATTTCAGAAAAGTTGGTATTTTTTTCTCCTAACCAAATATTTAACAGGGAAGGATTGTGAAGGAAACAAAGTATTTCTCCTCATTCCCCTTGCTGAATCATTCCCCTTGCTGAAACCGTGAAGTCATGTCAACAGTAGTGACTTACATAAACTGGTCCCCCAAAGAGGTGGTCAACTGGCTGATTTGTCACAACTTTGACCACCTAGTCCCAAACTTTGAACGGATGCAGATCGACGGCTCGCAGCTGGCTACTCTGACTGACCAGGATTATTTTATGGAGCTAAGGATACACAATCGGGCTGAAATTATAGCCATCAAGGAAGCTCTCCACAAATTACAAAAGAATGAACTTACTATAGTTCTGGTGAAGAAGCTGAGTTCAAAATTCATGAGTGCAAGTCCTCAGTCAGGGTTATGGAAGAGATCAAAAACTTTTGACAAAGATGAATGTGAGGATTTCTCCAGGACACTTCCCAATGACATGCAATATCGGAAAACCTTCGGTATCACTTCGGATGTGTCTGCCAGATATCCCAAGGTTGTCCGAGGCTCTTCCTCTGAATGTCTTGAACCAGCCAGTAACCCAAAGCTCATCAAAAGATCTGCCTCTAAACTCATCAAAAAATCTTCCTCTGAACTGGTTGACCAGATCAGATACAGTGGCTGGATTAGGAAGCAGGGTGGCAAGCATAAAAACTGTGGGTCACTTGTGTAAATGTGTGTGTGTTTGGTGGGGGGGGGGGAGGGGAAGGAGGAAGAGGCAGGTTACATGATGTGTGTGCTATGGTGTTACTAAGTGCAACTGTTAACAAAAGTATCATAATTAGCATACTGACAGTGATTCCTCAGGTAGATAGCAGGGAGAGAAGGTAGTTTCTCAAATACGGTCCTAGTTTTACAGTCATTTCAAGTATAATCTTGAAATATCTCTCTAGGAGGGAACTAATACAAATACCCATATATGTTGTTTGCACTGTCATTCTTTCAGGGAAGAAACGCTACTTGGTCCTCAGACAAGGTTGTCTCTCCTACTTCAAAAATGAGGTGGCACCTTCACCCAAAGGCTCCATCAATTTATCAGGCTATAAGTATGTTGCATCATACCTCATTTCAGCCAAAGATGAAAATATATATCTCTAAATTACTAAATTCTATTCCATCTATTTGAAGCACCCGTGCTCTTATTCACACAGCAAGTATTGGGTCGTGGCATACGAAAAAGTAGAGGTCCTATATAACAATTGGGTAAATTTGTCTCTGCCAACATTTTTGGAGTCTTCCCTCACTTTACATAATTATACATATATACACTTCCTATAAGCTGCTAACTAAACGTATGCGACGTTCACGTTGAATTGGTGCATTGAAAATACGTGCTTTAGGCATGTCAATCTAATTGGCCCACAAATCAATATATCATGGGCACTCAAAAACTATATCACCTCCTCCCCCCCCCCCCCCCCCCCCCCCCCCCCCCCCAGTTTGTGGCGATCATGACTGCTACAGTTCACTAAGACCATGTGATCTTGATTAGCATCATGTGACAAATAATTGAAAAATCCTTTGCTCTGCGCATTTTATCTGAAGTTTGCAGAATCTATGGAGCTATAAAGTGGTATAGCACATACCACTGACCTATTACACTTCCCCCCCCCCTCCATAGTTTCCTATCTTGCTAAACCATGTACAGAGCTCTATTAGTTATGGGCATATTTATAACATATTTTCAGTTACTAAATTATGTGAAAACTATTTATAATAGACTTCTTTTCTTCTTTTCTTATTAAAGCAAGACCAACATTTGTATTAAGGATAGCATTGTGAGGAAGTGCCCGTACACTCTCGAACTGATCCCCACAAATCCTCAAGGCAGAACCTATTATTTCTCGTTTGGCTCACGGAAAGAACTCAAGGTAGGTGGTGAAGAAAGTTGTGCTGATTCACACTAGGCATGTCAATTGGTGCAATAAGGTTGACACGACAAATAACAAATATACAATAATGGAGGTCTTATCTAGGAATGCCTGGGACTGTCCTGGAATGTCCCGAAAAGTGAAGCCCTAGCCCCAAACCTGGCACTAGCAAACCTGGCACTAGCCCTAGTCTTAATTCTAGCCCTCACAATAATAGCCTTTTAGGAATCTGGAGTTATTTTGGACAGCGATTTTGGGACAGGTTTTTTAGGTCCCTCCACTTTAGGGTCTAGTAACTTACCTATAGTTATACCTATGAAACATATTTTAGTATCAAAAGAGAGCACACAGAGAGACCTATCTTTTGAGCTATATATCAAGTCCATACCATGAAGTTTGCAGAATCAACGGAGCTCTAAAGTTGTAACCACAAGTTTAAAAAATAAAAAAGTTAAAAATACCATCGGTCCCCCACTTTTGTCATAGATATTTTTTATGCCAAGGTGTCTGCCAGGCAATCCAACTTTTGACCTGTCCTTGAATTAAAAATCTATTAATAATGCTAAGTGGCTGTTAGGTGGTTTATGGTAAGAGTACATGTAGTAGTTTCACCTAAACTATTTGAATCAGTATGATAATGCACCACAGGAGAGGGGGGGAAATCCAATACCACCACATGCAGATATGCTGGTCTATACCCAACACATTCTCATAACAGTGAAAATAGATTAGCTTAGGTTAAAGAGCACACAATAAGCAATCTGGTGATATATAAATTATAGAGTTTGGGTGAGAAATTAGGGGAGAAATTTGTGGAAATATTGTCTAATCTAAAAAAGTGCCAGAAGACAGTAAAAAATAGAGTCAAAAGCTGTCGTAACTGCATTATAGAATCTTCATATGTTCTGAAACTTGGAATATGACTTCAATATTAGCAAATACACCATTTAAAATAGTTTGAAAAAAAGTAAAAAATTAGCATTTTGACATTATTCCCCCCTTCATTATGCATCTAAATATAGTAACTTCATTCCTGCTTAGTGTTTTCGTTGCTTAGTTTATCGTGAAGTAATGGTTGAGTATTTCTGAGTACCGTCTGCCTTTCATTTGTTAGTTTTGCTGGTAAATAAAGGGTTCCCAAAACAACCAACTCTCCTGAGTAGACTGTAAATTGGTCTTTGCTGCACTGATAACCATAATAAAGATTTGTGTCCCATAGACATCCAGGGAGTCATAGCCAAAGCTCTGCTTGTTGGGTCCAACCTTGTGGGAAGAAGGTGACAGTTTACAAATGCGTGATGAGGACAATTGCAAATCCAAAGAAATACAAGAGGAGGATGTGGATGGCTACATTTATATGTAAGTTAAGATTAAGGAGAATAACGACTGAAGATAAATTATAAGCGAGGAGATTACTAGTGATGAGAAGTGATTAGTGAGGAGGGGGAAAAGATTATTAGTGAGGAAAGATTACTAGTGATGAAGGATTACTAGTGACGAGATTACTAGCGAGGAGAGATTCAAGTGACAAAAAATTGCTAGCGAGTAAAGATACCAGTAAGGGGAGATTACTATTTAGGAAAATTACTTAATAGAAAAGATTACTATATATGATGACTAATGAGGAAAGATAACTAGTTAGGAAAGGTTAGTAGTGACAAAAGGTTACTTATTGACGGTCTACTCGTGTTATCCAAATTTAATAAGCTGACACTGTCACGAATTATCTGAAACACAAGTACCAAATTAAGGTAGCTTGATAATCTGACAAAAGTCATCAAAACTAATCTCTTCTCGACTCACTCAAATAGAAGAAACTTTCACTAGCTTTCAAATCTAGCTTTCAAGCACTTGACCGATTCACTGCCGAAAATATTTTAAAAAGAAAATATATTTTAACAATATCAGGTATTGTAATTATTATTTTTAAACACAAAAATAATTACAAGTTAGTTAGTACAAAATATAACTAATTAACAAATAAATAAATAAACTTATAAATAAATAACTAAAAGGCTCATGACAAGTTCAAATCGACCGACCACAAAACAGACAAGGTGTTCCCCCACTGGACTGCCAATGAGAGACGCTGAAGGAGGTAAGCACAGGCATTCACCATCCCAGTTCTTTGCCTTATCCTGAGGTTGAGCTCCTTTAGGAAAGCCTTCCCGATGACCCCCAATGACTCAATAGCCACGGGCACAAAAAAGTGGCAAGGATCTCGACTGGCATGCTTGGCCACTTTCTTCTCCTCAGACATAGCAGCCACAGCTCCAGCACTACTCACTGCCAGACTCTGGTATTACTAGGCAAACGTATCTGGACAGGTTGCATCCCACACCAGTTGCTTTCATGGAACCATGGTTACCCCATCAGGCCTTTTCCCGTCAGAACGAAAGAGACCCGATGATTCCAGCCTGCAAGGGCAACTGGCAGATGATAATGCCCGGAAGAGGATGTCGTTTATGGAGGTATGCAAGAGGAGTGAAAGACAGGGACAGGTTCAGATTCATTTCTGCTCAGGATGCCTTAATCCTGCTGTGTAATTCATTTTCTATCTCTAAGCTTCTATACACCCTCAGGACTTCTCCATGTTTTCTCTCTCCTGCCCTGATAGTCAATTGTAAGTGGCATTACTAACATTAATTTCTCTGACGATGTCCATTCTTGGTGCTGTCCACTCTCCCTGTTGGGCATCAGAGGGATCAAAGAGCTCCTGGGTGAGAGCATAATGGTTCCTCTCAAAACTGCATCATGGTAAATCATCTCAGACTTGTTGTTGTTCAAATCTTTTAAGTTTGTTTGATGAGCTCAAGATCATGAATTATATCTTGCGTTGAGTCCCCCAGAGTGATGTCATCTAGATATATTACACAGAACTCCGGTGACAACTGAGAGCAGATATGATGGAGTAAGACACGGAAAAGGAGAGGTCCAAGAGGATATCTCTGCTGAACCCCTTCGGCTGATTGCAAGGACTTGTCACCCCAGAACAAGGAGGATGGTGAAGAGTATACAGAATGAACAAAAGGGTAGATTACATGTGCTAAGGTATAGACAGCTTCCAACATCTTGTCTCTGTGCATGAAATTGAAAGCATTTTTTATGTCATTTTTATGTCAAGCTTTAGTACTGCATGGTTAGGTTGCAAGCAGCCAACTGTCATCTTGGATTCATCCACCTTTTCAGTTGGAAGGATCGTTGAATCAAAGAATTAGCTAAACACATATATACTGAATATGGGACGCAGTGAGGTAATAAATGGCGAGTAAATTTTGTTTTGAAGATGCCTTTGGGAAATGAATGTGTTTCCCATTACAAGTCACTGCACTGGCCGATTATGAACTGTAACTACTTTTCAGGCGGTACAGGTAACTCACGATATTCTGTATTCTACATGAGTATGTATGAATGAAGGTAGTGTGGTAATATTGGTACTTGTGTAAACAACGTGACTAAACTTGTATCTGTACTCTACGCTATTATTGTGAAAACATTAAAAAGTCATAAGGTAGCCAAATTTAATGTCACACAGACTTCACCCAGACTTATATAATAACTGTGCATTAAATATGTTACTCATCATTAAGGCTAAATGTAGTAACTTCATTCCTGCTTAGTGTTTTCGTTGCTTAGTTTATTGTGAAGTAGTTGAGTATTTTGAGTACCGTCTGCCTTTTGTTTGTTAGTTTTGCTGGTAAATAAAGGGTTCCCAAAACAACCAACTCTCCTGAGCAGACTGAAAATTGGTCTTTGCTGCACTGATAACCATAATTGTGTCCCATAGGAGTCATAGCCAAAGCTCTGCCTTGTTGGGTGCAACCTCGTGGGAAGAAGGTGGCAGTTTACAAATGCATGATGAGGACAATTGCGAATCCAAAGAAATAAAAGAGGAGGATGAGGATGAATACATTAACATGTAAGTTAAGATTACTAGGTAATAAGGAGAATAACGACTGAAGAGTGAGGAGATTACTAGTGATGAGAAGTGATTAGTGAGGAGGGGGAAAAGATTATTAGTGAGGAAAGATTACTAGTGATGAAGGATTATTAATGATGAGATTACTAGCGAGGAGAGATTCAAGTGACAAAAATTTGCTAGCGAGTAAAGATACCAGTAAAGAGAATTACTATTTAGGATTACTAGTGACAAGATAATAGAAAAGATTACTATACAAGGGTTCATACAGGAGTTAGAGTTTGGGGGGGGGAACTCAAAACATTTGCGTGCGTAAGCAAGCCCCAAGTAGGGGGGTCTGCCCCCCCCCCCCCCAGAATTTTTTTTGCAAAATCGATGCTCTCAGATTGATTTTGAGACATTTTGAGGGTACCTTCCTAATAGTTAAAGTACTAGCACATGGACAGAACATTCTAGATTATGACACAGTTGGATCTTGCCACAGAATCTAATGACACAGTTGGATCTTGCCACAGAATCTAATGACACAGTTGCATCTTGCCACAGAATCTAACACTATTATAATTAGGAAAGCTAACCACAGAATAATAGCACATGGACAGAACATTCTAGATTAACACATGATTGAACTGTGACACAGAATATTCTAGATTATATTCACAATTTTGTATATAAAGAGAAAATGCTTCAGCTAGCATTCTGCAACTAAATACGACCCAGAGAAATACAAACCTACACAAATGGATCTCAGGAATTTTTTAACAGAAAGCGAGTGCGTGCTTGGTCTAGTAGAGATTCTGAGGACGACGAAGATGTAGTCCCAACTACGTCGACTAGTGATGCCTTGACTTCCACCAATTCCGAAGCATCAGTAGGTAGATCAGTGTGTTCCAAAGCGCAGAAGAGGAAACTCTACAAAGCCAGGCTCAGCTACAAGAAGGAGTGGGAGCAGAAATATCCTTGGGTGTACTGTGATGATCCTAAGCAGGGTATGTTCTGCAAGCTCTGCAAGAAGCGAGGAAATGCACCTTCTACAGCCAGGGGTGCATGGACCACTCGGAGAATTCAGGATTGGAATCACGCTACTGAACAACACAGCAGTCAAAATGGCACAGAAATGCTGTTATCCATGCTCGAATGGCAGAACAAGGAAAGGAGCAGAGTGTCCTACAACTGCAATGTTCAGCAGCTGCTAAGGAGGCTGAAGAAAGGAGAGCAAAGAACAGAAACATAGTGCTTAAGCTTTTGAGGTCGATATATTTTCTTGCCAAAAATCGCCTGCCCCTTACAACCACATTCGATCCCCTGGTCCAGTTACAAATTGCAAATGGAGATGAACTTCTCCAGCAACATGTCAAAGAGGGGCCACAAAATGCTCAGTACACATCCAAATTTTCTGCAGTGATGCTTTTAGAGGTCATCAATAGCTGGCTAGATAGGAAGCTAATTGAGAGCTTAAAATCAAGCTCTGTGTTAGCTGATGAGTGTGTAGATATTAGTACTACAGAACAGCTGTCCATCTGTTGTCGGTGGATTGTAAATGGAAAAACAGAGGAGCACTTCCTTACAGTGCTCCAGATATGTACCCAAGATGCTGCTACCATTTCAGATGCAATCAGCTCCTTCCTTGTGTCGAAGAACCTGGACTATCGTAAACTAATAGACCAAGGTTATGATGGAGCAGCGACCTTTGCCGGAGAATGCAATGGAGTTCAAAAAAGGATGCGAACTCTAGGTGCACATTCCTTTTACATCCCTGTGCCTGCCACAGGCTTCAACTAGCAAGCATGCAAGCTGCTAACAGTGTTCCAGAGATCAAGAAGACATTTGGAAATATGGGAAATATATGGAAGCTCTTCTTCTACTCACCCAAGAAAGCAGAATCTCTCAAAGCAGTCCAGTCTGTCCTCAAGCTACCTGAGTTTAAGATTGTGAAGCCTAGTGATCAGATGGCTCTCACACGAACGCTGTGTACGGGCTATTTACCGAGAGCTTCCTGCCCTTATCGTCACCCTACAACAGCTGTATGAGACATCAGGTGATGCTGAAGCATACGGTACTGGTGCTCTCCTTGCTGCTTACACTGGAGTTGCTAGTATCGTGTTCCTGTCAGAAGTTCTGGATATCCTGGCAAGGATGAATGTTTCGATGCAAAGAAAGCTACTCGGGTTACCGGTACTTCTGAAAATCACGACGGATCAACTCGAGGACGAAAGAAGTGAGTGGTTTGGTTCAGTCGAGTCTGGAATATTTCTGTTGAAGGAAAAACATGATATAACACTCAGCACACATGGATCTGCACGAAGCCATTGGTCTTCTATCACAACCACAGCCGAGTATCGAACTCTAGTTGCAATTCCATACGTCGATTCCATTCTTCTAAATATTAAGAGTCGATTTACTGATAAAGCCGTGAAGATTGTTACTGCCATGTCCATATATTCTGTCCCTCCCTGCTCCCATTGAAGCATCCTTATCATCATACGGCAGCGAGCAAATCAAGATTCTTGCCGAGTTCTATGGAAAAGAAGCAGAGGTTGAGTATGCGGGGACGACTTACACCTCACCTCCTTTGCTTGATGGCGATGAGCTTCTTTCAGAGTGGAAGATATTTAGACGGGCTTTGCCAGTGGAGAAAAAGGCAATAATGGAACGTAAAGAAGAGTCGGTATCTCCTAGCATGCAAGAAATCCTGGACGAGTTGAACAAGTCACATGCGTACGGAGGAATTTTCCTTGAGACGTGGACGCTATGGAACATTACAATGGCACTTCCTGTTGGTACGGCAACAGTAGAGCGTTCCTTTAGTCAAATGAAGTTGATTAAAACTCGCCTACGCAATTGTCTATCTGACTCGAACCTAGAACATTTAATGAAAATTAGTGTAGAGGGTCCTCCATTGACCGATGTGGACTTTAATGCAATTCTCGACATTTTTTAACAGAAAAATAGACGCATTTTCCTTTAATTTAGTACTACTGACTTTAGTACTACTGAACTCACTGTATTGTATTTTCACCATACATTATTGTATATCTTCGCTTATATATTGTTTATTATAATTTTATTACTGTTGATCATCTTTGAAGAAATTGCTATTGCTTCTACGTTCCTTTCTCTGTACTGCTCTTTTTTCCCGTTACTGTAACGTATTACATAAGAAATTTCATTAATATAAATTTTTATTGTGAAAATTCTTGGAAGGGGGAGAAATAGTTTTTTGGGGGGATATCCCAGGGCTTCCCCCCATGTATGAAACCCTGCTATATATGATGACTAATGATGAAAGATAACTAGTTAGGAAAGGTTAGTAGTGACAAAAGGTTACTTATTGACGGTCTACTCGTGTTATCCAAAATCAATAAGCTGACACTGTCACGAATTATCTGAAACACAAGTACCAAATTAAGGTAGCTCTTGATAATCTGACAAAATTCATCACTTCTCGACTTACTCAAATAGAAGAAACTTTCATTCGCTTTCAAATCTAGCTTTCAAGCTCTCGCCCTCCTCATGAACCATCACTTGACCGATTTACTGCTGAAAATATTTGTGTTTAATTAAAAAAGAAAATATATTTTAACAATATCAGGTAACAATATCGTATTGTAATTTTTTAAATATATTATAAACACATCAAGTTAGTTAGTACAAAAATATAACAATTAGATTAATAAATTTATAAATAAATAACTCGTGACAAGTTCAAATCGACCGACCACAAAACAGACAAGGTGTTCCCCCACTGGACTGCCTGAGAGACGCTGAAGGAGGTAAGCACAGGCATTCACCATCCCAGTTCTTTGCCTTATCCTGAGGTTGAGCTCCTTTAGGAAAGCCTTCCCGATGACCCCCAATGACTCAATGGCCACGGGCACAAAAAAGTGGCAAGGATCTCGACTGGCATGCTTGGCCACTTTCTTCTCCTCAGACATAGAACAGCTCCAGCACTACTCACTGCCAGACTCCGATATTACTAGGCAAACGTATCTGGACAGGTCGCATCCCACACCAGTTGTTTCCTTCCAATGGTACCATGGTTACCCCATCAGGCCTTTTCCCGTCAGAACGAAAGAGACCCGATGATTCCAGCCTGCAAGGGGAACCTGCAGATGACAATGCCCGAAGAGGATATCGTTTATGGAGGTATGCAAGAGGAGTGAAAGACAGGGACAGGCTCAGATTCATTTCTGCTCAGGATGCCTTAATCCTGCTGCGTAATTCATTTTCTATCTCTAAGCTTCTATACACCCTCAAGACTTCTCCATGTTTTCTCTCTCCTGCCCTGATAGTCGATTGTAAGTGGTAATACTAACATTAATTTCACTGACGATCTCTATTCTTGGTTGCTGTCTACTCTCCCTGTTGGGCATCAGAGGGATCAAAGAGCTCCCGGGTGAGAGCATAAGATGGTCCTCTCGAAACTGCATCATGGTAAATCATCTCAGACTTGTTGTTCAAATCTTTTAAGTTTGTTTGATGAGCTCAAGATCATGAATTATATCTTGCATTGAGTCCCCCAGAGTGATGTCATCTAGATATATTACACAGAACTCCGATGACAACTGAGAGCAGTTATGATGGAGTGAGAGACAGAAAAGGAGAGGGCCAAGAGGATATCTCTGCTGAACCCCTTCGGCTTATTGCAAGGACTTGTCACCCCAGAACAAGGAGGATGGTAAAGAGTATAAAGAATGAACAAAAGGGTAGATGACAGATGCTAAGGTATAGACAGCTTCCAACATCTTGTCTCCGTGCATGAAATTGAAAGCATTTTTTATGTCAAGCTTTAGTGCATGGTTAGGTTGCAAGTTATTGAGAAACAATGTACAGCTGCTTCATCCCCCCCACCCCACTGATCCCAAAACCCAGCTTCCTGGGTGCACCTTGGCCACTAGCCGACAAGAAGGGTGCATCCTATTGCTATGGTCTGACCTTCTCTAGAGCCAATAGGGTAGCCCCAAAAAGGAAAGAATTCTTCCATCTATGGTAGAGAAAGCAGCTAAGACTGAGAGAAGGAAGGAGACTTCATTAGGATGCTTCAACATGTCCTTCAGATGTTGTAGTCTTAAACCATAAGGACCACATAGGGAAAGGATCTGATTGCTCGAGCAACATTCCCTTCTGAAACAGTCAATAAGGGAAAGACATCAGGGATGGGTGGGATGGACGCATCAGGATGAGGAGAGGGGTGCTTCTCAGACAGAAAAGGTGGCATCACACCTCTCAGCCATGGAAACTGAGGAAGCCAAGTGAACAGCTCCTGTAAAATCTCCCTCGGCGATCCAGTGACTCCAAGGGATCTGGAGCAGTAGCTCTACTCTTTAAGAGGGTTTCTTGGAGCAGGGGGATCATCCTCCTATCTCAGCTGCTTATTAATCCCAGATGCTAAGGACCAACGCCGACCACACCTTGGATGCACTCTCAGACACCTGGAAGTGAAGAGGAAAAGCTACTCCCATGCACTATGAGAATAGCTGAAAACCATGCCTTCCAATATGGTAACTAACTTTGAAAGGGCAAGGGCTCTGGTCCACTAGGAATCCTCTTTAGGATCTTAAAGACCTAGCTATTTGACTAAAATTGACCCAGAAACAGCGGCTCATCATTTGGTGAGGCTGCTGGGAGGAAACAGGTGGACCAACCTCACCACGTGGCATGGGGCTACTAAGTGTAGGTGGCAACGCTGCAGCAGGAACTCCCGATGGCTGATTCAATCCAGGGCAGAGGCTATTCAAGGGTCCGTGAGTACAAACTAAGCCCGCCGAAGTCACAGTGAAACACCTCAAACAAATAGGACAGGTAGAGTGAGCAGACATTACCATGTGGCGTTATGTATCAGTTGGTTTAAAGTTATGTTAAAAAGTGATGTTATAACTTTTCTTTCGTGAATCAAACTCTTCATATCATTAGGAGTGACAGTTAGAATTGATGAAGCAGCATGCATTAAAGAATTCCTTCAGTGACACTATGGATACACAAACTAGGACGTCAAAATGTTTAAGAAAAAGCTTGGCAGGATATGCATGTTTCATAATCATGATGGTACATTGAAGCCAATTTGTAATCCGACACAATCTTTGCAGGAACCATTGGTGTTGGATTAACAAGAGTAGACTGTTACTAAAGGAAAAATTACTTGTGAGAAAAGACTAGTAGTGATTACAGGTATGAAAAATTACTAGTGATGTAAGCTTACCTAGAGAGCTAGTGAGAAAGGTTACAAGTTAGGAAAGATTATTAGCAAGGGGAATAGTACAAATATGTAAACTGGAATGAACACATGTACCTTGCACTGTACCTTGGGCTCAGTGGTACATAAAGATTTCATCAGCGTTGACAAGGAAAAAAACTGATATTGACTGTAGTTGGTTGTGCAGGCTCAGCATGACCATGAATCATCAGATCCAGAACTGCTTCTAATTAGAGATAACTAGTTTTACAGATCTGGCCTACTTCATCTAAACTAAAGGGATCAAGTGATTTCAGCTACTGTGATGTCATTGTGATGTCACAAAGACATTCAAGGTGTGTGTTTTGGCAATGACATCAACATTCACAGTTACAATACATTATATACAAACAATTACAACACACTATTATGAAATACCCAACAACAACAAGATGTGATTAAAAATATACCTATATTATTACCACTCCCCTGACTTCGACTTTCAGGGGGAAAGTTACTATAGCTTTTAGACGAACCACAAAAATTAAAATTCTACCCATATTTGTGAACAGATATTTGTGAACAGTCATAATTAAAGCTACATTGATTAAAAAGTCATCCATGTGTGAAAAATATTTTTGTCTTGTATGTATGTGGCTTCAATGAATTGATTATGTAAAAACACAGACATTAAGGGGTTATTGTACTGGAGAATATTATATATTATATATTACTTCTCTATTTTGCACGAACAGGACTACGGGACAATGATATGAATGCAACTAACATTTGCCGGTGCCTTGTGGGAGTCAATAATGATTGAGAAACTTCAAAATTCTTTTTTTTTAACCAGAAAATCAACAGAGACAGCAGATATAATGCATTTGTAATTTGATACAATTATTGATGATGCACTTTTTTTCTGTATAATTTGCTATGAACTTCATTGCAAACTAGCAGAGGCAGGGAGGAACACTTGTTCATCAATGTACTGAAGACATAGATTAGCAATCATTGCAAGTAACAAAGGTGTTTTTCTAATAGAGTAATAGAGGCCTCGCTTTATCGCAGCCATCAATGACAATGATGTCCCTTGTATCACTTCAGCAACTAAGGTGTGTTTTTTTTAAATAATAGAGCAGGGCCCTTACATTATGTGAGCTCTAACATAGCTAGCTAATAGAACAGGACTAGAGGTAGCCTCACTGGCGCTTACGTTATGTGAGCTCTAACATAGCTAGCTAATAGAACAGGGCTAGAGGTAGCCTCACTGGCAATAATGCTTACGTTATGTGAGCTCTAACATAGCTATTGTAGTTCATTGGTAGCGCCGCCATGTTGCATAACTTGTTATCTATTGTCAGGAAAATGAAAAGCACATGCGCAGGTATATATATATATTTCAATGATGGTGATGGACAAAAACCATAGTGAAAATTGTTCCTCTCATTCAGAGGTCCTGATCACCATTACCATTGTCTCCAGTTGATCACGTGCAAAGGAGTGCAAAGAAGTGTATCAAGGATCAATGGAGCTATACACATGCTGTTAATGAATAGATTTATTCCTTATCATTCTAGGTAGAACTTGTCAATCCTTTACTTCTCTATGTTGAGAATGAATGAGTAGAGCCAGAACATTACATTGACCGCCACTGACAATAAGGCTCTAGCTTATTCTTACACTGCTATTTGGCTAATGCCTTGGTAGGCTTATATGTTTAATTCTGCCACAGGCATTACCCCACCTAGCCTGCCACAGGAATTACCGTGAACCGCCCCCTGGTCCCACTCTTCCTGGGTGCATTCATTGAGGACCAAAGAAACACAGATAGACTGAAAGGACTGAGAGGAATATTACACTGCCGCGATATCCTCCCTAGTTTGGCCACTGTGAAGCTTTGGCGTCATGGCTTACGGGCCTAAAAAAAACCTGGTCAAGTTACACTTTAACCCCCCACCCCTGCCCCCCCCCCCCCGCCCCCCCAACTTTCCCTGGGTCCTTCGTGTGAGTACCCATTGAAACACAGACAGAGCTGAGAGAAATATTAGTATTGATCAACTCGGTCATCCATTCAACAACTCCCGTTCCATCTTTTTTCTAAAATTAGCAATTTCTTCTGCATTTTTTCTTTGTCATAGTCCCTGAAAACCATTAACAGGACCCAGCAGCACTTAGAGAGAGAGAGGGATATGGGTGAAGACTGACACCTATTGAACGCTAATTGTGCATACAGTTACCTTGAAGCATCAACTTTAAGAATATTAAATCATTGGCACCTGTTCCAGTCACCATCTGGTAGTAGAAAACCAAACTGTGCCTTCTAATATTTTCTGTCTAAAACTGTTAACAATGACCTACCAACAAATATAACATCAGCATCTCACTTGTATGGTTAAAAAAAAAAAATTTTTTTAAACTCTTGCAAATGCAAAATATAACACACAAAGTAGCAACGAAACAAAACAAAAAACAGCACTTAATGCACCTCATAAAACAACAACAAAATATGGTCAGTATACTTAATTGACATACCGGAGCTTTGACATAAGTATCCAAAGGAAGCAGAGTTGTCACTGCTTTCAGCATCTGAGGAATGCCGTGTCCTAAAAAGTAAATTCACAAGTCAGATGATCCAGAGATGGATGGGCAAAAGGAAACTCTCTCTGAAATATCTTGAATGCTAATGAGTTTTCTGTAAAGAGCATAGAGGGCGGTAAGGGGAGATTGATATCTCTGAGAATGATACAGTCTTTCCATACATTCAACTCCTTTTTTCATTTTCATTTGAATGGAGCTTCACCAATAATTCACAGCAACGGTTTCTCATGTAAATACAGTGATATTCCAAGCACACATCCCTCACTTCAAAACAGACATAAAACTATGACATGTGGTTGTAATGTACATGTGTACCATCAGCGTTGACCAACTCTGGACCATGCTTGCAGATGGAAGCGGAAGGGAAGTTAGCATCAGCTAAAACTGTAGATAGCAAAGAGAAAAACAAGCAGATGTGTATAACAGAGGCCCTTGCCCCTGCCTTCATAAATAACTACATCATAGGGTCGCAAACACATTATTACATAAATGCATTGATGGATATTTTCAAGACGTTAAATAATTACAGATGGTGTCTAATGGAAATACTTCAAGTGTGAAATGTTCATGGATTAGAAGCTACAACATGCTTGGATTCTCTTCAACCACACCCTTTATCATTAATATTTGGAGATTGGATACTGTGACAAGACCAAAGCCATAGGTAGAGTTACTACGGTCATGGCCCTACCAGTTTTGAAGGAAACATACCTTGAACAGAAGAACCAACACAAGTCAGGGACACTTGTTTAAACCTTAATATATATATTTTTCACATCAAACACACATTAGCCACACCCTAAGATTGGAGCTAGCTCCGCCTCCACAATAATCGTGAGCGTGGTAGTTTAACTCACATCGAGCTCTATTGCGCAAGAGGATGTTTATGATCTTGTGCCTAATCAAGCCTTTTAACTAACTCATATGTCCTTTCTACATGGAGAATATGGAATCAATTAGTTTAATGCAAGTCTGTGAAGGGAAACAAGATTAGTTACACAGAGGGTAGTTTCCCAGTAAAATGAATCACAAATTGGAAGGTTGCCACAAGGTTTTTGCAAGGTATGATTTCCATAAGTCATGTGCCACTACTTTGGCCAGTAGAGTGGATGTGAGTCATATGCTCTGTAAGCAAGCCTCTACCGAGAAGCAGAAAAACCAGCAATACCATCTGAAGGTCTTAATGTCAATCTGAACCATAGCATGTCAAGGCCTACCACTGCATGGTGATGGTGATGAGACTGACTCCAACTTTTACCAGCTTTTAGTTCTTCTCCTATCCATCAATTTCTACAAAACATCAGTTGAAGTTCATTGCAATTGAAGTTCAAAATGCCCTTATGGCACTTCAGACCTGCGTAATATTGTTAAGCAAGTTCAAACCTACTATAATGGTTGATGAGACCAACTGATCAAATAAGTAGCAGGTAGTGCTGGCATTAAGATGTGTAGGTAAAGACCTAGTCACATGAAGAGTTTATTGGATTGTACCTCACTGACAGGATCACCTCTGCATTCTTGGTGACCATCATTGAAGATACTCTCCTGCACATGAACATTAAGCTAGACACTACAGTAGCTAGTGCTATGTTGGGGCCAATGCAATGACTGGAGCGAAAAATGTCGTTGTCATAGTTAATGCCAGCAAGAAGCCAAGGGCCATCTTCACTCACTGTTACAGGCATGCCCTAAACCTGGCAGTTGTAGACACAATCAAATATGAAGCTTTGGGTGGTGGGAGAAATATCCAAGCTCATCAAGAACTCGCTTACGCATGACACCATATTCCAGAAGCTTAAGACTGAGCTTGCTCCTGATACCCTACCTTTCGTGTTCTCTGCCCAACAAGGTAGACTATACGAGCTGCGTCACTCCAAAGTTTGTTGAGCATTGTTTAGTGTGTGGTGGTATGATGCCCAAAATTTAAAGCTTGATGTCGAGATGAGAGTGAGGGTCATTGGGGCTGATACCCAGATGGACGAGTCTTGGAGGTTTGGAATTTCCATCAGGAGTCTTCTTCTCTGTCACACTGATAACCTTAGTAAGAGACTATAGCAGAAGTCTCTTTCAGCTTTCAACTACTGAAGGCCAGATGCTAGCCAAGCTGACTTTGGATGTCCTAGTCTCTTTGTAATGAAGACCACTTCAAAAGCTGCACGAGATCTTCAGGACCAAATTCGTTTTGAAGTTGATGCTCCTTTTGATGTTGATGCTCTTACATAGTCAAGAAAACCAAGGGCTCCCCAATGACTGCAGATTGCCACAACAAGTAGTGATTTCCACACTAACCTTGAAGATCGATATCGTCAGATCTATTTTGAAGCACTGAATTTTGCAGTCCAAGCTATCAATGACTGCCTTGACCAGCCTGGATGTTTACCAGAATCTGCAGGAGCAGGTTCTGGGTGATGCTTACAAGACCACATGAAAGCCATGCTTGATATCTACAAGAATGATCTGTCAAGACTTGAACTAGAAGCTCAGCTCCTATTCATGAAACAACTCATCAGCAAGTAGTTAGCAGATCCCTTCTCGGAATGTGGTGCAGGTCTAGTCTGAGCCATCAGTTTCAGAAAGAACTGTATTTTCTGGTGCGTTGAGAGTTCTGAATCTGCTATTGGTGCTACCTGCCACAAGTGCCACCTCAGAGCAGTCATTCTCAGCATTCAGGCGGGTGAAAACATACCTACGCACTGCAATCTCCCAGCAAAGACTTAACAATTTGATGGTACCACATGTCCACAAGGATCAAGTTGTGACAGACTGGATCTTGAAAAGGTTGTACATGAGTTTGTTTCAGGCAGGGAAGGCAGGCAGACAGTACAAACGTATACGATTACTCTCAGCTGACATCATGTGCTTTTATGATTTACCTTTAAATCAGATTTCTTGCTTTTTGAAGCCAATGTTTCAACCGAAATACTTTGGTCTTCATCAGTTAAACTAAGATGCTTGCAGAAGGAGAGAACTTGAGACATATATATATACGATTACTCTCAGCTGACATCATATGCTTTTATGATTTATCTTTAAATCAGCTTTTTCACTTTTTGAAGCCAATGTTTCAACAGAAATACTTTAGTCTTCATCAGGGAAAATTAAACAAAGATGCTTGCAGGAGGAGAGAACTTGAGAAGTCTGCTATCGCATTGAATACATGGAACCAACACCACCCAAGCTTGTGGGAGAGACCTCTGTGATCGATAGAGCAGGCAAGTATAGAGAGTTGCTCATAAAGGAGGCACTGCACATCCATCTCACACTGAGGGGATCAGCGCTTCAATCAAGATGTACGGCTGGAGCTACCAGGTTGTTGGGTTCCAACTCTCAACACTATGCATGTGAAATCATGCCCATCTTCATCTGTCTGATGTATTGCTGTGCTCTTATTCGGATGATCCATGCATCACGTGAATTTGTTGTGTAATTCATTGCATTATTTTAAAGTTCATGATAACACATATATGCACTGTAGCTACAGATGATAGCCTCTCTCCAGGCAACAAGTGAATGCCTTATAGGGCACCTTGGGCTTCTGCGGCCACACCACTCAAAAACAAAACCTGGCTCCAGCCCTGACAACTGTGACTATTATATGGTAGTATCAACAGAGGGAATTTAGTAAGCAAACTAGAACAAGTCTTAAAATTGTATATCCCTCACTATACCCCTCACTACATTAATTAACTCGTGCTGTTTCAAGTTTCACTGTCCGTAATCAATCGTTCATACACACACAACAACCTCTGTGTATAATTAGGGAATACGCTGGTATGCTAATTTGGCTTTAATTATTACTCTTAAAAATAGCAGGCAGCAAGATGATTATGCTCAGATTACAGTTAAAACTTACATTGGCATCTTCTTAGCAACCTAAATGGTATTTCTCCCATTATTAGCTGAAAAAAGACTCCTAGTAAGTCTTGAATCCTTTGTTAAGGTAGTAAACCGGCAGACTTCAAAAGTGTAAAAGTGGAAAATAAACCTTAAAATCCATCTTGAGGATTTATGCATTTATCTTTGTTCCCTTGCATAACTTCCATACAATAGGTACATTCAGTACCTGAAGACTCAATGCGCATCTACGACTTACCTGTTTCTCGATTGTGAAAAAATGTGGTAACGGTCTTCAGCCAACTTAAATGCTATAAAAAGCACAACAAATGTCCCACGCTCAGTTTAACTGTTGGGTCTGTAGAGTTCCAGCTCCTGGACAACTGTTATCAAGTCCAAGAGGTCGTAGCTAAAACTTGATCAAAACATTTAAAATTAAAAAAAAATTAAAAAAAATTTTGTGGAGTACTATATAGCTACTGTAGAACTGTTGTTAAATCCTAGAATGAGGCTCTAGTTGACCCTGGGTACAGTCAACAATAGCAACTCTACATGCATGTGCTGATTTGTGTACTTGCAAGAAGAAACAAGTTAGAAAATGTGTTCAAAGGTGCTGGAGTTCGAGAAAGCTTGGAGATGTTGGACTTTGCAGTTAGACAGTATTGTAGTTCCGCCCCGCTCCACTAATACACATTTATTGAAACAACACAAACAAGAGTGTTGTATATCCGATTGATTAATATCCGATTGATTAATAAGAAAGGAAATGAGATTCTACCCAGTAGACAATAAATGACCCTTACCATCTAAAATCATGTGCAGAAACTCAAACTAGTAAAGGGTTATCCAAGTTGTTGTGTTCTACAAGCTATTTCCATTCTATTTCTAAGTCAATCCAAATTAAAACATTTTTATTGCCATCAAATCTCACAGCTACACAAAAAACTAGTACTCGAAAGTCAACATCTATATACCAGCACATTACCTTCAAATATCAACTGTTGTCTTTACCTTCTAAGAAACCCTCTCATCATCATCTCATATTGATTGTAAAATACTTAAATGGATTGTAATTACTTGATTTTTCCATTGCTCAGCAGTAGCATGAACTGCATATATCTGAAATAGGCAGTTCACAATTTCGTATAAGGGCTGTACAGATCTTGCTGGCTGGATTGAGAGACTCATAAGACTTTAAAGAATATTTCAAAGCACATATTGTTGTATTTTTTCCCCTTCAGCAATACAAGATTGTAATAAGGTCATTTGGAATCTTGAATAAGCTGTGTGTGTGTGTGTGTGTGTGTGTGCGTGCACATTAGACCAATTTCTTTACTCTGCTCTATCAGAATTTCATTTGCTTTGGAGGAGAGAGGAAATATTTAGTTTGCACCCAAGGCAACACCCTGTAAAAAAAGGACCAAAAATGAGTGATGAGGTGTATATGTTACGCGCAAACCTTGAATTTGCGCAATCCCAGGATTGAGCTGCTCATTCCCAAGATTCTAGATTTGCGAGCGCGATCCTGGGATTGCGCATGCACACTTTGTATGCTGCATGTGCGATTCGTAGTAGATCGTGCAGTAGAAAGAGATGGAGGCTCATGAAAAGGAGTTTAGCCAATTTCTGAAGGACAAGTTTCTTAATGGAATCAACAATGGAAGCAAAACAATCAATAAATTAAAGGGGGAAGCTATTGTGAAAGTTTTGAAAGGTGCTGTGGATATAAAAGATTCGAAATTCAGGTTCTGGATTAAAAGGAAAAGGGATTTAAATTGTTGGATTACCCAGTTCTTGGATTAACGGATGTCCTATGCCTTCCAGCTAAGAAGAAAGTGTGTAATAAGTATTTAGTGTTTGTATATGTGATGAAGTAGTATTTTGTAATTAGGATATGGCAGTGAATGACACTTCTCTTCTTGGACGCTACAGAAGAATAGCTTTTGTCGAAGATTTTTCTGCTGTGCTGAAACGTATCCATTGTGATGTCCAAGGGCACATGGGATATAAGAAAGCTCTTGCAGAAGTGAGTTAATTAAGACTAATTATTTTTTTAAATCACTGCTGTCATAGCTATCAGTCCTCATTATTCATTATAATTATATAGCTATAGATCTGTTTCTGTTCAATTTGCTAGGTATATACTCAGTTGTATGCCATATATGGAGTTGTATAAGTGTACTTTTGGAAGGTTTATTTCAGCTACATGTTAGTTCTTTTAATACAGGACTTACGGAATCCTTGCCAATGGTTAAATCTCTCCTTTTGGGTGATCCATGACCACTAAAGTGTACAATGGATACACCACTGGGTCACCACTCATCCCTCTTGTAAAATGTATTATATAGGTTGCAGCAAGTTATGAATGTCTGCCAAGGTCAGCAGTGGAGAAGTATATTCAGCTTTGCCCAGTTTGTAATCTTATGACTCGAGGACAAGTATAAACAATATACTATTTATGCATAAACATAATTGTGAATTATAATGTAATGCAGGTTGATCTATATAATTGATATGTGACATAGACCTGATGATCAATATCACTGGATAGGACATTACATGGATCATTGGTCAAAGATCCATGTCCTTTTCCCTTTGTCTCATAATAGTGCAATTGAAGTGGCTACTAATCTATCAAGTCGGGATTTTGCATACTTTGGTGTTCCGAAGGTAAGTAGTGCAGCTCATAATAATTCATATCTTCCACAATGAGTACCTATACTCTGGTGTGAGCTTAGCATTGTTTGCAAAAACGATTAACTCTATACAAGCACACTCTCTCTCTTTACAGATTCTTCAGTCTGATAATGGTAGGGAGTTTGTGAACCATATAATTTGGGACCTTGTGCAACATTGGCCTGGTAAAGTTACGATTGTCAATGGATGACCAAGACACACGCAATCCCAAGGTGTCGTGGAACGCGGCAATGCCAAAGTTGAAGAATTAATTGCATGTTGCTTTAGTAGTTGCAATGATGTAGCATGGTCACAATAGTTACCAGAGATTCAGTGTAAGTTTCTTAACACTATAGCAATAGATAAGATATACCATTATTCATTATGATTATTGCAGATCAACTTAATACTTGTGTACATGATACAATGAAGTGCACTCCATATGAGTTGGTGTATGGACAGCCTCCTCGTAGCGGTATATTTCCTGGCAACAATCCTGGACAGGTGATGGAGGAGGATGTATACCTTATTAATGAAGATGGTATGCGTAACAATACTTTAATGTTCCATCTAACCTTCTAAACCACTTCCACTACCCAGTAAACAATGATGGACCCTGTGATGAACCTTCAAATCCTGGTTGCGGATACTCCAGCCCTCCATCTCCATCAAGCAACAGATGCTCTGGTGTATCCCACAGTGATGAACAATCTAGCCCATGTAATTCACAATACTCTCCAGCTCCCAGTGGTAAACACTGACTCTTCATTTTTTCCTTCATTTCCCAGTGGTGACCGCTCTCAGTCTGACACACTCTGATCCAGCTACCAGTGGTGAACACTCTGGCATTTTAACTCCAAGTGATGACCACTATCCCAGTGATGAAACTTTGGACTGTGTCCCTCCTGTGGTCCTCCATCAACCAGGCTCTTCATCACAAAGTAAATTTTCCATTACTCAATGATACTGTTTTTTCTATAGCTATACACAATACTTATTCATTGACATTCGTTGATAATCATTGCACATTTTGTCATTGTTAATACTCATATTAGGTGATAGTCCCTCTGATCTATTGTTCACCAATATGGAACCATCTGACTCTACCAGAGACTCGATCAGTAAAGAAGACTCTTGTAACAAGATTGACCGTAGTGACAAAGGTATTGCAGAAAACTTGAGTACATACATGTAAACTTTTATGTGTTTGTTGTTGTTAATGTAGAAATGGTGCTAGCAACTAGCAAGAAGCATCTCAGTCAACGGCAGAAGGCAGATATTAACTATCGAAGAAATGCAGAAAAAATGATTGCAGCTTACAATACCAGAAAACGACATAAAGCTGAGCCATTTGTTATTGGTGACAGAGTCAGCATTACAATACCAAGAGTTGATAGAGCATCCACTGACTTACGTAGGCTGCCTTGTATTGTAGTAGCAGTTAGTGGGTTCAAGCAGCAACTGTATCATTTGCGGTATCCATTTGGTGTCCTGAAGAATTGTGTGTCAGAGTCTACATTGGAGAGCTATTGTGGTGAATTGGAACTAGAAGTGACTGGTTGGGAAAAAGAGCGTCTACTATCCTTACGTGAAGCTACAACGAAATTTAATCCAAAAAATCAATTCTATGGCAATTCCTGTAACTGTAAAACAGGATGCAATAGCAAGCGGTGCTCCTGTAAAGCATCAAAGAAGATTTGCAACAAGCGATGCCATAATGCATTGCCTTGCTCCAATGGATGTAAGGATGAAGGGAGACATATTAAGAAGAAACCACTGGAAGTGATCGATATAGAGAGCTACCCTGATATGCTAGCATCTACCACATCCACAATATGGTTGCCAGAACTAGCTCTTACTGCAAGAGATAAGAAGCTGATTGAGAACAAAGATTGGTTGAACGATGGCCATATGTATGCTGCTCAAAAACTTCTAAAAACTGAATTCCCTCATTTTGTTGGGTTACGAGCTACCGCAGTAGTAGCTAGTATGTCTGAAGGTCCTCTTTGTGGTGATGCTGTTCAGATTGTTAATGTTGAAAACAGTCACTGGATCTGTATAGCCGTAGATATGAATGATTCGAGTAATGTCAAAGTTTATGATAGCCTTTTCAATTCTCTACCACTATCCACTTGTCAGCAGATTTGTGCCCTGGTGTGCACTAGCAGCAAAACAATCACTCTGCAATTCATCACTATGCAAACACAAACAAACAAGCATGACTGTGGTATATTTGCTATAGCTTGTGCTGTGGCACTATGCCTTCAAGATGATCCCTCCGCTCTCACCTGGAATGTTTCAGAAATGCGGCCACATCTTCTTGATTTCTTGGAAATCAAAATGACGCCCTTTCCTCTCGAAAAGAAGATAACAAAGCCTCTGAAAAGCATAAGATGCATTCAAATAATTCGTGTTTATTGTGTTTGTCGAAAAACCTGGAATAAAATGGACAGAATGGTTCAGTGTGAAAAATGTGCAGAGTGGTACCATCAGGATTGTGTTGGGACTCCAAACAAAGTTTTCCTGTCCCCAAAAAGCAAGTGGATATGTTCCAAATGCCAAACTGATAATTAACAAACTAATTCTATGTATACTATGAACTTTATGTAATGAATGTTGTTAATGAATGTTGTTACAGTTATTGGAACTAAAAAAAACAAAAAACATTGAACAGTATAACTTGTACCTAGCCAAGTGTTCCATCCATTTGGGTTAAGTCAATGGTGAAACATTACACCATATTATATATATTTTAGGCTCTACCTAATATAACTTTTTTGTGGGTAAATAGCTTGACCCTCATCACCAGTATGATTAAACATATCTAGGTACATTATAACTCTGCAAGTGCTCAATCCCAGGATAGAGCAACTCTGCAAATGCTAAATCCCTGGATAGAGCAACTCTGCAAGTGCTCAATCACAGGATAGAGCAACTCTGCAAGTGCTCAATCCCTGGATAGAGCAACTCTGCAAGTGCTCAATCCCTAGATAAAGCAACTCTGCAAATGCTCTATCTTGGTATAGCAAATGCTCAATCCCTGGATAGAGCAACTCTGCAAGTGCTCAATCCCAGGATAGAGCAACTCTGCAAGTGCTCAATCTCTGGATAGAGCAACTCTGCAAGTGCTCAATCCCTGGATAAAGCAACTCTGCAAATCGCTCTATCTTGGGATAGAGCAACTCTGCAAATGCTCAATCCCTGGATAGAGCAACTCTGCAAGTGCTCAATCCCAGGATAGAGCAACTCTGCAAGTGCTCAATCCCTGGACTGCAAGTGCTCAATCCCTGGATAAAGCAACTCTGCAAATGCTCTATCTTGGGATAGAGCAACTCTGCAAGTGCTCGATCCTGGGATAGAGCAACTCTGCATTGCTCGATCCTGGGATAGAGCAAATCTTAGGTTTGCGCCCGCTCAATCCTGGGAATGCGCGCGCAATCCCATGATCGTGCAAGCAAACCTGGAATCTGGAAATGAGCAGCTCAATCCTGGGATTGCGCAAATTCGATGTTTGCACGTAACATATATACAAGCCTAAAAAAATTTAATTTAAAAATTAAAAAATACTCGACTATTTTTCTGGTCTGGCTGGGGAGGGGGGGGGGGGGGGGGGGGGGGGGGGGGGTTAGGGTGGCCTTCTTACTTGTACACACATATTATCTGGTCAAATGTGGTATACTTTGCTACTGCTTGTGGTATACTTTGCTACTGCTTATTCAAGCTTGCTCATTTGAATTTCACACCTTTCATTACAATGGCATGCCACCGTAAATTAACATATCGCACAAATTTAACTTTTTTTAGAACAAATTACTAAGATAATTGTGGAGAATTGCACACTTTATTAACATTATATTATTGTATGTTTTGCACATGTGCAGTATTGTGATTTGCACATGCCCAGTGAGACTAATTACAGAAAGAGATATTGTATTATTACATTACAATTTAACTTTACCACCTTGTTCATACCAAGATTATTATTAGTCAACAAATTCAGCTTATTGGTCCACTACAAAAATCTTGATAATACATGGCCAGATTCTCTTTTATTATTTTTGCAACACATATAAGTGATAGCAAAGGGAAATATAAGGAATATTCAACTGTGCTAGCAGGTCATGAACTAATTGTATTATCCTCCCTCCAGGGAGGCCATGGATGCACTGAGTTACAATGCCAGCAGCCTGGAATGCTCAATAATTGAACCAATTTATTTCCCTTCAACCCACAAAAATATTAGATATATGCCACACACAATTATTATTCTGGCTGACTCAGGGGTGGAACTGCAAGCTATGTTGGATGTGGTACAGGCGTATGTGTTAAGGTGGAAGATGAAATTTAATAGCAAGAAGAGCAAGGTCATGGTAGTAGGGAAGAAGGAATCAGAAGTGCATTGGAGGATTGGTGAGGAGATATTGGAAGAGGTCAAAGAATTCAAGTACTTAGGAATATGGTTTGATAGGAAGCTAAGGGGTAATGTTCAGTTAGAGAAGATGGCAAAGAAGGCAGAAGAGTGGGTTGGAAAGGTAATATGGATGAGTAGAGTGAATGGGCAGGTGGAAGTAGACAGAGGAAGAATGGTGTGGGAGTTTCTAGCGAGACCCAGTATGGAGCATGCAGCCGAAGTGTGGTGGACAGGAGGACGGAATGCTCGCAAGAAGTTGGAGTCAGCACAGATGAGAGTGGGTAGGAGACTGTTGGGGGCAAGTGATACAGTAGCAGGAGTGGCAATACGGGGAGATATGGGGTGGAGGAAGCTAGAGGAGAGGAGGGAAGAGATGAAGGTTTTGTTTGGCAAGAGATTAGAGGTGTTGGAACAGAGCAGATTGGTTAAAGTTGTTGTAAATAAACTACGAGAGGATGGAGGAATTGGATGGTGGGAAGAATATGATATCTTGAGGAGAAAGTACAAGATAAACAACGAGGCTGGGTCAGTGCGCAAGTGGAAGGGGAAAGTGAAGGTGAGAAATGAGAAGGACTGGGAGGAGGAAGTAGACGGGAAAAGTACGCTGAATTATTATAAATTGGCAAAGAATGGTGCAGGGGTGGAGAGGTATGTGAGGGCCATGCATGGTCAGGAAGGTGTGCGGCTGCAATTTCGACTGAGGACTGCATCAGCTGGTTTGTTAGAGGATAAGAAGAGATGTGGGATAGTTAGGGATGAGAGGTGTATAATGTGTGATAGTGGAGCAGGGGAGGATGTGGAACATTTCTTGGTGACATGCGGGGAATTTGAGAGGGATCGGCTGGTTCTGATAGATGAGGTACGCAGAATTGCAGGGGCAAGACAGTGGCTGGATGAATTAAGAAGAGTGAGTAAGGATGGAAAGGTGGCATTGCTTTTGGGGAAAGATGTGGAGGGAGTAAGTGATGCAGTGATGGAGGAGGTGGGCGAGTGTGTTATGTTTTGGGTAGGGAAGTGGTGGCAGAGGAGAAAGGAATTGTTGTATGGTCAGCTGAGGAATGATCTTTGGTCCACTCCTGTCCCCCCCTTCCTGAGCAGCGGGACACTCGTAACTTAATATTGTGGATAATTGTATTAATTAAGTACTGTTGACTTCTTTTTAAAATATAGATTGTTATTAGGTTAGTTACTAAATAGTTTCACACTGTGCTGTATTATATATGTGATGGCCTTAACAGGCTCAGCAATAGCAACATTAAATCATAAATAAGACGTTAATCCATTGCAAAGAGTGGAGCCCAACAGGTCTTTTTATGCTTCTGTGGATGCATAACTGTGGATGCATAACTAAAAATAAAAATAAAAATTCTTCCCTCAATCCATGCTAGGAATTTTGGGGGATTTTTGGTTGGGGGATATATACATATATAGACCGGACTCTGGATGGCAAGGACAAAAAAGTCTGTATATTCCTTCTTGGCTATATAGCAATTGTTCCCATCCAAAGCTCATTTTAGAGCAATTGTCTCCTACTCAGTAGGATATGAAGTGAATTTTAGCATGTGAGTACCCATAGGAACCAAACACCACAAAATACATCCATTCCCATATTTCCAAGAATGATGGAGTACCTTTAACAGGTGCCACACCCTCCTACCCTCCCCCAACCCAGGACCAACAGCTTTAAAACCCATCTATGGAAGAAGCATGGCACATGGTATACACATGGTATACTTATATGTACCAATTTCATCGCCATGGCCCATTCTAGCAAGAACTGAGAGAAGTTTGGGTGACAAAATGCGAGGAATGTTCTTTAGCACGACCATCACGGAATTCGCTGGCTGCAATACATATATATATATTCACCAATGTTGCTTCTCCGCAGAGGGTTCGAATAGGTATACTTACCTTACGCTTTTGCCTGACTGGCGAGCCGAGTTATAAAAAACAGTAGCAGGTAAATGGTCCCCTTCGCCGCTAGCTGAGGGCCGGAAGGGGCGTAACACCGACCCTGCAGCATACAATATACATAATTATATTAAAGTTAGAGGTTATCCATAATCCAGGTTTTATACTTGACTCATTTATTTTAGTTGTACCATTTTAGTGTTTCTTTAAAAAAAAATATATAAATAAATTTAAAAAATCCTATGGCGAGTAAAATCAACCCTCTGGTTGAGCGGCTCCCCACCAGAGCTCCTGATGTTGATGAGTCATCGAAACAGTGCCAGTTGTTTTAGTTGGTGGAATACCAAGCGCCTCTGATCCTGACGCCGTCCAAGACTTGATGACTTGGTAGCCGCATCCCCCCAGAAAAACACAAGGCCTTAACTGGATTGGTCAAGCCCAGGAATGGTCGTGGCTGTAAAATGGAGTATTGGATTTGGTTAACAGCGTCTGTAGCTTTCACTGCGATTGAACCATGAACATAGTTCTCTTTTCTACCTAGGTAGTGCCATTCTCTTTCGTTCTCTGCTAAGAATCCATTGTTTTCTCACTTGTTCTCTTCACAATGCATACGTCCACCAGTCGTGATTGCAAGAAGTTGGAGTCTGCATAGATGAGAGCGGGTATATAGGAGATTGTTGGGGGCAAGCAATACAGTAGCTGGAGTGGCAATATGGGGAGATATGCGATGAAGCTGGAGGAGAGGAGGGAAGAGATGAAGGTTTTGTTTGGTAAGAGATTATAGGTGTTGGAACAGAGCAGATTGGTAAAAAAATAGTTGGAAGTGAGGATGGAGGAATCGGATAGTGGGAAGAATATGAGATCTTGAGTGGAGAAAATATGAGATAAACAATAAGGTTGGGTCAGTATGTAAGTGGAAGGGGAAAATGAAGGTGTGAAATGAGAAGGATTGGGAGGAGGAAGTAAATGGCAAGAGTACGCTGAAGTTTTATAAATTGGCAAAAAATGGTGTGGAGAGGTATGTGAGGTCAAGGCATGGTTAGGAAGGTGTGCAGTTGCAATTTAGACAGGAGTGTGTCAGCTGGGTTATTAGAGGATAAGAAGTGATGTGGGATACTTAGGGAAGAGAGATGTACCATGTGTGATAGTGGAGCAAGGGAAGATGTGGAACATTTCTTGGTAATATGTGAGGAATTCAAGAGGGGTCGGCTTGTACTGGTAGATGAGGTGCGCAGAATTGTAGGGCTGGACAGTGGCTGGATGAATATAGAAGAGTGGGTAAGGATGGAAAGGTGGCATTGTTGTTGGGGAAAGGTGTGGAGGGAGTAAATGATGCCTTGATGGAGGAGGTAGATGAGTGTGTTATGTATTGTGCTGGCAGAGGACAAAGGAACTCTTGTATGCTAAGGTAAGCTGAGGAATGATCTTTGGTACCCTCCCCTCTCCCCTCCTTGAGCTGTGGGACACTTATAACTGTTGATTGTTATTAGTGTTACTTACTGTTACATAGACTAACACTGTGCTGTAGTATATGTGGTGGCCTAACAGGCTCAGCAGTATCAAGATGGCCCGTATTATTTAATACAAGTGTTCCAATCCTATGTTTACAGGTGAACGCAGGGTGAATACATATGTAGATGATGATGATGATGATTTTTAGATTAGATACAAACATCATCAATACATGATAAACAGAACAACAACAAGGCTGTGGTTGCTTAAGAGGCAATTATGCATAATTCTATGTTTACTAAGTTAATTGCATGTATTACTCTGATGGTAAGGCCATTGGATGACCTTGCCCCCTGAATTGATGAGGTGGGAGAGAGAATGATAGCCAACATCATCTTTGCCAGCTCATTGTACTATATACTATATGGATGGTTCCATTATGAAACAAGTTTAGAGGTTAGCCTTTGAAAAAGTGGGTGCTTCATTTGGTAAGACCACTTGTAGCTGCAAGCACAAGGCGTGTAAACGTTGCCAGTCCTATCTCCCAGATACACTGCTCATAAGCTCGCTTCTTAAGCCTTTTGTATTTTTTTGTAGTATGAGGACATTTGATTAAGTCTATTTGATGGGTTAAACAACCAGACGTCAAAGCAAGTTCTTTCAAAGAAGCCTCCTCAGAAGCCATTTGCCAGTCGGTGCTCCATCTTGAGAGTGGCGGTTGCACCTGACAGTTCCAAGCCCGTAGCCAGGGGGGGTTCTCAGGGTTCTCTAGAACCCCCCCACTGGCTGTGAGGTCCACCCTTTCAGTTGGGTCCACCCTTTTAATTGGGTCCACATTTCCAATTGGGTTCACACTTTCAAATATTGCTTTCACAAAGCTACTTAATTAAAGAATTACACATAGCTACAATGGTGTTAACCACATCATGGAGTACATCTACAATGAATTTGTGTTGGTTAATTTGTGGTTTGTTAAAAGTCATTTAAAGAAAAGCTGACAGCATGTGGTGAAGAATCAAGTATGCCTGGTAGGTCCCAGCAAAGAAAGAGAGAACTGAAAAAGGCAGCCAAGAACTGCCAGGCTAACTTCTTTTTTGCACCTAAAAAAGCAAGGAGAAGAAAACTTTCAGAAAGTATATGACCAGGCTGTCTTGATGGCTGATAAGGTGGGCACCACCCCGAGTAAGCCAAGGATAGCAAGCAGACAGCAGCACCTTGGTAATGCAACAGCAGAATCAGTATTTGATTACTTCAAGAGTAACTTGCTATTCCATTCCTTGACCATATCTGCACTAGCTTAAATGAAAGGTTCTCATCATTGTCAGCAACTGCTTCATCTCTTCTGGTACTTGTACCATCTCTGATTACCACAAGATAATTTGATATCAGCACAGTTGTTGAAACTTATCACCAGGATTTGCCATCACCAGAACTAATAGAAACTGAACTCACTCGCTGGAAATCAAGATATGCAAATGTACCCTTTCACAAAAGAGAATCCACACCATCTAGTGCCTTGAAGGATTGTGATGCAGCATTTTTTCCAAACATTCATGTTCTCTTGCAAATCGCATGCACTCTGCCAGTAACATCTTGTGAATGTGAAAGAAGTGGCAGTACACTTAAACGTCTCAACAATTACCTAATAGCATCTATGAACCAAGAACGCCTGACATCTCTAGCACTCTTACATGTACATTATGACACAACAATTAATCTGGATGAAGTTGTTGAAATATTTGAACACTTACACCCAAGGAGAATGGAACTTGAAACTCTTATTAGATAGTTTAATCTCTAGTTTAATCTCATAATAAATAGTCATTTATTTATTATGTTTAGAATGCTTATTTTGTTTCCGATATTTGCACAGGAGAGAGCACATTTCCCTACCACACCTTCCCCCTTGGGTCGCTTAGAGACCCAAAAGGTCCCAATATTCACCAACAGAACCCCCCCACTCATTTTTCTGGCTACGGGCCTGCAGTTCTTCATTCATCACTGGTTGTAGCTCTGGCTCAATGTACACATCATGACAAAGGGTGACAGTGAAGTCTCAGATTTTGTTGTGTTTTATGGAAGGGAATCCTCCTTTTGCACAAGATAAGGCATGCTTAGAATGCACTCTTATGTGCAGAGTGAAGCCATGTTCTTCTAGTGGTAAAGCTATCAGACGTGGAAGATCCCTTCTCTTTGACCCCTTTCCATTGCCCTCTTTTGTGTGTTCGTCGTTCAGCGAGTTCATCTGCTTTTGATGTGTTTCTCTGTCGTTTTTGTTTGTGAGTGCATGCTTTGGATTCCATCTGGTCATCAATAAATGCTGTAATCTGGTCTAGATAAGATTGCATTGGATAGAGCCTTGGTAATCTCAAGGGAGGCAGAGAATTTATCATCAGAATTTAAGAGGATGGTACGCCAAATCCAAGCCACCCCCCCCCCCCCCTCCCATTCTAATGGGCAGTGCAAACAGGCCATGAGGCTGGAATGAGTTCAGGAGCTCAATATATCATCCAAAAGTTGTAAGTGTGCTCCAATCTTTGTGATGGTATGACACATGTAAGTCCAACACATGTAAGTCCACTTGCTTGTCAGCCTGAGAGTGAGTGCAGCAAATGCTGCATGGGCCTCAGGCATGGCAATTGAAACCATATGGATCTTGGACTGCACATAAGAAGTGACAAAATCCGATGGCTACATTGAGGTAGAGTCTACCAACAGTGATCTTCACTACCATGTCAGCAAATGTGGCAATAGCTTTAGTAGTATGATGGATTTCTTTTACAGTTAGCCATGCTTTTGAATGGCTGAATTAACCACACCCAGGCCAAGAAGCTATTAACTTATCCCACTAAGTGCATAGGTCAGTAATTTTCGCCACAGATGCAGCATCATCTGCACCATGCTTGCATGCTGTTTCCTTTAGTCTTCTTGAAGAGGGGGATAGTTGCTAGGGCATACATGGGCATAGCAAATAGATCTCCCTGCTGTAGTTCCTACCTATGAAAGAAACACCATGAATAGCTCAGTGGGCCCAGTAAGTGCTGATTAGGATGGTAGCCAGGGTAGGGCAGAGTTCCTGATGTTGTACTTGACTCAAACTATTGAAGGCATTACTGGCATCAACGAATAATGCATCTTCACTGTCTTCTCTTTCGAATGACAAACACACAGCAACCTCCATGCCTGATATCTGTCCTGCATATAACTGAATTGACCCACCACATGCTGGATTATATCACTTCTATATAGTAACATAGAGAACAGCTTTGGCAATGATGTGTCTCACAGGGCTGTCGGGGAAATTTACCCTCTACCTAATCAGGGTCGCCGATCCTGTAGCCCCCTGGGGTAAAGTCTCCGAAATACCTAGGTCCTAACGTTAGCCTCCCTGGCTAACTCCGCTGCCTAGTTTATCATCGGACAATAAACAACTACCAAAAAAGGTGTCGATTTTCTTATGGTTAATATTATTTAAAAATATATAGTTTTTGTTTTTACCATGATATTTATAATTCATTCTAAATAATTCATTCTAAATAATAATTATATCGTTTTTACCATGATATTTCACTCTTATTTATTTTAAATGTATTAACGAATTTATTTAATTATTTAAAATGTTTTAAAATGTTTAATAATTTAATTGTATAACTATCAATTGATTATTATAAAATAAAATAAATTAGAAAAATAAAATAAATAAATAAAAAATATATATATAAATTTATATTATTATTATATAATTGAAAACACAACATACCAAGATCATTAACACCTAATTAACACATATACTTATATAATAATCAATTACAAAAATACCTAAATAATACTGAAATAATAACTAATTAACAATAAATAAATAAATAACAAAAAAGCTAACACGTTCAACTCCCGACTGACCCCAAAATAATTATAATAATAAAATTAATAAAATTAAATAACTAAATGTTTAATTGTTTAAAATGTTATTTTAAATGGTATTGTAATGGTGTATTGTGTAGTTATTTATTTAAAATTGGTATTGTGCAGTTATAGAACGGCTGATGTTCTTGTATGCCTCCTCCGTTGTCCCGTCCTTTACGCTCCCTCCACATCAATTCATCTATATAGGATGGTAGCTGGTGACGATGGACACCCTCATCGATTTCATCTTTATCTTTGACTGTAAAGAATGTAGAATGTTATTCAAGTTATGTATTATTAAATACCATATTTACTCTATTCCAATACAATTCTATGTGCTGAGTGTGCACCCCCGTTGTATGGTTGACAAATTCAATCGAGTGGTTGACCGTAGCATGGCTAGCCACACCAGGCACAGCTGCCACCCTCCTGTATGCGGCCCACTGGTCAAGAGTGCACAATTGTTCCTTGTGCAACATGTGCTTGCATTATTGGCAGGAGTGTTGCTGCATCCCGTTGGGCCACAATCTGCATGAAACCTTGGAAAATATTGCAATAATAATTGACTATCGTGGCAAACACAAGTGGTCATGATTACCAAGAGCTGGTGTGTGGTTAGTATCCACCATCCCAAACACCCAAACTTCTTGTGCTGGAGGGCGTCCTCTGTGATGCTATTCATTGACAAAGAACAAACGTTTATCTCTTGTTCAATATGATATATATATGACTGCCTTGAAATACCTTTGGTTTATGTGAACTTGGACTCATCGATTTGCACAACCATGCCAGACCCACCTAATACAATAGGTTGTGCGCACAGCTCTGTGGAGCATACCTCCCGCAGCCACTGGTATACATTGACTGCAGTATCTTTGTTACAACCACACTCACATGCAGCATCTGTTACCTGGTACTCCCTGGACCACCAATAAATAAGGATGATCCAGCTTCGCAGCAGAAGCCGTGATTTAGAGGGGGAAAAACTCCCTGTTAATATAATAGTCAATGGTATGATTCAGTTTAATCAACACAGCTGCATTCAATCTGTATACCATGGCGAATTCATTTAGTATATTTGCATGTTGGACATGCCCAAGTCCAACCATCCTTCAATGAAGCATAGTCATAATTATACTGCATCTAATACACATGTATAACATCAGTGAATCACCAAATCCCCAATTATGCCAATTATGCCTGTCCCAACTATCAGTTTTACCTTCCACATGTGACATTTCACGCGTTTCTGGCGCGAGAGCAGGTGTCACTTAAATATCCCCAGCAGTGGCGCATCCAGGAGGGCTAGAGTTTTAAAATTCTTCGCCCCCCTTCGCTGTAATGATGTAATATTACATTTTTTTAAGTATGAATGGGTAAATAAAATGGACATATACAGGGGCAGATCCAGGGGGGGGGGTTGGGGGTTTACCTTCAGTCTATAAATGTATGAAATTAATTATTTTCTTTGATGAACACATTACATGTGCTTAAGCTTAAATACTTTCTTGGTCTATTTAGTGTAGGGACAAAACATTTTTGCATGTAGGACTAGCAAATCTGTATAATATAGTTGGGTAGAGTGCAATGTGGTTGGTGGTCTTGGGCTAGCAATCACATGATGAATGTGCTGTGGCAATTGGCAACCACATGGTTTAATATGCTACAGTATCAGATCAGAACTCAGAGGCTAAAAATGAAGAGGCTACGTCAGTGTTCCTTGTCATCCTTTGGAGTTACTTCTGGCTCTGAACATGACCATTCCATAAGTGATAGTTTGTCACCTAAGAGACTATATACATCAGTGCTCTTTCTCTTCTTCTGGAGATACTTCAGGACCACATCAAGAGGTAACAAAAAGTAGCATTTCTGGCCCTGCTCATGCCAGTTCAGATATTGGATTTAGTGGGATGTGAGGTTATCATGAGACCTGAAGAAGGTGTTAAAGAAACTGACATTGTGTGCCAGTCCATTCCTTCAGATTTTAATGATGCTAGTTCTTTAAACAACTTTCATGGAAACGGGAAGCAGAAGTACAGGTATCAATGATATTGGACTTGTTGCTTCTGGTAGTATATATACCAATCAGTTCCTTGTCAGATAGTGACAAACATGAATTTTTGAAGAGTGAAGGCAAACATTAACCTTTGAAGTGATAAAGAAGGCATTTCAGAAGTCATGGCTAAAAGAGTTCGAATGGTTGTCATATTCACCCTCACATGAAGGAGGTTACTCTAAATATTGTGTACTGTTTGGACAAATTACGAAGGGTTATTTGGGAATTCTAGTATAAAAATATTTCAAAAATTTCAGCAAATTTCAGCAAAGCAAAGGTATTTTCAATATCACCAAGATGCTTTACATGCTGCAAAATTATTCCTGGCGACATTCAAAAATCTAGAAACCGTCAAATCCAGAAAATGTCTAACATAACCTCCAACCGAAATAAACACATCCTCTCAGCTATATATTGTTGATGCTGTTAAATTTTGCAGCATGCAGGGGCTTCCTATGCAGGGCCATAGAGTGAGCATGACATCAAATCCTTCTGGAAATAGAGGTAACTTTCTAGCTTTGCTCAAATATGTTGCCAAGTAAGATCCAATAATAAGGTATCATCTCAACTAGGAGAGAGGAACCAGCAATACACATCTAAAGTAATACAAAATCAAATTATAAGTATTATGGCAGATTTATTGCGTGAAAAGCTTTTAAGTACATTAAAAACCTCAAAATATTACAGCGTTATGGCTGGCGAGGTCACAGACACAAGCATGCAAATCAGGAAATTTTGTCTTTATGTATCCGATTTGTTGATCTTGGTCAAGCTCAGCCACATATCCATGAAATTTTTTTGGACTTTCTCCACCTCAAAAGGGCTATATACTGGAGAAAACATTGCTGCTGGTTTTATTGATCTTCTCAATAAGCAGTTGACAATATGAGAGGACAGTCATTTGATGGACCTTCAGCAATAGCTGGCACAAGAAGAGGGACTCGGGCTTTTATCAAGAAGAAGAATGCACTTGCTCATTGTCACTCACATGTTTTAAATTTGGCTGTAGCAAAATCATGCTCTGTACCTGATATTCGAAATACAATTGATGTCATAAATGATCTATTTTAATCTGATTCTTGAGTTAATTTTGTACATTTTTGCTCCAGAAAATAGTGCATAAACTGAAGGGTCTATGGTGGACGGAAAGGCATGAATGTCTAGAACTATTTCTCTCTCTAACATATGCCATGTTACATTTTGATGAGTACCCTCAATTGCAAACTCATGTCCAAGAATAACCCCCACCCCCCTTACTGATACTCTAGATCTGCCCCTGATATTATAAGTACAATGGAAATAGTTGGCGCAACGAACCGAGAAAATGACTGCAGATTCGATGATCAAAAACTGGCTGCCATAGGTAGAATGGGATGCATGCTTAATAGCCATCAGCGAAAGGGTGCTGGAGTTCCGTTCTGACATGGCTACTCAATTCATCAACATGCTCTAGCTATGGAAATGGGATACACAATTTTCGAGAAAGTAATATCAACTTAGGTCAACACATTGCCTCCCTCTCTCTATAAGAGACAAATTGGATGCATAATAATTTATATCCTGCCTATAATGGAGAGCATAGTATGTAGACATCACAAGATCTTGTAATCTGCAACGTCTTCACTTCAGTGCTCTGAAAATTCCTGCAGAAAGCACTGCTTGATTACCTCACAGCTAGTGTGATTTCAACCTTCAAGGGAAACTGCTTCCAAGTACTCTCAACAAAACTCCCATTTTTGTTTTAAAGAATCTGCCATTCCATTATGTTGCAGGGCATCACATTGTTTTACCATGCACCAGTCAGAATCTGTAAAGAGCCAATAACAATTCTTAGCTATTTTCCCATATATTCCAAGTTTACGATATTATATATAGTAAGTGGCTAAACCTTACTTCCTGTATGAAATATGTTATTCGTGAGCATCCTGGTCGACGTTCTCCAACTTTTTGTTCTTTGTTCATTGTCATACTATATATGACAATGGGTAGAGCAATGCAATTTAACAATGCCATATAGGATTTCAATTTTGTCATCAGGCATCAGTATATCAATATTTCCACCCTCTCTCATCCACACCTTCACTTGCCACTCATGCCTTGCAATTATTTCGGTAGACATGCATGTATATTTAGTTTTTGTCACATGTACATCTGGTCTCCTACAGTTATATATAGCATCTATATGTTAGTCTAGTCTCAGCTTATATAATTATAATAAAAGGATCACATCACCAATGCCTATGGCAAGTTCTAGCCCTAGTGCTGACAATGCACATTTCATTGTAAGTGCTTAAAATGCATGATCAAGTCAGAATTGGGTGGAAGCCGAGTAAATAAAATCAAAGTTCATTTTTCAAGTGCATGACCCAAAAATTATATTTAGTAATTCTGTATAGTATATAGGTATATATAATCTTGGTCTTTCTTAGTCAGCAAGAATCACTCCTCTTGTCAATATTATATTTCCATATGGTACCTCCTCGCTGTAGGAAGAAACAAAACATCATCATGACATAGGAAAATAGGAAAATAATAAATAATAACTCTACTCTACTTACCCAGTTGCTACAATAGCAAATAAAGTTTTGGCAAGCTCGTAAAAAGCAAATCTCTCGATCAGCTCTACATTAATCTAAGCAAAGGCAAGAACATATATAAATGCACACACAGACACTACATACACACATTTTCAAGCACATTACAGAGACAATAATTAACTATTCAACAAACACTATAATCCCTTAATACCTGCTTCCCTTCAGCCTCATTGATTATCTATCTATATCTAGCCCATATTGGAGTTTCCAATCCTTTCTCTTTATCACCTGGTACCAGCTCCATTAGCTTCACCTAATATATAACAACAAACAATACAACCAGAGATGAACTGTCAACAAACGCTCAGTTGAACAATTAGTTTCTCAATAATCCGCTACAATTAACTCGTTTGGCGTTCATAAGGAATAATGTTGATGAAGGCCAGAGGATCTAGCCAAAACATCGAGTAATCAACGAGAAAGTCATATTATCAATACTGCCATAGCTCTAAATCCCTTTGTTTTATACATCAATGCATGTACCCAACTTTGGGTGCATGTCACTTAAGGTCATATCCTAATTTCTTCCTGCCAAAAGAAAGCACACTTTTAGAGTTTTAATTTAGGGACACATCTATTTTCAACCTACAGACCACCTTCAAAGTTGGGGAAGTCTCAAAAGTGTAGGGGGCATGGCTAATAGCGTCTACAACTCTTTTCTTCGTCTCCATCCGATTTTCCATACACACTCACTGGCAAATGCAGAATACAAAATATCAGAAACATTCCTGTAGGCACGAGCAAGGGTTAAGATGCCTGCATCTCAACAATAATCACTATCAGAAACATTCCTGAAAGCACGGGCAAGGGTTAAGATGCCTGCATCTAAACAATAATCACTATCAGAAACATTCCTGAAAGCACGAGCAGGTTGCATCTAAACAATAATCACTATCAGAAACATTCCTGCAAGAAAGGTCAATGGTTAAGATGCCTGCATCTAAACAATAATCACTATCAGAAACATTCCTGCAAGAAAGGTCAATGGTTAAGATGCCTGCATCTAAACAATAATCACTATCAGAAACATTCCTGAATGCACGGGCAAGGGTTAAGATGCCTGGACCTGAACAACATTACTTATTTTGAGACAGCTTTTTCCAAATTGGAATGGCCTATGCCTATGAATTGGGAATCCACCAAATAAACTAATTCAATTTCCAAAATGGGTTAGTTTATGGGACTACTTCTACAAGATAAATGAAAGGAAATATTATGCTTTAGCAATTGATCTGTGATCTGGGTGAACAATCAAGCGTAATGTCACTAGTCAGGCTCTCTAATTAGCTATATAGCAGACTGGAGAGACCGTTGTTGCCCGAGTGTTGGCTCACTACTCGGAGTTACAGGATTACAAATCTGATCACTTATATCTGGCAGGTAAGACACGAATGATAATTGTGGATATTGCATAAGAAAAAAGAGAGATGAGACTACGAGTTCTTATAAACTCAAACAAGCATATATATACACACACACATATATATATATATATATATGGGAGGGGGGTTAATTAATGATGTAGCTACAAGGAAACTTTTTGGGGACTGCAGAAAGAGCTCAGAAAGTGAATCTGTCTCCTATAATAATCTGTCTCCTATAATAATGTGTCTGATTCAGCTGACTTTTCGGGTGTTCTTATTTAGCATACATGGGTGTAGGGTCCAGCTTCTTTTTTTTTTTACTATAACATACATGGGTAGTCTAGTATGGACTGATAGAAGAGGTGCTTAAACTATCCATGTAGAGATTATATCACTATTACCTATCATGTCACTGCAACTAAGGACCATTATTTCAACCTGTGCATTACCATCATTGCCCTAATTATTTATCCCTCTCAAAACATAGGTACTCTTGATAAGGTGTTCCACTTACAGCTTATATACTAGGTTGGATTATCGGAGAGTTCCAATTAAGCAAAATACACCAAAGGTAGTCAAAAATGATAATGAACAGATCTTTGCTAACTTTGCAAGGATAGTAAAGCCAATTTTTTCCAAACCCCAACCAACTCCTAACTTCTCTGAGAGGTGTAGCCATTAACTATTGCACTTCAACAGACTGAGCCTCAACCGGAGCATAAAAAAAAAGCATGCATAATCGTTTGGAAATCCTTCAATGAACTGTGAAAAAGCCGATGTGTAATAAAAAGACACATAATGGGTCAACAATAATTGAAGTCATGCAACCTGTGTAGACCAACAGCACACCATACTCAGAATTTTGATGTAGATATAACTCCCCAGAACAACTACCAGATGTTGTATGTGGAGTATCTGGTAGATGATACAATTATGTGTAGTAGAAAGGACGTAGAAATATTCAGTAGTAGTGCTTGGAACATAAACACAAACTGAAAATCTCATAATTATGAAAGCAACTGAATGTACTATAAAAGAAATCATCATGATCAATCTTAGAGCCCTCCAATGCGAGATTGCTGTGTGTTGCTACATACACTGAATGCTTCAGTCTTCATCAGAGCGAATGAAAAACCAAAACAACATAACACATTTGTATGCGCTGGCAACGCGTCTCACTCAAAATGCATGCTATTATGACCTGTCCGGATGCCAGTGTATAAGCACAGTAACACATCAGACAAGAATGATGGGCGAGGTTTGAAAGTCTGCTAATGCAGAGCATGTGTGGAACAACCAACACCAGGAAGAAACCTTGGTAAAAAAGAGAATCGCTTGTCAGGAGAGGCACTGCACAACCATCTTGATCAGCACATCGATCGAATTGCAAGGCTGGAGTTATTCTATTACTGGGTCTCAACTCTCACGACTATGCATGTGAAGTCATGCCCAACTTTATCTCTTAGGTGTGCTTATAGTGTCTGTAAGGTCATCAATCATGTACATTTCATGTGAAATATCGTAGAAACGGGTTTTAGAAATGCGAGATTGAATTGCGCAATAATTGCAAAATTTGAATGCACAACTATACCACGGTGATAATGCATCTGACATGATAAATTCCCACCTTGTGCATTGTGTATTGAAATGGAGAATAGACTTAACCACTACTTTAAGCCTACTAGTGAATCTCCTATGCTACCAAGATGAGTCTTTACTGCTGCTTTATTAAGCCTTCTAGTGGATCTCCGATGCTACCAAGACGAGTCTTTACCACTACTTTATGCTTATAGTGGAGCTCCTACACTAACAAGATGAGTCTTTACCGCTACTTTAAGCCTACTTGTGAATCTCCTACACTACCAAGATGAGTTTTTACCGCTACTTTATACCTACTAGTGGAACTCCTGCACTAACAAGATGAGTCTTTACCACCACTTTAAGTCTACTTGTGAATCTCCTATGCTACCAAAATGAGTTTTTACTGCTGCTTTATTAGGCCTTCTAGTGGATCTCCGATGCTACCAAGACGAGTCTTTACCACTACTTTATGCCTATAGTGGAGCTCCTGCACTAACACGATGAGTCTTTACCACTACTTTAAGCCTACTTGTGAATCTCCTACACTACCGAGATGAGTTTTTACCGCTACTTTATACCTACTAGTGGAACTCCTGCACTAACAAGATGAGTCTCTACCGCTACTTTAAGCCTACTTGTGAATCTCCTACACTACCAAGATGAGCTACTTTATACCTACTAGTGGAACTCCTGCACTAACAAGATGAGTCTCTACCGCTACTTTAAGCCTACTTGTGAATCTCCTACACTACCAAGATGAGTTTTTACAGCTACTTTAAGCCTACTTGTGAATCTCCTACACTACCAAGATGAGTTTTTACCACTACTTTATACCTACTAGTGGAACTCCTGCACTAACAAGATGAGTCTTTACCACTACTTTAAGTCTACTTGTGAATCTCCTATGCGCTACCAAGAGGAATCTTTACTGCTGCTTTATTAGCCTACTAGTGGATTTTCTATGCTACTAAGAAATCAAGAGAAGCCCTAAACTTTGATATGTTAGTGATTCATTTCCAGATTTTACTTTGGATATATACTAATCCCTGTAATTTGTTGTTTTTATCAATTATTATCAATTATTACAAAATAAACTTTGTTTAACGCCAAAAAAAATATGGAAGACGCAATTAACACCCGTCCTATATTGTGCGTTGTCAGCAAGTATAAATATGTTGTGTTCTGTTCACTTCTTCGTTCACCTCAATTAAGACTGAAATATTCGGTTGAAATGTACAACAATAACAATTTTCAATATTTTAAGAAGTGTATATCAGTTTGTTCCTTTCCAAAAGATATATTTGTCCATGCAACAACCTACCGTGAACTTTGTCCTGACATTTCGTTGCAGGCACAATATATATTACGCCAAATCCTCACAGTCCAGTCTCCACTATAATTATGAACAGTTGATAGGCATTATTTATCCAGTTATTTTGCTTTAGCATACACTTGGAACCGTGCAAATTATTTGTGCATCATTATCCACCTTCAATTTAAACATTGTGTGACTGTCTCAATAATCAATTATCAGTGATGTTTAGGCCTATATACCCTGAGGATATATACACAAGTACTTTATTTCAGAAAAGTTGGTATTTTTTTCTCCTAACCAAATATTTAACAGGGAAGGATTGTGAAGGAAACAAAGTATTTCTCCTCATTCCCCTTGCTGAATCATTCCCCTTGCTGAAACCGTGAAGTCATGTCAACAGTAGTGACTTACATAAACTGGTCCCCCAAAGAGGTGGTCAACTGGCTGATTTGTCACAACTTTGACCACCTAGTCCCAAACTTTGAACGGATGCAGATCGACGGCTCGCAGCTGGCTACTCTGACCGACCAGGATTATTTTATGGAGCTAAGGATACACAATCGGGCTGAAATTATAGCCATCAAGGAAGCTCTCCACAAATTACAAAAGAATGAACTTACTATAGTTCTGGCGAAGAAGCCGAGTTCAAAATTCATGAGTGCAAGTCCTCAGTCAGGGTTATGGAAGAGATCAAAAACTTTTGACAAAGATGAATGTGAGGATTTCTCCAGGACACTTCCCAATGACATGCAATATCGGAAAACCTTCGGTATCACTTCGGATGTGTCTGCCAGACATCCCAAGGTTGTCCGAGGCTCTTCCTCTGAATGTCTTGAACCAGCCAGTAACCCAAAGCTCATCAAAAGATCTGCCTCTAAACTCATCAAAAAATCTTCCTCTGAACTGGTTGACCAGATCGGATACAGTGGCTGGATTAGGAAGCAGGGTGGCAAGCATAAAAACTGTGGGTCACTTGTGTAAATGTGTGTGTGTTTGGTGGGGGGGGGGGGGGGGGGGGGGGGGGGGAGGGGAAGGAGGAAGAGGCAGGTTACATGATGTGTGTGCTATGGTGTTACTAAGTGCAACTGTTAACAAAAGTATCATAATTAGCATACTGACAGTGATTCCTCAGGTAGATAGCAGGGAGAGAAGGTGGTTTCTCAAATACGGTCCTAGTTTTACAGTCATTTCAAGTATAATCTTGAAATATCTCTCTAGGAGGGAACTAATACAAATACCCATATATGTTGTTTGCACTGTCATTCTTTCAGGGAAGAAACGCTACTTGGTCCTCAGACAAGGTTGTCTCTCCTACTTCAAAAATGAGGTGGCACCTTCACCCAAAGGCTCCATCAATTTATCAGGCTATAAGTATGTTGCATCATACCTCATTTCAGCCAAAGATGAAAATATATATCTCTAAATTACTAAATTCTATTCCATCTATTTGAAGCACCCGTGCTCTTATTCACACAGCAAGTATTGGGTCGTGGCATACGAAAAAGCAGAGGTCCTATATAACAATTGGGTAAATTTGTCTCTGCCAACATTTTTGGAGCCTTCCCTCACTTTACATATACATATATACACTTCCTATAAGCTGCTAACTAAACGTATGCGATGTTCACGTTGAATTGGTGCATTGAAAATACGTGCTTTAGGCATGTCAATCTAATTGGCCCACGAATCAATTTATCATGGGCACTCAAAAACTATAGCACCCCCTCCCCCCCCCCCCCCCCCCCCCCCCCCCCCCCCCCCAGTTTGTGGCGATCATGACTGCTACAGTTCACTAAGACCATGTGATCTTGATTAGCATCATGTGACAAATATTGAAAAAGCCTTTGCTCTGCGCATGTTCAGAATCTATGGAGCTATAAAGTGGTATAGCACACACCACTGACCTATTACACTTCCCCCCCCCCCCATAGTTTCCTATCTTGCTAAACCATGTACAGAGCTCTATTATTTGATACAAAAAAAAGCATGCATGGGTGAGATGTGGAGAAACAGTTATGGGCATATTTATAACATATTTGCAGTACTAAATTATGTGAAAACTATTTATAATAGACTTCTTTTCTTCTTTTCTTATTAAAGCAAGACCAACATTTGTATTGAGGATAGCATTGTGAGCAAGTGCCCGTACACTCTCGAACTGATCCCCACAAATCCTCAAGTCAGAACCTATTATTTCTCGTTTGGCTCATGGAAAGAACTCAAGGTAGGTGGTGAAGAAAGTTGTGCTGATTCACACTAGGCATGTCAATTGGTGCAATAAGGTTGACACGACAAATAACAAATATACAATAATGGAGGTCTTATCTAGGATGCCTGGGACTGTCCTGGAATGTCCCGAAAAGTGAAGCCCTAGCCCCAAACCTGGCACTAGCCCTAGTCTTAATTCTAGCCCTCACAATAATAGCCTTAATTTTTTATCCCAGCCATAACTCTGGCTCTAGCATCCTGCCTTGTCCTAATCCTATCTTTATCCTCAACCCTAGCCCTGGCCTCAACCCTAGCCCTGGCCTCAACCTTAGCCCTGTCCTAATCCAACCCTATCACTTATATAACCTAGGAAAGGGACTTCTCCAAGGACATTTGGTCCTGGCATTGGTATGCATTATAAGTGTCATAACTGAAATGCAAGTGAATGAAGATTTTTTCACTTTTCTTTTTTTTACTGCTTGAGAGGTACGCCAGTGTGAAGCAGCCTTATTGCAACCGCTCAAGGTAGTGTCTTATTAACCAGATGAAATATCTAGCTATCGTGTATTGAGCAGGCCCTTCTATATGGCCCATAGGAATGAGTTGGCATATTACAGGTGTTAGTGCCATATAATTGTATATGTAGGGCTGGAAGAAAGCTATTGACAGTGAATTCATGTCCGTCTCGTGAGTTTCCCTCGATTTTACTGTACATGTAGACATGCGTATTGTTATTGTGGCTCAGATCAAAAAAATTGAAAATGGTACGAGCGGCTAGAGGAAGCCCTAGAGCATGCAATCACCTTTTTCATTAGGCGATAATACTTTAGTACGTGGTCAAGCACGTGGGTGGAAAATAGAGGGCGTTGATTTTAACATTTTCAATTTTTTTGCATTAGGAATCTGGAGTTATTTTGGACAGCGATTTTGGGATGCTGGTCCCTACACTTTAGAGTCTAGTAACTTGCCTATAGTTATACCTATGAAACATATTTTAGTATCAAAAGAGAGCACACAGAGAGACCTATCTTTTGAGCTACATATCAAGTCCATACCATGAAGTTTGCAGAATCAACGGAGCTCTAAAGTTGTAACCACAAGTTAAAAAAATAAAAAAGTTAAAAATACCATTGGTCCTTAAGTTTTGTCATATATGCCAAGGTGTCTGCCAGGCAATCCAACTTTTGACATGTCCTTGAATTAAAAATCTATTAATAATGCTAAGTGGCTGTTAGGTGGTTTATGGTAAGAATACATGTAGTAGTTTCACCTAAACTATTTGAATCAGTATGATAATGCACCACAGGAGAGGGGGGAAATCCCATACAAACCACCACATGCAGATATGCTGGTCTATACCCAACACATTCTCATAACAGTGAAAATAGATTAGCTTAGGTTAAAGATCACACAATAAGCATTCTTGTGATATATAAATTATGGAGTTTGGGTGAGCATTCTTGTGATATATAAATTATGGAGTTTGGGTGAGAAATTAGGGGAGAAATTTGTGGGAAATATTGTCAAATTCTTCTAATCTACCAGAAGACAGTAAAAAAATTATATTAATAGAGTCAAAAGCTGTCGTAACTGCATCATAGAATCTTCATATGTTCTGAAACTTGGAATATGACTTCAATATTAGCAAATACACCATTTAAAATAGTTTGAAAAATTTGTTTAAAAAAGTAATTAATTAGCATTTTGACATTACTCCCCCCCTTTATTATGCATCTAAATATAGTAACTTCATTCCTGCTTAGTGTTTTCGTTGCTTAGTTTATCGTGAAGTAGTTGTTGAGTATTTCTGAGTACCGTCTGCCTTTCGTTTGTTAGTTTTGCTGGTAAATAAATTCCCAAAACAACCAACTCTCCTGAGTAGACTGCAAATTGGTGTCCCATAGCATCCAGGGAGTCATAGCCAAACTTCTGCCTTGTTGGGTGCAACCTTGTGGGAAGAAGGTGGCAGTTTACAAATGCGTGATGAGGACAATTGCGAATCCAAAGAAATACAAGAGGAGGATGATGAGGATGGCTACATTTACATGTAAGTTAAGATTAAGGAGAATAACGCTGAAGAGTGATTATAAGCGAGGAGATTACTAGTGATGAGAAGTGATTAGTGAGGAGCGGGAAAAGATTATTAGTGAGGAAAGATTACTAGTGATGAAGGATTACTAGTGACGAGATTACTAGCGAGGAGAGATTCAAGTGACAAAAAATTGCTAGCGAGTAAAGATACCAGTTAGGGGAGATTACTATTTAGGAAAATTACTTAATAGAAAAGATTACTATATATGATGACTAATGAGGAAAGATAACTAGTTAGGAAAGGTTAGTAGTGACAAAAGGTTACTTATTGACGGTCTACTCGTGTTATCCAAATTCAATAAGCTGACACTGTCACGAATTATCTGAAACACAAGTACCAAATTAAGGTAGCCTTTTTCTCTTGATAATCTGACAAAAGTCATCAAAACTAATCTCTTCTCGACTCACTCAAATAGAAGAAACTTTCACTAGCTTTCAAATCTAGCTTTCAAGCACTTGACCGATTCACTGCCGAAAATATTTTAAAAAGAAAATATATTTTAACAATATCAGGTATTGTAATTATTATTTTTAAACACAAAAATAATTACAAGTTAGTTAGTACAAAATATAACTAATTAACAAATAAATAAATAAACTTATAAATAAATAACTAAAAGGCTCATGACAAGTTCAAATCGACCGACCACAAAACAGACAAGGTGTTCCCCCACTGGACTGCCAATGAGAGACGCTGAAGGAGCTAAGCACAGGCATTCACCATCCCAGTTCTTTGCCTTATCCTGAGGTTGAGCTCCTTTAGGAAAGCCTTCCCGATGACCCCCAATGACTCAATAGCCACGGGCACAAAAAAGTGGCAAGGATCTCGACTGGCATGCTTGGCCACTTTCTTCTCCTCAGACATAGCAGCCACAGCTCCAGCACTACTCACTGCCAGACTCCGGTATTACTAGGCAAACGTATCTGGACAGGTTGCATCCCACACCAGTTGCTTTCATGGAACCATGGTTACCCCATCAGGCCTTTTCCCGTCAGAATGAAAGAGACCCGATGATTCCAGCCTGCAAGGGGAACTGGCAGATGATACTGCCCGGAAGACGATGTCGTTTATGGAGGTATGCAAGAGGAGTGAAAGACAGGGACAGGTTCAGATTCATTTCTGCTCAGGATGCCTTAATCCTGCTGTGTAATTCATTTTCTATCTCTAAGCTTCTATACACCCTCAGGACTTCTCCATGTTTTCTCTCTCCTGCCCTGATAGTCAATTGTAAGTGGCATTACTAACATTAATTTCTCTGACGATGTCCATTCTTGGTGCTGTCCACTCTCCCTGTTGGGCATCAGAGGGATCAAAGAGCTCCTGGATGAGAGCATAATGGTTCCTCTCAAAACTGCATCATGGTAAATCATCTCAGACTTGTTGTTGTTCAAATCTTTTAAGTTTGTTTGATGAGCTCAAGATCATGAATTATATCTTGCGTTGAGTCCCCCAGAGTGATGTCATCTAGATATATTACACAGAACTCCGATGACAACTGAGAGCAGTTATGATGGAGTAAGAGACGGAAAAGGAGAGGGCCAAGAGGATATCTCTGCTGAACCCCTTCGGCTGATTACAAGGACTTGTCACCCCAGAACAAGGAGGATGGTGAAGAGTATACAGAATGAACAAAAGGGTAGATTACATGTGCTAAGGTATAGACAGCTTCCAACATCTTGTCTCTGTGCATGAAATTGAAAGCATTTTTTATGTCAAGCTTTAGTACTGCATGGTTAGGTTGCAAGTTATTGAGCCAGCCAACTGTCATCTTGGATTTATCCACCTTTTCAGATGGAAGGATCGTTGAATCAAAGAATTAGCTAAACACATTACTGAATATGGGACGCAGTGAGGTAATAAATGGCGAGTAAATTTTGTTTTGAAGATGCCTTTGGGAAATGAAGGTGTTTCCCATTACAAGTCACTGCACTGGCCGATTATGAACTGTAACTACTTTTCAGGGAGAATTAGTACAGGTAACTCATGATATTCTGTATTCTACATGAGTATGTATGAATGAAGGTAGTGTGATAATATTGGTACTTGTGTAAACAATGTGAGTAAACTTGTATCTGTACTCTACGCTATTATTGTGAAAACATTAAAAAGTCATAAGGTAGCCAAATTTAATGTCACACAGACTTCACCCAGACTTATATAATAACTGTGCATTAAATATGTTACTCATCATTAAGGCTAAATATAGTAACTTCATTCCTGCTTAGTGTTTTCGTTGCTTAGTTTATCGTGAAGTAGTTGAGTATTTTGAGTACCGTCTGCCTTTTGTTTGTTAGTTTTGCTGGTAAATAAAGGGTTCCCAAAACAACCAACTCTCCTGAGTAGACTGAAAATTGGTCTTTGCTGCACTGATAACCATAATTGCGTCCCATGGACATCGAGGGAGTCATAGCCAAAGCTCTGCCTTGTTGGGTGCAACCTCGTGGGAAGAAGGTGGCAGTTTACAAATGCATGATGAGGACAATTGCGAATCCAAAGAAATAAAAGAGGAGGATGAGGATGAATACATTAAACATGTAAGTTAAGATTACTAGGTAATAAGGAGAATAACGACTGAAGAGTGAGGAGATTACTAGTGATGAGAAGTGATTAGTGAGGAGGGGGAAAAGATTATTAGTGAGGAAAGATTACTAGTGATGAAGGATTACTAATGATGAGATTACTATATAGCGAGGAGAGATTCAAGTGACAAAAATTTGCTAGCGAGTAAAGATACCAGTAAGGGGAATTACTATTTAGGAAAATTACTAGTGACAAGATAATAGAAAAGATTACTATACAAGGGTTCATACAGGAGTTACAGTTTGGGGGGGGGGACTCAAAACATTTGCGTGCGTAAGCAAGCCCCAAGTAGGGGTGTCTGCCCCCCCCCCCCAGAATTTTTTTTGCAAAATCGATGCTCTCAGATTGATTTTGAGACATTTTGAGGGTACCTTCCTAATAGTTAAAGTACTAGCACATGGACAGAACATTCTAGATTATGACACAGTTGGATCTTGCCACAGAATCTAATGACACAGTTGGATCTTGCCACAGAATCTAATGACACAGTTGCATCTTGCCACAGAATCTAACACTATTATAATTAGGAAAGCTAACCACAGAATAATAGCACATGGACAGAACATTCTAGATTAACACATGATTGAACTGTGACACAGAATATTCTAGATTATATTCACAATTTTGTATATAAAGAGAAAATGCTTCAGCTAGCATTCTGCAACTAAATACGACCCAGAGAAATACAAACCTACACAAATGGATCTCAGGAACTTATTTACCAGAAAGCGAGTGCATGCTTGGTCTAGTAGAGATTCTGAGGACAACGAAGATGTAGTCCCAACTACGTCGACTAGTGATGCCTTGACTTCCACCAATTCCGAAGCATCAGTAGGTAGATCAGTGTGTTCCAAAGCACAGAAGAGGAAACTCTACAAAGCCAGGCTCAGCTACAAGAAGGAGTGGGAGCAGAAATATCCTTGGGTGTACTGTGATGATCCTAAGCAGGATATGTTCTGCAAGCTCTGCCAGAAGCGAGGAAATGCACCTTCTACAGCATGGACCACTCGGAGAATTCAGGATTGGAATCACGCTACTGAACAACACAGCAGTCAAAATGGCACAGAGATGCTGTTAATCCATGCTCGAATGGCAGAACAAGGAAAGGAGCAGAGTGTCCTACAACTGCAATGTTCAGCAGCTGTTAAGGAGGCTGAAGAAAGGAGAGCAAAGAACAGAAACATAGTGCTTAAAAGCTTTTGAGGTCGATATATTTTCTTGCCAAAAATCGCCTGCCCCTTACAACCACATTCGATCCCCTGGTCCAGTTACAAATTGCAAATGGAGATGAACTTCTCCAGCAACATGTCAAAGAGGGGCCACAAAATGCTCAGTACACATCCAAATTTTCTGCAGTGATGCTTTTAGAGGTCATCAATAGCTGGCTAGATAGGAAGCTAATTGAGAGCTTAAAATCAAGCCCATACTTCTCTGTGTTAGCTGATGAGTGCGTAGATATTAGTACTACAGAAAAGCTGTCCATCTGTTGTCGATGGATTGTAAATGGAAAAACAGAGGAGCACTTCCTTACAGTGCTCCAGATATGTACCCAAGATGCTGCTACCATTTCAGATGCAATCAGCTCCTTCCTTGTGTCGAAGAACCTGGACTATCGTAAACTAATAGACCAAGGTTATGATGGAGCAGCCACCTTTGCCGGAGAATGCAATGGAGTTAAAAAAAGGATGCGAACTCTAGCTGCACATTCCTTTTACATCCCTGTGCCTGCCACAGGCTTCAACTAGCAAGCATGCAAGCTGCTAACAGTGTTCCAGAGATCAAGAAGACATTTGGAACTATGGGAAATATATGGAAGCTCTTCTTCTACTCACCCAAGAAAGCAGAATCTCTCAAAGCAGTCCAGTCTGTCCTCAAGCTACCTGAGTTTAAGATTGTGAAGCCTAGTGATCAGATGGCTCTCACACGAACGCTGTGTACGGGCTATTTACCGAGAGCTTCCTGCCCTTATCGTCACCCTACAACAGCTGTATGAGACATCAGGTGATGCTGAAGCATACGGTACTGGTGCTCTCCTTGCTGCTTACACTGGAGTTGCTAGTATCGTGTTCCTGTCAGAAGTTCTGGATATCCTGGCAAGGATGAATGTTTCGATGCAAAGAAAGCTACTCGATTTGAGCAGGTTACCGGTACTTCTGAAAATCACGACGGATCAACTCGAGCATCTAAAGGACGAAAGAAGTGAGTGGTTTGGTTCAGTCGAGTCTGGAATATTTCTGTTGAAGGAAAAACATGATATAACACTCACCACACATGGATCTGCACGAAGCCGTTGGTCTTCTATCACAACCACAGCCGAGTATCTAACTCTAGTTGCAATTCCATACGTCGATTCCATTCTTCTAAATATTAAGAGTCTATGTACTGATAAAGCCGTGAAGATTGTTACTGCCATGTCCATATTCTGTCCCTCCCTGCTCCCATTGAAGCATCCTTATCATCATACGGCAGCGAGCAAATCAAGATTCTTGCCGAGTTCTATGGAAAAGAAGCAGAGGTTGAGTATGCGGGGACGACTTACACCTCACCTCCATTGCTTGATGGCGATGAGCTTCTTTCAGAGTGGAAGATATTTAGACTGGCTTTGCCAGTGGAGAAAAAGGCAATAATGGAACGTAAAGAAGAGTCGGTATCTCCTAGCATGCAAGAAATCCTGGACGAGATGAACAAGTCACATGCGTACGGAGGAATTTTCCCTGAGACGTGGAAGCTATGGAACATTACAATGGCACTTCCTGTTGGTACGGCAACAGTAGAGCGTTTCTTTAGTCAAATGAAGTTGATTAAAACTCGCCTACGCAATTGTCTATCTGACTCGAACCTAGAACATTTAATGAAAATTAGTGTAGAGGGTCCTCCATTGACCGATGTGGACTTTAATGCAATTCTCGACATTTTTTAACAGAAAAATAGACGCATTTTCCTTTAATTTAGTACTACTGAACTCACTGTATTGTAATTTTCACCAATTGTATATCTTCGCTTATATATTGTTTATTATAATTTTATTACTGTTGATCATCTTTGAAATTGCTATTGCTTCTACGTTCCCTTCTCTGTACTGCTCTTTTTTCCCATTACTGTAATGTATTACATAAGAAATTTCATTAATATAAATTTTTACTGTGAAAATTCTTGGAAGGGGGAGAAATCGTTTTTTGGGGGGATATCCCAGGGCTTCCCACCATGTATGAAACGCTGCTATATATGATGACTAATGAGGAAAGATAACTAGTTAGGAAAGGTTAGTAGTGAAAAAAGGTTACTTATTGACGGTCTACTCGTGTTATCCAAAATCAATAAGCTGACACTGTCACGAATTATCTGAAACACAAGTACCAAATTAAGGTAGCTCTTGATAATCTGACAAAATTCATCACTTCTCGACTTACTCAAATAGAAGAAGCTTTCACTAGCTTGCTTTCAAGCTCTCGCCCTCCTCATGAACCATCACTTGACCGATTCACTGCTGAAAATATTTGTGTTTAATTAAAAAAGAAAATATATTTTAACAATATCAGGTAACAATATCGTATTGTATTTTTTTAAATATATTATAAACACAACAAGTTAGTTAGTACAAAAATATAACAAATAAATTAATAAATTTATAAATAAATAACTCGTGACAAGTTCAAATCGACCGACCACAAAACAGACAAGGTGTTCCCCCACTGGACTGCCAATGAGAGGCACTGAAGGAGGTAAGCACAGGCATTCACCATCCCAGTTCTTTGCCTTATCCTGAGGTTGAGCTCCTTTAGGAAAGCCTTCCCGATGACCCCCAATGACTCAATGGCCACGGGCACAAAAAAGTGGCAAGGATCTCGACTGGCCACTTTCTTCTCCTCAGACATAGAACAGCTCCAGCACTACTCACTGCCAGACTCGGATATAACTAGGCAAACGTATCTGGACAGGTCGCATCCCACACCAGTTGTTTCCTTCCAATGGTACCATGGTTACCCCATCAGGCCTTTTCCCGTCAGAACGAAAGAGACCCGATGATTCCAGCCTGCAAGGGGAACCTGCAGATGACAATGCCTGGAAGAGGATGTAGTTTATGGAGGTATGCAAGAGGAGTGAAGGACAGGGACAGGCTCAGATTCATTTCTGCTCAGGATGCCTTAATCCTGCTGCGTAATTCATTTTCTATCTCTAAGCTTCTATACACCCTCAAGACTTCTCCATGTTTTCTCTCTCCTGCCCTGATAGTCGATTGTAAGTGGTAATACTAACATTAATTTCACTGACGATCTCCATTCTTGGTTGCTGTCTACTCTCCCTGTTGGGCATCAGAGGGATCAAAGAGCTCCCGGGTGAGAGCATAAGATGGTCCTCTCGAAACTGCATCATGATAAATCATCTCAGACTTGTTGTTCAAATCTTTTAAGTTTGTTTGATGAGCTCAAGATCATGAATTATATCTTGCATTGAGTCCCCCAGAGTGATGTCATCTAGATATATTACACAGAACTCCGATGACAACTGAGAGCAGTTATGATGGAGTGAGAGACAGAAAAGGAGAGGGCCAAGAGGATCTCTCTGCTGAACCCCTTCGGCTTATTGCAAGGACTTGTCACCCCAGAACAAGGAGGATGGTAAAGAGTATACAGAATGAACAAAAGGGTAGATTACAGATGCTAAGGTATAGACAGCTTCCAACATCTTGTCTCTGTGCATGAAATTGAAAGCATTTTTTATGTCAAGCTTTAGTGCATGGTTAGGTTGCAAGTTATTGAGAAACAATGTACAGCTGCTTCATCCCCCCCACCCCCACTGATCCCAAAACCCAGCTTCCTGGGTGCACCTTGGCCACTAGCCGACAAGAAGGGTGCATCCTATTGCTATGGTCTGACCTTCTCTAGAGCCAATAGGGTAGCCCCAAAAAGGAAAGAATTCTTCCATCTATGGTAGAGAAAGCAGCTGTGAGGGCCCGTGCCTCCTTCGACGTTCACAGAGCTAGGAGTGAGTCGACTAGCTCTGCTACTAACTTAGGAACGGGTCACCTCGCACTGATAAGATGGACTTGCACTGGTACTGTTAGAGAGGGTCGTAAGTCCTCAGTACTAGAGCAGTCGGGTTTTGGACAGGAGAGAGATCTCTGTCTGTCGCTTGTGGTTGATTGCAGATGGGGAAGATGATGACAGCAGGGTTGAAGGCCACTGCTGTGCAGATAGGGAAGAAGAGGAGATGCTCCGGCTTGAGGGAGATAAGATGCTTGATCTTGATAGCTGTGAAGAAATACCCCGAGATCATTGACTGGCTTCTAGGCTCGTTTTGATCTCCTTAATACCCCAATTAGTGACTGGCTTCAAGGCTCGTTTTAACTGGTTAAAGGTAAAAGGTAAGAAGTAACATTGATCGAGAGACTGGACTGTTCAGTCAGCCAGTTAAATAGTACATGGTGAGATGAAAGGTGCTGTGGGTTAGTCGCGAATAACATAATGAGTACATCATGAATATAACAAGTAAATATGGCTCAAACTACTGTGAGATGGATAAGATAAGGTGAGACTAAATGCACAACACCTAGTTAGGGAATAGTTAGGATAGGATAGGGATAGAGATACATGCATGCATAGGATATATAGTTGTCTTTATGTTCTTTTCCAGATCTTTTAGTCTTTGGACATCAGACACAGGACATCTGGGCTCCAGGGTCCTGAGGCGCGTCCATCCTCCGGGGGGGAAGAGTGAGCGGAACATCCTTCTCCTCTTCAGAGATAAGTAGCACCAGTTTGACCACAGGTCGTTTGTGAGTGCCGAAGGTGGGACCTCGCACGGTCGCTGCTCTGACGAGTCCGTCTTGTCCGGGATGGATTTCGATAACGCGAGCGAGGGGCCATAGATTCGTAAACTGGAACTGGTCCTTGACCATCACTACGTCACCGACTTTGATGTTCCTTGTGGGTCTTTGCCATTTGTGCAGACGATTGAGGCTAGTGAGGTAGTGTGTGGTCCACTGCTTCCAAAAATGATCCGTCAATTGGCGGCAATGGTTCCATTTGGCCCTACTGCTTTGATTCCCAAGGCCTAGAACATTCGTAATGTCTGGAAGGGCTGTCAGTGGTCGTCCGACCAGGAAATGTCCTGGCGTGAGGATGAGTGACAAGTCCGAGGGTTGTGAGTCCAGAGGAACCAATGGTCGACTGTTCATCACTGCTTCAGCCTGACACAAGAAGGTGGTAAGTCGCTCGTAGTTCAACGAGGCAGTGCCAGCTATGGCTCGTAAGAGAGTTTTAGCGCTTTTCACATTACTCTCCCAGAGTCCTCCGAAATGTGGAGCGAGTTCGGGGATGTGATTCCATGTCACTCGTTGTTCATTGAGATAGCGGTGGAGCTGATCGGCGGTCTCTTGAGAATATAGCTGGTCATAGGCTTCGCGTAGACATCTATTGGCCCCCACGAAGTTTGTGCCATTGTCACTGTAGACAGTGGTTGGTAGTCCGCGCCTGCTCACAAAGCGTTGGAAGGTCGCCATGAAGGCTTCCGTTGAGAGATCTGAAATGACCTCCAGGTGAATGGCCTTGGTGGATAAGCAGACGAATAGACCGATGTAGGCCTTCTCTATCCTCGGCTTGCGAGGATTGCCTGTCCTGAGAGTCATGGGTCCTGCTAGATCGACCCCTACATGACTAAAGGCTGAGGAGGCGGTGATTCGGGCAGCTGGCAGTTGTCCCATTAGCTGTTTGGACTTCCTGGCATATGCTTTGCGGCACGGAATACATTGGTTGGTGATCTTGCGCGCCAAGGACCGAGCTCCAGACACGTAATAGCGTTGAGTGAGTAGTCCCAGGATAACTGAGACACCCGCGTGATGGTTGCTGAGGTGAATCTGGTTGATGATAAGTGATGCCAGTCTACCGTGCCTGGGGAGAATGAGAGGGTGCCTGACGAGCTCGGGTAATTCAGATTTCTCCAAACGTCCTCCCACGGTGAGGATGCCATCGTGGCTAAGGACTGGGTGAAGATTACTAATGGAGCTCTTACAGGGTAACTCCTTCTTCTGCTGCAGAGCCGTCAACTCCGTACCGAAGTGCTGACGTTGTGCTCCTTTTACCAGGGTTCTCTCTGCGCCATCCAGCTCTCTGACTGAGAGCTTGCTCTCAAGACAGCGCAGAGAACGTTCCTTGAGTCGAACGTTGGTGACGAAACGATTCATCCAAGCTGTGACTCGAACCAGTTTGTGGAGGGAAGAATACCTGCCGCTTAGATCTGATGTGATGGTCTGCTGTGTGGTGAGGGCGACAAACTCCTTTTTGACCTCTAAGATGGTCACTGTCTCGCCACTTGTACGCTTAGGCCATTGGTTTTGATCTTGGCTCAGCCAACTGGGTCCCTTCCACCATAGATGGTGGTTGATTAGGTCTTGCGGCATAAGCCCTCTGGATGCTGCATCGGCTGGATTTTCTTCAGTGGGGACATGGCGCCATCTGCTGGACGGAATCTTGGAGGTAATGGTCGACACTCGGTTGCTGACGTACACCTTCAACTTGCCTGGCTCCTGATTGAGCCAGGCAAGGACAATGGTCGAATCCGTCCAACAGAAAAGCTGTTCCACCAACAAGTCGAGGGTCTTGCGGGTGCTCTCCATAAGTTTAGTGAGGAGTGCAGCACCACATAGCTCAAGCTTGGGGATTGTGATTGCCGTTGTTGGTGACACTTTGGTTTTTGCTGTGACCAAGGTGATGGTTGTTGGAGAAGAGTCTGCATAGGTGGTACGTACGTAGATCACACCACCGTAGGCCTTCTCAGATGCGTCCGAGAAGCCATGTAATTGCACTGATAGTCTCTCTCGGTAAGGCTGATAGTAGCATCTGGGGATGGCGTGCTGAGTAATGAGTGGTAGTTCGTCCGTCCATTGTCTCCATCTCTCTGTGATGAGATCAGGCACTGGTTCGTCCCAGTCAAGGCCCCGCACCCAGATCTCCTGGAGCAGTAGTTTGGCGATGACCATGGCCGGGGCGAACCAGCCCATCACGTCGTAGGTCCTCGCTAGATCTGAGGACACCTGACGTTTGGTGGCTGCCCGATTCTCACCCAGAGTGGGGGTAGAGACATACATAAGGTCGTGAGTGGTGTCCCAATGGATCCCGAGTGTCTTGTGACATCGGTCCGGGGTGAGGAGAGAGATTTCATTCTCTGTCTCGCAGAGCTCATCGGGAATGGACATTCTGAGATCGGCTGAACTGCTTCTCCATTTACGGAGGGTCATGCATCCCTTGCTTAGGAGGTCGGTGAGTTGCTGCCTCTTGGTGATAGCTTCTGGAACCGTAGCAGCGCCCGTTACACAGTCATCCACGTAAAACTCATGGCGAATGACCGCTGCTGCTTCCGGGTGTTGCTGCTCGTTATCTGCTGCGAGCTGGAGGAGTGTCTGGGTGGCCAGGAATGGTGAGGATGCCACCCCGAAGGTGACACGCTTCATGCGCCAAATCTGTGGCTGCTCATCCCGGTCTTTCCAGATATATCTGTGGAGGTCTCGATCGTGAGGTGCAAGGCTTATCTCCCGAAACATCTTGCTGATGTCGGCAGTCATACCCACATTGTGTCTCCGAAACTTCAGGATGATCTCTGTCGTCAGCGGATATTGATTTGGCCCAGTCAACAGAATGTCATTGAGTGACATCCCGTTGCTGGACCGTGCTGACGCATCAAAGACCACCCTGAGCTTTGTGGTCGTGCTGGCATCCTTCACTACTCCGTGCATCGGTAAGTAGAAGCAGTCGCTGTCTGGCTTAGATAGGTCAGCGACTGGGCATGGTTCTGAGTGGCCTAGGAGGCCGTACTCCTGTATGGCAGCTTGGAACGGCTCCCACTTTCCCTTTCGTTCGAGGGACCTTTTGTTTTGCTGAAACCTTCGTTCAGCCTGAGTGCGGGAGTGTCCTAGGATTGGAGTAGGCAGCTTCTTGGGGAGAGATACGATATAGCGGCCATCTTGGTCGCGAGTGTGTGTACTCTCATAGTGATGTACTGCTTCTTCCTCGTCCTTAGTGAGGGACGTTTGATGGTTCTGGATCTCCTCGGTTTCCCAGAAGATAGAGGGGTCATGAGTTGATCGTGTGGACAGATATACGGCTGCCTGCTGTGGCGTTGTTCCACCCTGAACAATCCATCCGTAGATGGTGTCAGCTGCCAAGTATCGTCCGTCAGCCGATGATCTGGCTTCCGTCTGTCCTACTAGGGACATCCTTGCCGTTGCTTCGGAGCCCAGCAAGATGTCGACCCTCCCGGGGAGATGGAAGGAAGGGTCCGCTAGGTCGATGCCCTGAAGGAAGGGTAGAGAAGCTGCTTCCGGGATCGGGTCGGTGGGTAACACCATACAGACAGACTGCGAAACGTGTGCCTGAATGTAGATAGCAGGAGTGAGATGCTGTCGCCTGGGACGGATTGTGAGTGATGCTACCAGCTCGCACTTGAGACCGGGGAGATTGCCTACAGTGTTGGTAGAGCTGGATTGAGGGGTGGTGTGTGCTCCCAGACGCTGGATGAGTCGGGAGGTGACATAGGATGCCGTACTACAGACGTCCAATATGGCTCTGGCTTGCACAGTCGTGCCATTGGCCTCTATTGTGATGATTGCAGTCGGCAGTATCCCCACATCGCAATCAGCATTGGCTAAGTACGTGAGCTGAGCAGGGGTGGGAGAGATCGTGGGCGGAGTTGCAGCTGCAGCAGGAGGTGGCATCTGCACTGGTGTAAATGCTCCATGCAACAGTGAGTGGTGCCTTTGAGTGCATTCTCTGCACGTCCTGGTGCTTCTGCAGGAATCTATAGAGTGCCCGTAGCCCAAGCAGTTCACACAGAGCTTTATCCTCCGGACGACCTCCTTCCTTTGTGCCGGTGAATTGGCCAGGAAGGTGGGGCAGGTCGCCATTGGATGCCGCTCTATGTTACACAGCTTGCATGGTGCTCCTGCTTGCTGTTGATGAGATGCAGCGTGTGTTGGGGCAACTGCTGGTAGAGATGGTGTTACCGCTTGTGTCATGTAGGCCGGTTGAGGATTTTTCGTCGGCTTCTGCGATGCAACAGGATCTGATGGTTTGTTGGCCCTGGATCTCTGACTGATCTCTTTGGAGGCGTCATGTTGATCGGCTGTGGAGGCGAGGTACTTACTTAGCTCGCCAATGCCTGGGACAGATCTCTGATGAGCAGAGATCTTTGCCCATCGTTTGGCTAGCTTTCCCGTTAACCTGAGTTCGCCCAGAACTGTGAGGATGTCCATCGCACTGTCTTGTCCGGAGCCTATGATCTCTTTCCTTACGGACTCAAGTGTTCGATTCCACTCCCTGGCGTCTGGTTCGTCCATCATCTTCCCATGGATGAGGGATTCGATGGCGGTCTTGTAGACTGATCGAGGGTTATGGTAGATCATCTTGAGGGTCTCAGAGATTTTGTCGAAGTCTCCCGGCATCCCGTGCAAGTGCCTGAACTCAGCAGCTCCCTCAGTTGTTAGAATAGATTTCCTGAGGTAGGCTACCTTGTCCTCTTCTGTCATTCTGCTGTCACGGTCCAGCAGCTGATTGAATGTCCTCCAGAAGCTGGGCCATTCTTGCTTATTCCCATTGAAAGTGGGAAAGGTGATTTCTGGTAGGCGACTGCGCAGCAGATCGGCTGAGGTTATGCCATGTGTAGTTATGATGGGAGTGGGTTTGGCGTCCTCCCTCTTTGCTCTGACGTCTTGATACCGTGCTCGTGCAGTTTTGAGTTGGGTCACCAGAGCTTCTGCCTCGTCGTTGGGGAGTTCGCTAATTGCTTTCTCAGCGTTCTCCAGTTTTTCCTCTGCTCTCTTGAGGTCAACGTCCATGGTAGCGCACGTGGCATCCATGCCAGTGGCAATTTCATACACGAATCGTTCCACAAGACGAACAGATTTGCCAGCAGCTGCTAGTGCCTTGGCAAGGTCACACCGATTGTGCGCCTGTGTCAGCATTTCGGTCGCTCTGTCTGAGACGTTGACGAGCTCTTCGTTCTCGGCTGCAATGACTGTGGCCTTGGGCTTAGACTCACACTCCAGAAGGTAAATGAGCTGATTTTGATATGCTTCAAACTCGGTGAACTGAGTGTTGATGTTGGAGATGAGGCGTTCGGTCAATGGGATATTGACGTGATCCAGCCGAGTGGCCACCAAAGATGCCACCTGTCTCTCCATCTTGGTAATCATGCCCTTCCTCTGACCCCTTTTCGATCTGAGGATGGCCGGATCATCGATGTCATCGATGCCAAGGGCTGACATGGTGGTATAGGGAACTTTAAGAAAAGAGTCTCAAGATCGTTGAAAGGGTTTGTTAACCCTGTGGATGATGCGGATGACGAAGTCGTTGTTCGTTGTAGATTGAGATGTGCGAGCAACAAAGGTCCTGGAGGAGCTTTCTTGCCGTCTGAGAGGGTTTGATGTAGATCCGGCTCGAAGGACCAAGTGTGAGGGCCCGTGCCTCCTTCGACGTTCACAGAGCTAGGAGTGAGTCGACTAGCTCTGCTACTAACTTAGGAACGGGTCACCTCGCACTGATAAGATGGACTTGCACTGGTACTGTTAGAGAGGGTCGTAAGTCCTCAGTACTAGAGCAGTCGGGTTTTGGACAGGAGAGAGATCTCTGTCTGTCGCTTGTGGTTGATTGCAGATGGGGAAGATGATGACAGCAGGGTTGAAGGCCACTGCTGTGCAGATAGGGAAGAAGAGGAGATGCTCCGGCTTGAGGGAGATAAGATGCTTGATCTTGATAGCTGTGAAGAAATACCCCGAGATCATTGACTGGCTTCTAGGCTCGTTTTGATCTCCTTAATACCCCAATTAGTGACTGGCTTCAAGGCTCGTTTTAACTGGTTAAAGGTAAAAGGTAAGAAGTAACATTGATCGAGAGACTGGACTGTTCAGTCAGCCAGTTAAATAGTACATGGTGAGATGAAAGGTGCTGTGGGTTAGTCGCGAATAACATAATGAGTACATCATGAATATAACAAGTAAATATGGCTCAAACTACTGTGAGATGGATAAGATAAGGTGAGACTAAATGCACAACACCTAGTTAGGGAATAGTTAGGATAGGATAGGGATAGAGATACATGCATGCATAGGATATATAGTTGTCTTTATGTTCTTTTCCAGATCTTTTAGTCTTTGGACATCAGACACAGGACATCTGGGCTCCAGGGTCCTGAGGCGCGTCCAGCAGCTAAGACTGAGAGAAGGAAGGAGACTTCATTAGGATGCTTCAACATGTCCTTCAGATGTTGTAGTCTTAAACCATAAGGACCACATAGGGAAAGGATCTGATTGCTCGAACAACATTCCCTTCTGAAACAGTCAATAACGGGAAAGACATCAGGGATGGGTGGGATGGACGCATCAGGATGAGGAGAGGGGTGCTTCTGTCTGAAGGCAGAAAAGGTGGCATCACACCTCTCAGCCATGGAAACTGAGGAAGCCAAGTGAACAGCTCCTGTAAAATCTCCCTCGGCGACCCAGTGATTCCAAAGGATCTGGAGCAGTAGCTCTACTCTTTAAGAGGGTTTCTTGGAGCAGGGGGATCATCCTCCTATCTCAGCTGCTTATTAATCCCAGATGCTAAGGACCAACGCCGACCACACCTTGTGGGCACTCACAGATACCTGGAAGTGAAGAGGTAAAGCTACTCCCATGCACTATGAGAATAGCTGAAAACCATGCCTTCCAATATGGTAACTAACTTTGAAAGGGCAAGGGCTCTGGATCCACTAGGAATCCTCTTTAGGATCTTAAAGACCTAGCTATTTGACTAAAATTGACCCAGAAACGGTGGCTCATCATTTGGAGAAGCTGCTGGGAGGAAACAGGTGGACCAACCTCACCACGTGGCATGGGGCTACTAAGTGTAGGTGGCAACGCTGCAGCAGGAACTCCCGATGGCTGATTCAATCCAGGACAGAGGCTATTCAAGGGTCCGTGGGTACAAACTAAGCCCGCCGAAGTCACAGTGAAACACCTCAAACAAATAGGACAGGTAGAGTGAGCAGACATTACCATGTGGCGTTATGTATCAGTTGGTTTAAAGTTATGTTAAAAAGTTATGTTATAACTTTTATTTCATGAATCAAACTCTTCATATCATTAGGAGTGACAGTCAGAATTGATGAAGCAGCATGCATTAAAGAATTCCTTCAGTGACACTATGGATACACAAACTAGGACGTCAAAATGTTTAAGAAAAAGCTTGGCAGGATATGCATGTTTCATAATCATGATGGTACATTGAAGCCAATTTGTAATCCGACACAATCTTTGCAGGAACCATTGGTGTTGGATTAACAAGAGTAGATTGTTACTAAAGGATAAATTACTTGTGAGAAAAGACTAGTAGTGATTACAGGTATGAAAAATTATTGGGATGTAAGCTTACCTAGAGAGGAGAGTTTGCTAGTGAGAAAGGTTAAAAGATTATTAGCAAGGGGAATAGTACAAATATGTAAACTGGAATGAACACATGTACCTTGCACTGTACCTTGGGCTCAGTGGTACATAAAGATTTCATCAGCGTTGACAAGGGGAAAAAATGATATTGACTGTAGTTGGTTGTGCAGGCTCAGCATGACCATGAATCATCAGATCCAGAACTGCTTCTAATTAGAGATAACTAGTTTTACAGATCTGGCCTACTTCATCTAAACTAAAGGGATCAAGTGATTTCAGCTACTTGATGTCATTGTGATGTCACAAAGACATTCAAGGTGTGTGTTTTGGCAATGACATCAACATTCACAGTTACAATACATTATATACAAACAATTACAACACACTATTATGAAATAAACAAGACGTGATTAAAAATATACCTATATTATTACAAAGTGCCACTCCCCTGACTTCGACTTTCAGGGGGAAAGTTACTATAGCTTTTAGACGAACCACTAAAATTAAAATTCTACCCATATTTGTGAATAGATATTTGTGAACAGTCATAATTAAACTGCTACATTGATTAAAAAGTCATCCATGTGTGAAAAATATTTTTGTCTTGTATGTATGTGGCTTCAATGAATTGATTATGTAAAAACACAGACATTAAGGGGTTATTGTACTGGAGAATATTATATATTATATATTACTTCTCTATTTTGCACGAACAGGACTACGGGACAATGATATGAATGCAACTAACATTTGCCGGTGCCTTGTGGGAGTCAACAATGATTGAGAAACTTCAAAATTCTTTTTTTTTTACCAGAAAATCAACAGAGACAGCAGATATAATGCATTTGTAATTTGATACAATTATTGATGATGCACTTTTTTCTGTATAATTTGCTATGAACTTCATTGCAAACTAGCAGAGGCAGGGAGGAACACTTGTTTGTCAATGTACTGAAGACATAGATTAGCAATCATTGCAAGTAACAAAGGTGTTTTTCTAATAGAGTAATAGAGGCCTCGCTTTATTGCAGCCATCAATGACAATGATGTCCCTTGTATCACTTCAGCAACTAAGGTGTTTTTTTAATTTTAATAATAGCCTTACATTATGTGAGCTCTAACATAGCTAGCTAATAGAACAGGGCTAGAGGTAGCCTCACTGGCAATAATGCTTACGTTATGTGAGCTCTAACGTAGCTAGCTAATAGAACAGGGCTAGAGGTAGCCTCACTGGCAATAATGCTTACGTTATGTGAGCTCTAACATAGCTACTGTAGTTCATTGGTAGCGCCGCCATGTTGCATAACTTGTTATCTATTGTCAGGAAAATGAAAAACACATGCGCAGGTATATATATATATTTCAATGATGGTGATGGACAAAAACCATAGTGAAAATTGTTCCTCTCATTCAGAGGTCCTGATCACCATTACCATTGTCTCCAGTTGATCACGTGCAAAGGAGTGCAAAGAAGTGTATCAAGGATCAATGGAGCTATACACATGCTGTTAATGAATAGATTCAATCCTTGACTTCTCTATGTTGAGAATGAACGAGTAGAGCCAGAACATTACATTGACCACCACTGACAATAAGGCTCTAGTTTATTCTTGCACTGCTATTTGGCTAATGCCTTGGTAGGCTTATATGCGCTTTAATTCTGCCACAGGCATTACCCCACCTAGCCTGCCACAGCCATTACCGTGAACCGCCCCCTGGTCCCACTCTTCCTGGATGCATTCATTGAGGACAAAGAAACACAGATAGACTGAAAGGACTGAGAGGAATATTACACTGCCGCGATATCCTCCCTAGTTTGGCCACTGTGAAGCTTTGGCGTCATGGCTTACGGGCCTAAAAAAAACCTGGTCAAGTTACCCTTTAACCCCCCACCCCTGCCCCCCCCCCCCCCCGCCCCCCCAACTTTCCCTGGGTCCTTCGTGTGAGTACCCATTGAAACACAGACAGAGCTGAGAGAAATATTAGTATTGATCAACTCGGTCATCCATTCAACAACTCCCGTTCCATCTTTTTTCTAAAATTAGCAATTTCTTCTGCATTTTTTCTTTGTCATAGTCCCTGAAAACCATTAACAGGACCCAGCAGCACTTAGAGAGAGAGAGGGATATGGGTGAAGACTGACACCTATTGAACGCTAATTGTGCATACAGTTACCTTGAAGCATCAACTTTAAGAATATTAAATCATTGGCACCTGTTCCAGTCACCATCTGGTAGTAGAAAACCAAACTGTGCCTTCTAATATTTTCTGTCTAAAACTGTTAACAATGACCTACCAACAAATATAACAACAGCATCTCACTTGTATGGTTAAAAAAAAAATTTTTTTTTAACTCTTGCAAATGCAAAATATAACACACAAAGTAGCAATGAAACAAAACAAAAAACAGCACTTAATGCACCTCATAAAACAACAACAAAATATGGTCATACTTAATTGACATACCGGAGCTTTGACATAAGTATCCAAAGGAAGCAGAGTTGTCACTGCTTTCAGCATCTGAGGAATGCCGTGTCCTAAAAAGTAAATTCACAAGTCAGATGATCCAGAGATGGATGGGCAAAAGGAAACTCTCTCTGAAATATCTTGAATGCTAATGAGTTTTCTGTAAAGAGCATAGAGGGCGGTAAGGGGAGATTGATATCTCTGAGAATGATACAGTCTTTCCATACATTCAACTCCTTTTTTCATTTTCATTTGAATGGAGCCTCACCAATAATTCACAGCAACGGTTTCTCATGTAAATACAGTGATATTCCAAGCACACATCCCTCACTTCAAAACAGACATAAAACTATGACATGTGGTTGTAATGTACATGTGTACCATCAGCGTTGACCAACTCTGGACCATGCTTGCAGATGGAAGCGGAAGGGAAGTTAGCATCAGCTAAAACTGTAGATAGCAAAGAGAAAAACAAGCAGATGTGTATAACAGAGGCCCTTGCCCCTGCCTTCATAAATAACTACATCATAGGGTCGCAAACACATTATTACATAAATGCATTGATGGATATTTTCAAGACGTTAAATAATTACAGATGGTGTCTAATGGAAATACTTCAAGTGTGAAATGTTCATGGATTAGAAGCTACACCATGCTTGGATTCTCTTCAACCACACCCTTTATCATTAATATTTGGAGATTGGATACTGTGACAAGACCAAAGCCATAGGTAGAGTTACTACGGTCATGGCCCTACCAGTTTTGAAGGAAACATACCTTGAACAGAAGAACCAACACAAGTCAGGGACACTTGTTTAAACCTTAATATACATATTTTTCACATCAAACACACATTAGCCACACCCTAAGATTGGAGCTAGCTCCGCCTCCACAATAATCGTGAGCGTGGTAGTTTAACTCACATCGAGCTCTATTGCGCAAGAGGATGTTTATGATCTTGTGCCTAATCAAGACTTTTAACTAACTCATATGTCCTTTCTACATGGAGAATATGGAATCAATTAGTTTAATGCAAGTCTGTGAAGGGAAACAAGATTAGTTACACAGAAGGTAGTTTCCCAGTAAAATGATTCACAAATTGGAAGGTTGCCACAAGGTTTTTGCAAGGTATGATTTCCATAAGTCATGTGCCACTACTTTGGCCAGTAGAGTGGATGTGAGTCATATGCTCTGTAAGCAAGCCTCTACCGAGAAGCAGAAAAACCAGCAATACCATCTGAAGGTCTTAATGTCAATCTGAACCATAGCATGTCAAGGCCTACCACTGCATGGTGATGGTGATGAGACTGACTCCAACTTTTACCAGCTTTTAGTTCTTCTCCTATCCATCAATTTCTACAAAACATCAGTTGAAGTTCATTGCAATTGAAGTTCAAAATGCCCTTATGGCACTTCAGACCTGCGTAATATTGTTAAGCAAGTTCAAACCTACTATAATGGTTGATGAGACCAACTGATCAAACAAGTATCAGTTAGTGCTGGCATTAAGATGTGTAGGTAAAGACCTAGTCACATGAAGAGTTTATTGGATTGTACCTCACTGACAGGATCACCTCTGCATTCTTGGTGACCATCATTGAAGATACTCTCCTGCACATGAACATTAAGCTAGACACTACAGTAGCTAGTGCTATGATGGGGCCAATGCAATGACTGGAGCGAAAAATGTCGTTGTCATAGTTAATGCCAGCAAGAAGCCAAGGGCCATCTTCACTCACTGTTACAGGCATGCCCTAAACCTGGCAGTTGTAGACACAATCAAATATGAAGCTTTGGGTGGTGGGAGAAATATCCAAGCTCATCAAGAACTCACTTACGCATGACACCATATTCCAGAAGCTTAAGACTGAGCTTGCTCCTGATACCCTACCTTTCGTGTTCTCTGCCCAACAAGGTAGACTATACGAGCTGCGTCACTCCAAAGTTTGTTGAGCATTGTTTAGTGTGTGGTGGTATGATGCCCAAAATTTAAAGCTTGATGTCGAGATGAGAGCGAGGGTCATTGGGGCTGATACCCAGATGGACGAGTCTTGGAGGTTTGGAATTTCCATCAGGAGTCTTCTTCTCTGTCACACTGATAACCTTAGTAAGAGACTACAGCAGAAGTCTCTTTCAGCTTTCAACTACTGAAGGCCAGATGCTAGCCAAGCTGACTTTGGATGTCCTAGTCTCTTTGTAATGAAGACCACTTCAAAAGCTGCACGAGATCTTCAGGACCAAATTCGTTTTGAAGTTGATGCTCCTTTTGATGTTGATGCTCTTACATAGTCAAGAAAACCAAGGGCTCCCCAATGACTGCAGATTGCCACAACAAGTAGTGATTTCCAAACTAACCTTGAAGATCGATATCGTCAGATCTATTTTGAAGCACTGAATTTTGCAGTCCAAGCTATCAATGACTGCCTTGACCAGCCTGGATGTGTACCAGAATCTGCAGGAGCAGGTTCTAAGGGCATCCAAGGGTGATGCTTACAAGACCACATGAAAGCCATGCTTGATATCTACAAGAATGATCTGTCAAGACTTGAACTAGAAGCTCAGCTTCTATTCATGAAACAACTCATCAGCAAGTAGTTAGCAGATCCCTTCTCGGAATGTGGTGCAGGTCTAGTCTGAGCCATCAGTTTCAGAAAGAACTGTATTTTCTGGTGCGTTGAGAGTTCTGAAGCTGCTATTGGTGCTACCTGCCACAAGTGAGCAGTCATTCTCAGCATTCAGGTGGGTGAAAACCTACCTACGCACTGCAATCTCCCAGCAAAGACTTAACAATTTGATGGTACCACATGTCCACAAGGATCAAGTTGACAGACTGGATCTTGAAAAGGTTGTACACGAGTTTTTTTCAGGCAGGGAAGGCAGGCAGACAGTACAAACGTATACGATTACTCTCAGCTGACATCATGTGCTTTTATGATTTACCTTTAAATCAGATTTCTTGCTTTTTGAAGCCAATGTTTCAACCGAAATACTTTGGTCTTCAAAACTAAGATGCTTGCAGAAGGAGAGAACTTGAGACACATATATATATACGATTACTCTCAGCTGACATCATATGCTTTTATGATTTATCTTTAAATCAGCTTTTTCACTTTTTGAAGCCAATGTTTCAACCGAAATACTTTAGTCTTCATCAGGGAAAATTAAACAAAGATGCTTGCAGGAGGAGAGAACTTGAGAAGTCTGCTATCGCATTGAATACATGGAACCAACACCACCCAAGCTTGTGGGAGAGACCTCTGTGATCGATAGAGCAGGCAAGTATAGAGAGTTGCTCATAAAGGAGGCACTGCACATCCATCTCACACTGAGGGATCAGCGCTTCAATCAAGATGTACGGCTAGAGCTACCAGGTTGTTGGATTCCAACTCTCAACACTATGCATGTGAAATCATGCCCATCTTCATCTGTCTGATGTATTGCTGTGCTCTTATTCGGACGATCCATGCATCACGTGAATTTGTTGTGTAATTCATTGCATTATTTTAAAGTTCATGATAACACGTGAACACATATATATGCACTGTAGCTATAGATGATAGCCTCTCTCCAGGCAACAACTGAATGCCTTATAGGGCTTCTGCAGCCGCACCACTCGGGGAAAAAGCTGGCTCCAGCCCTGACAACTATGACTATTATATGGTAGTATCAACAGAGGGAATTTAGTAAGCAAACTAGAACAAGTCTTAAAATTGTATATATCCCTCACTACATTAATTAACTCGTGCAGTTTCAAGTTTCACTGTCCGTAATCACACTATTGTATCCTTCCATACACACACAACCTCTGTGTATAATTAGGGAATACGCTGGTATGCTAGTATGGCTTTAATTATTACTCTTAAAAATAGCAGGTAGCAAGATGATTATGCTCATATTACAGTTAAAACTTACATTGGCATCTTCTTAGCAGCCTAAATGGTATTTCTCCCATTATTAGCTAAAAAAAGACTCCTAGCAAGCCTTGAATCCTTTGCTTGCTAAGGTAGTAAACCGGCAGACCTCAAAAGTGTAAAAGTTGAAAAGAAACCTTAAAATCCATCTTGAGGATTTATGCACTTATCTTTGTTCCCTTGCATAACTTCCATACAATATTCAGTATCTGAAGACTCGATGCACATCTACGACTTACCTGTTTCTCGATTGTGAAAAAATGTGGTAACAGTCATCAGCCAACTTAAATGCTCTATAAAAAGCACAACAAATGTCCCACGCTCAGTTTAACTGTTGGGTCTGTGGAGTTCTAGCTCCTGGACAACTGTTATCAAGTCCAAGAGGTCGTAGCTAATATGCAAAACATTTTGTTTTGTTTTGTTTTGTGGAGTACTAGCTACTGTAGAACTGTTGTTAAATCCTAGAATGAGGCTCTAGTTGACCCTACATGGGTACAGTCAACAATAGCAACTCGACATGCATGTGCTGATTCGTGTACTTGCAAAAAGAAGAAACAAGTTAGAAAATGTGTTCAAAGGTGCTGGAGTTCGAGAAAGCTTGGAGAGGTTGGACTTTGCAGTTAGACAGTATTGTAGTTCCGCCCCGCTCCACTAATACACATTTATTGAAACAACACAAACAAACAAACAATTTGAAACATAACAAGATTGTTGTTATATCCGTTGATTAATAAGAAAGGAAATGAGATTCTACCCAGTAGACAATAAATGACCCTTACCACCTAAAATCATGTGCACAAACTCAACTAGTAAAGGGTTATCCAAGTTGTTGTGCTCTACAGGCTATTTCCATTCTATTTTTAAGTCAATCCGAATTAATTTTTTTTTATTGCCATCAAATCTCACAGCTACACAAAAAACTAGCTCGAAACTCAACTTCTATATACCAGCACATTACCTTCAAATATCAACTGCTTGTTTTGTTGTCTTTACCTTCTAAGAAACCCTCTCATCATCATTGATTGTAAAATATTGTAATTACTTGATTTTTTCATTGCTCAGCACTAGCATGAACTGCATATATCTGAAATAGGCAGTTCACAATTTCCTATAAGGGCAAACTAGCTGTACAGATCTTTCTGGCTAGACACATAAGACTTGACAGAATATTTCAAAGCACATATTGTTGTATTTTTTTTCTTACAGCAATACAAGATTGTAATAAGGTCATTTGGAATCTCGAATAAGCTGTGTGTATATATGTGTGAGTGTGCGCGCTCGCGTGAATGCATGCGTGCATGTGTGTATGTGTGTGTCTGCGTGCACACTAGACTAGCTGATGCAATTTCTTTACTCTGCTCTGTCAGGATTTCATTTGCTTTGGAGGAGAGAGGAAATGTTTAGTTTGCACCCAAGGCCTGTAAAAAAAGAAGGACCAAAAATGAGTGATGCCCCTTTGAAGAGGTGTACAAGCCTAAAAAAAATTAATAAAAAATTTTTAAAACACTAGACTATTTTTCTGGTCTGGCTGGGGTTAGGGGACAATGGGGTGGCCTTCTTACTTGCACACACACACATCTAAAAGTGTATCTGGTCAAATGTGGTATACTTTGCTACTGCTTGCTCATTTGAATTTCACACATTTCATCAATGGCATGCCAATGCTAATTAAATTAACATATTGCACAAATTAACTTTTTTTAGAAAAGATAATTGTGGAGGATTGCACACTTTATTAACATTATATTATTGTATGTTTTGCACATGTGCAGTATGTATTGTGATTTTCACATGCCCAGTAAGACTAATTACAGAAAGAGATATTGTTACATTACAATTTAACATTACAATTTAACTTTACCACCTTGTTATATAGCCATACCAAGATTATTATTAGTCAACAAATTCAGCTAATTTGCAACTTGGTCCACTCAAAAATCTTGATAATACGTGGCCAGATTCTTTTTGCAACACATATATATATATAAGCGAGTATTGCATAGCAAAGGGAAATATAAGGAATATTCAACTGTACTAGCAGGTCATGAACCAATTGTATTATCCTCCCTCAAGGGAGGCTATGGATGAACCGAGTTACAATGCCAGCATGTAGCAGCAGCCTGGAATGCTCAATAATTGAAAAAAGGGATCCAATTTATTTCCCTTCAACCCACAAAAAGATTAGATATATGCCACACACAATTAATGTATAAGACGTTAATCCATTGCAAAGAGTGGAGCCCAACATGTCTTTTTATGCTTCTGTGGATGCATAACTATGGATGCATAACTAAAAATAAAAATAAAAATTCTTCCTGCTAGGAATTTTGGGGGGTACATAGCTATATAGACCAGACTCTGGATGGTAAGGACAAAAAAGTCTGTATATTCTTTCTTGGCTATATATATTATCCAAAACTCATTTTAGAGCCATTGTCTCCTACTTGGATGAACCAGTAGGATATGAAGTGAATTTTAGCATGTGAGTAGAACCCATAGGAACCAAACACCACAAAATACATCCATTCCCATATTTCCAAGGATGATGGAGTACCTTTAACAGACTGCCACAAAATCCTCCCCTCCCCCAACCCAGAACCAACAGCTTTAAACCCCATCCATGGAAGAAGCATGGCACATGGTATATAAGTGTATACTTATATGTACCAATTTCATCGCCATGGCCCATTCTAGCAAGAACCGAGAGAAGTTTGGGGGACAAAATGCGAGGAATGTTCTTTAGCACGACCATCACGGAATTCTCTGGCTGCAATGCATATATATATATTATATATATATATATTCACCAATGTTGCTTCTCCGCAGAGGGTTCGAATAGGTATACTTACCTTACGCTTTTGCCTGACTGGTTATAAAAAACAGTAGCAGGTAAATGGTCCCCTTCGCGATGAGCCCGCGCTAGGGCTAGCTGAGGGCCGGAAGGGGCGTAACACCGACCCCTGCAGCCCTATCATCTGTGCAGTAAAATGTTGATGTGTAGTAAAATGTTGATGTGTAGTAAAATGTTGAGAGTATCTGTGCAGTAAAATGTTGAGAACATCAGGAGCTCTGGTGGGGAGCCGGAGGGTTGATTTTACTTGCCATAGGATTATGGATAACCTCTGAAACAGTGCCAGTTGTTTGTGGAATACCAAGCCTCTGATCCTGACGCCGTCCAATGGTCCGATGACTTGATGACTTGGTAGCCGCATCCCCCCAGAAAAACACAAGGCTTTAACTGGATTGGTCAAGCCCAGGAATGGTCGTGGCTGTAAAATGGAGTACTAGTATTTGGATTTGGGTAACGGCTAACAGCATCTGTGGCTTTCACTGCGATTGAACCATGAACATTCTTTTCTACCTAGGCAGTGCCATTCTCTTTCGTTTCTCTGCTAAGAATCCATTGTTTTCTCATTTGTTCTCTTCACAATGCATACGTCCACCAGTCGTGATTGCAAGAAGTTGGAGTCTGCATAGATGAGAGTGGGTAGGAGATTGTTGGGGGCAAGCAATACAGTAGCTGGAGTGGCAATACGGAAGATATGTGATGAAGCTGGAGGAGAGGAGGGAAGAGATGATGGTAAGAGATTAGAGGTGTTGGAACAGAGCAGATTGGTAAAAAATAGTTGGAAGCGAGGATGGAGGAATCGGATAGTGGGAAGAATATGATATCTTGAGGAGAAAATATGAGATAAACAACGAGGTTGGGTCAGTATGTGGGAAAATGAAGGTGTGAAATGAGAAGGATTGGGAGGAGGAAGTAAATGGCAAGAGTATGCTCAATTTTTATAAATTGGCCAAAAAATGGTGCGGAGAGTTATATGTGAGGTCAATGCATGGTTAGGAAGGTGTGCAGTTGCAATTAGACGGGACTGTGTCAGCTGGGTTATTAGAGGATAAGAAGTGATGCGGGATACTTAGGGAAGAGAGGTGTACCATGTGTGATAGTGGAGCAAGGGAAGATGTGGAACATTTCTTAATATGTGAGGAATTCAAGAGGGGTCAGCTTGTACTGGTGGATGAGGTGCGCAGAATTGTAGGGCTGGACAGTGGCTGGATGAATATAGAAGAGTGGGTAAGGATGGAAAGGTGGCATTGTTGTTGGGGAAAGGTGTGGAGGGAGTAAGTGATGCAGTGATGGAGGAGGTAGATGAGTGTGTTATGTATTGTGATGGCAGAGGACAAAGGAACTGTTGTATATTATGGTAAAGCTGAGGAATGATCTTTGGTACCCTCCCCTCTCCCCTCCTTGAGCTGTGGGACACTCATAACTATTAATATTATGGATATTATAACTGTTGGTAATATAGATTGTTATTAGTGTTACTTAGATTCATTCTGTAGTGTATGTGGTGGCCTAACAGGCTCAGCAGTATCAAGATAGCCCGTATTATTTAATGTGTTCCAATCTTACTTTTACGGGTGAATGCAGGGTGAATGCATGTGTAGATGATGATTATTATTATTTTTAGATTAGATATAAACCATGATAAATAGAACAACAACAAGGCTGTGGTTGCTTAAGAGGTAATTATCCATAATTCTATGTTTACTAAGTTAATTGCATGTAGTACTCTGATAGTAGGGCCACTGGATGCCCTGCCCCTCTTGTAGCCTGAATTGCTGAGGTAGGAGAGCCAACATCTTTGCCAGCTCATTGTACTATTGCTATATGGATGGTTACATTTTGAAGCAAGTTTGGAGGCTAAGCCTTTTGTAAAAAGTGGGTGCTTCATTTGTTAAGACCACTTGTAGCTGCAAGCACAAGGGGTGTAAATGCTGCACTGCTCATGAGCTCGCTTCTTTAAGGGGGGGCTATGCCTCCAAAATTCGAGATTTATTTTTTTCCCTTTTTTTCCCCTTAACAATTTTTTTTTCCATGTAACAGATCAAGAAACTACAAAGAGGACACATCTTGCATGATATTTGCCGTAATTTGGTCTATATGTTTCTCATTTTCCCCCAAAAATCTTGTTTTTTTTGCCGTAAAGCTCATAACTTTTCTACACTTCACCCAAAATAGATAATTTTTATATCACCGGATAGTCCTTCTAATTATCTGTCTTTTGTACGTGCCAAAATTTTGAGTACTCTAAGTATTAGCAAGTTATGGTGATATGAAGTGGTGAGGTTTGGGATTTTTTCTGGTGTTTCTCTGTCGTTTTTGTTTGTGAGTGCATGCTTTGGATTCCATCTGGTCATCAATAATGATCTCACAGCTGTAATCTGGTCTAGATAAGATAGAGCCTTCAGGGGAGGCAGAGAATTCATCATCAGAATTTAAGAGGATGGTACGCCAATCCCAAGCTGCCACCCCCCCCCCCCCCCCCATTCTAATGGGCAGTGCAAACGGGCCATGAGGCTGGAATGAGTTCAGAGCTCAATATATCATCCAAAAGTTGTAAGTGTGCTCCAATCTTTGGGATAGTATGACACATGTAAGTCCACTTGCTTGTCAGCCTGAGAGTGAGTGCAGCAAATGCTGCACGGGGCTCAGGCATGGCAATTGAAACCAGGCGCATCAAGATAAATTGCCATATGGATCTTGGACTGCACATAAGAAGTGACAAAATCATGTGAGCCGATGGCTGCATTGAGATAAGGTCTACCTTCAACAGTGATCTTCAATACCATGTTAGCAAATGTGGCAATAGCTTTAGTAGTATGATGGATCTCTTTTACAGCTAGCCATGTTTTTGAATGGCTTAATTAACCAAACCCTATCCCACTATGTGCATAGGTCAGTAATTTTTGCCACAGATGCACTAGCATCTGCATACCATGCTTGCATGCTGTTTCCATTAGTCTTCTTGAAGGGGGGAATAGTTGCTAGGACATACATGGGCATAGCAAACGGATCTCCCTGAGTAGTTCCTATACCTATGAAAGAAATACCTCACCTTCCATGAATAGCTCAGTGGGGCCCAATAAGTGCTGATTAGGATGGTAGCCAGGGCAGGGCAGAGTTCCTGATGTTGTGGAGGGCTTGACTCAAACTATTGAAGGCATCAACCAATAATGCATCTTCACTGCCTTCTCTTTCGAGTGACCAACACACAGCATGAGTGGCAACCTCTATGCCTGATATCTGTCCCGCATATAACTGGATTGACCCACCACATGCTGAGTAACATATAGAACAGCTTTGGCAATGATGAGCCTCACAGTTTCTTTAATCCCAATGGGCCAGACTCCTGGATTCTTACTCAGGGTATCAGATGGCTAAAGAAATGGTGAAATACATAGTGGATCCACATATGATGAACACAAGCTGTGAGATGCAGATTTTTATGAAGTACATAACCTTCTCCAGCCATGAGCATTAATTCCAGATGGACCAGCAGCACCATAAGTATTCAGGGCAGTTGAGCGGATGGTACTATCCAATGATTCAACGGTGTACATCAGAAGGGTCCATGGGCAAGATGCACTCAGGATGGATACATTGACCCTGAGGATGCTTGCTCTTCAGTACTTCTTCACTTTAGGTGAATCATCAGAGTTGCTTAATTCACACATATCATCAATTCTCCGTAGCAAACCACCTTGACCTCCTTCCATTTATAATATCATGTCATCTCCAACCCACACAGTATCAAATCCTACAGATATCTTCACAAGTTTCTCCTCTACTCGATATTGCCTAAACTTGTGCCACAGTCCCTCCTTCCACACACTGTCATATGCCTTGCTTATGCCCGGAAGACCAGATATGAACTCTTCTTCTCCCTCTTCCTCACTTCGCAAATACCTCTTAACACCAACCACTGAGGGTCCGAACATCTCCTCCGACTCCTAAACCCCTGGGCCTCCATCAAAATCCTATCCTCAGCAACCCCTCCCAACCTCCTCGCCAACACTCTTACAAACACCTTCTGTCACCACACTATAACCTAATGCAATCCCCCTATAATTATTATTACACACACACACGAATAGTTGAAGGATATCACTGATGGGGAGCACAAAAGTAAGTCAAATTTTGGTTCAGGCAGGATGCCAAGGTCAGGTTCTGCACATTGACTGAGGCCCTTGGACAATTTGGATTCTTCTGGTAGTAAAATTTATATAAAAAGTGGACCTTTCAGTAAGCAAGTTAATAAGTGTGTGGGGGAAAGTAGATAGTAGATGCAAAGAAGACTACTTCACGTTTATTGAGGGACTGGCGGTTATACCTTCCGAATGACGGAAGGCACTCAGAAAGTTTAAAAAAATAGCGGATCGTTTTTGTTTTTTTGGCATCCGCCATTTTGATTGAAATCGCGAAAGGGAGTATGTTTGCGGCATTATGTCAGCAGGTTATATCGACTGGCCGGCCCGCGTGAACAATTTTAATGCCACGTGGTTGTTTGGAATACACGTGGTGTTCTGAGTATTTATCGGAGAACTAGAGGTGGCCAGTTAGTTGATAAGGTAATACTCAAGATGAGCATGAGAGGTTCCGGAGACCCTGATTCACAAATAATGGAGGAATTTTGGGGTGAGAACTTATCACGCTTTTATTTAAAGTTTCCTCTAGCATCTTGACCTGCCTTTTTTTCTGTAGGAGTGGAGCTGACTAAAGAGAAGAAAACAGCTGTATGGGACGCAGAAGACGAAGAAGAGGACGGTTCTCTGTTAATTTCTAATAATTTAGAGATCAGACAAGTGAGCTTACCATTATGCTATGTGTGTCCTATCTAGTGGAAGGTTTCAACTACTTCACTGCAGACAAAACTGTTTTAAAAAAACTTGCATTTTTTCCATAAGCCAGCTTCCTTTTTGATAGAGAAGTTTTTTTTATAGATAGGTCACCTAGCTGGCTGGAATAACCGGGTGTGAAAAATGCATGCAAATTAGTGCATCTTATCTTGACTCTACCTACCTACTGGAGTCCTTGTTGGTTACAGCAGGTGTCTAGGTCTTACTTTGTAGGGAAGACAGCTTGATAGTTGCCAACAAAAAAAGAGGGAGGTAACCTCATGTGCATTATCAGTTACTTCAAGGATATGGTAGGATATGACATCATGTGCATTATCAGTTACTTCAAGGATATGGTATGAAGAAAACTCTTATTCTATACATGAAATGAGAGATCGGTTCTTAGATACTTTTGTGGTGAGCATTTGCTCTCAGGATGGGCATGGGTCTCGTGGTTTTCAATTGGAGAACATTGGTGTGGTGTTTATTGTATGTGTGCTATATGTTCACAATACTATTTATGAAAACCCCAAGGGTAGCTCCACCTTTCACACAGAGTTAGTGATTTCTTTGTTGACCTTGTTAGGCTTGTCTTGGGATTGATGCGAAAGAAGGCGAAAGAAATGTTGTGCAAGTGAGCGTGGAAAATGATGAAGGAAAAACCTCCAGTTTTACCATTCTGTCCCTCAGGCTGGGATGTACTGAACAGGTAAGAGTGGAATGGGGAGGAGGATTAATGGGGTTGAAGTGACATTGAAGTGGTTTGTCTTTTTGGCTTAGTGTGTATTGGTATTTCATTGCCCTAAGAGTAGTTGTCATCATAGTTCTAGTCCATTTGATCTTTCGTTGTTGTGCAGCACTCTTTAGTTTTAGACGGGTTTGTTGTTTAGGTCCACAAGGTTAGTGCATGCTATGTAATTGATTTTTAAAAGATTTGTAGATCGAAATACCCAGGTGCTTCAGACTCGAGAACAAAAAAAAAAATACTTCCTTTTCTAGCTGATCAGCTACCTACAGATGCGCAGGAAACACATTTGTTGCAGAGAAGAAAGAGGAGAGAGCTGAGGGAGGGGAAGACAAACGCTACGACTGCACGATCTTCAGAAGTGCAGCTGCAGGACGCATAAACAATATGTAGCTAATTTAGCTAGCTAGTTTGGCCACAGATGTACACAGCTAGCTCCGAAGTTCCAACCTGTAGCCATCGTGAAGATGCGAGTGAATCGTGAAGATGCGAGTGAATGAAATTCTTTTCAATGCACACTCCACAGGGTTTCATACACAGGGTGGAAAAACCTGGGAAGAGTCCCCCCCCCCCCCCCCCCCCCCCCCCTCGGGATATTAAAAAAATTATGACGTCATATTATAATTAGTGCAACATTGACATTTTGCTAACATTATAGTAATTTGGAAGACAGAATTTTATAAAGCAATACGTTTAGCAAGTGAGTGTGGCAAATGTAGGCTATACCCACAGATAACATCAGTGGCTAACACTTTCCAGCTACATACTAGTATAGTGTGCTAAAATTGGGCACTGGAAAAAAATCTAAGCTGGATAGTTCCCCCCCCCCAACCAAAAATCCTGTATGGAACTCTGCTGCTTTAATTTCTAGCTCTTTTTTTGACGTATCGAGGTGGACCAGATCAATGCGTGTTAACGCGCATTATTCTATTTCTAATTCAGTGTGAATGCATGTTTACTTATGCAGTGTGGACAGGCCTTTGATTATTGGTAGTTCAATGATCATCACCTGATGATTTGACTTTCAGATGCTATTTAAAAAATAATGAATCGAAAAACCGATTTTGGCCTTCCTTTTCACCCTGAGCGAACACTTTGGGACCAGAATGTGTTCAGATAACTGAACTCAGTCTAGAAGGTCTTCAGCTTGGAGCCACTTTTATCCGAACACTTTGGGACCAGAATGTGTTCGGATAATTGAACTCAGTCTGGAAGGTCTTCAGCTTACTCCACATAAAATAATGGAGTGTCCCAATTACAACATTGCACTCCTCTAGCTAGACGCACATTCTTCACAACAGCACAGATTTTGAGCTTGCATCAATATTAAAGACGGTGCATTCTGCTTTGACACAAGAGCGAGAAGAATTTTTAAAAAAGGGGGGGGCTGCTAAACGAGGTGCCACATTTGGTAAACGGTGTGTATTAGAATTTTTGTCCTGCAAAATTAATGTAGCCAGCATTTCCATGGGGAGGGCTTCCTGTAATGTTCGGCTGACTGGCATGTTCGGATAAGTGAAGTTCGGGTTTACAAACTTGTATCTCCCACGTGTAATGTGGAACTTATTGTGGATGGTCTTCCATCATAGAGGTGTTGCCCTAGTAAGCGTTTGTGAACATGGGCTCAGATGGTTTGTATTGGCAGGTGGACACATGTAGTGTTTAGATGCTTGTCGGTGGTGTTACTGCAGGAAATCTGAGTAGTCCTAGTAGGCGTTTGTAGTCCCATGACTCTTAGTATTGGGTAACTAGATGCATGTAGTAAGTATGTACTTGGGATAACCTATTGCTAGGGATTCCACTCACGTTATTATTGATTGCAGGAGATAAGGATAAGTTTAGCCAACAACAACAAAAATCCACTCGTAGTGAGTTCGTTTGACTATTGCTTTTAGGCTGCTGGTTCATGATATGATGGTTGCCAAGCTTATGGTTATCATCGTATCAACTTATTTATTATTATTATTATTATTTTTTTTTTAAATTATTATTATTATTACAATTACAAATGGCTAGCATCCCATAGCAGAGCTTGTTTTGGTAGCTCTGCTATCCTGAAGCTAGCCAACATTGAAATACTCACTGGCTCAGTTTGGTCTCATTCAGACCCTCCCAAGTTTTGAGATTTTCACAATGCCAGGGACATATGTAGTCAGTATATAGTTTAAATGTCTTGCATCAAGTCGTAAGCCTCTACATTACTTACTGAATGTTTGTTTATTTGTCTCTTACCTATGGCAGTGCACACTTTTTCTCAACCTACAACCTCCGGTCACCTTCAAACTTATTCAGGGTTCGTTTATATGTAACTTTGATTGTTTCAAGTTGTCAAACCAGATTGACTTCTTCCTATTGCAGGCAGTGGACCAGTAAGCATCGTGGGGCAAATCACGGAGAGTAAGTTGGAGGTCCTGGAGTTCTAATGAATTTTCTGTATTATTTATTTCCTGTATACAACGACGGCAAATACACTATACCAACGTCTCTCCTAGATATTTAGACATGGTGCAGCATTGCGTCACGCCGTGGATCATAGAGAGCCAGAAAAAATTGATACAATTCAATTGGCAGCTTTCTGCACTTGTAGAATGCATCTATTTACCCTGTTGTGTTATCTCGTACACTAAACTAGCGAACAAGGAAGGATAAATAGTTTTTGTATCCTCCACGATAGAAGTGCTATTGCAATGAGTTATGAAATAACTGTATAACGAGGAAACAAGTAGCCTAAAAATACGCTTGACAAATGAATATGACTATATATATAATGTATACAGATATGCTCTCTCCTGGCATCTCACTATGTCACATCAGCCTATCTAGCTCGGCTTTCCTGCTCTCTCCTGGCATCTCACCTTGTCTCATCAGCCTATCTAGATATTGCTGCTCGGCTTTCCTGCTCTCTCCTGGCATCTCACCTTGTCTCATCGGCCTATCTAACTATTGTTGCTCAGCTTTCCTGCTCTTTCCTGCTCTCTCCTGGCATCTCACCTTGTCTCATCGGCCTATCTAGATATTGCTGCTCAGCTTTCCTGCTCTCTCCTGGCATCTCACCTTGTCTCATCGGCCTATCTAACTATTGCTGCTCGGCTTTCCTGCTCTCTCCTGGCATCTCACCTTGTCTCATAGCCTATCTAGATATTGTTGCTCGGCTTTCCTGCTCTCTCCTGGCATCTGACTATGTCTCATCAGCCTATCTAACTATTGTTGCTCGGCTTTCCTGCTCTCTCTTGGCATCTCACCTTGTCTCATAGCCTATCTAGATATTGCTGCTCGGCTTTCCTGCTCTCTCCTGACATCTCACCTTGTCTCACCAGCCTATCTAGATATTGCTACTCAGCTTTCCTGCTCTCTCCTGGCATCTCACTATGTCTCATCAGCCTATCTAGATATTGCTGCTCGGCTTTCCTCTCTCCTGGCATCTCACTTTGTGTCATCAGCCTATCTAGATATTGCTGCTCAGCTTTCCTGCTCTCTCCTGACATCTCACCATGTCTCATCAGCCTATCTAGCTATTGCTGCTCGGCTTTCCTGCTCTCTCTCTCTTCTGGCATGTATACTCTTCTGGCATGTATACATCGGTGGTATTCACTTCTCAGGATTTCTACTTTCATTGTTTGTGTTGAAGGATCTCCAGCTCTCCATTTTCTCTATTCACTGCTATTGTCATTCTCCTGACCTGTCTGTGCTCGTGCTGGTCTCGGCTAATTCTTGCATTTGTTGAGTTGAGCTGATTTTATGTTAGCTTTGGACTAGAGTGTGACTAGCACATCTTCTAAGGACTAGAGTGTGACTAGCACACCTTCTAATGCTTCTACATCTACAATCAGGTGACAATGAGTGTGACTAGCACACCTTCTAATGCTTCTACATGTACAATCAGGTGACAATGAGTGTGACTAGCACACCTTCTAATGCTTCTACATGTACAATCAGGTGACAATGAGTGTGACTAGCACACCTTCTAATGCTTCTACATGTACAATCAGGTGACAATGAGTGTGACTAGCACACCTTCTAATGCTTCTACATGTACAATCAGGTGACAATGAGTGTGACTAGCACACCTTCTAATGCTTCTACATGTACAATCAGGTGGCAATGAGTGTGACTAGCACACCTTCTAATGCTTCTACATGTACAATCAGGTGGCAATGAGTGTGACTAGCACACCTTCTAATGCTTCTACATGTACAATCAGGTGACAATGAGTGTGACTAGCACACCTTCTAATGCTTCTACATGTACAATCGGGTGACAATGAGTGTGACTAGCACACCTTCTAATGCTTCTACATGTACAATCAGGTGACAATGAGTGTGACTAGCACACCTTCTAATGCTTCTACACATGTACAATCAGGTGACAATGAGTGTGACTAGCACACCTTCAGGTGGCAATCACTATCTATGTCTTGGTACGAGTAGGGGGAAATGTAGATTGCTTAGTTGTTCTTGGTTGCTTGCAGAATACTGACCTGTTGATAGTTATCTTCTGCCCTCATGTACCCAATGTGTAGAATCAGGGTTTCATTTAGGGGGGGGGGGGGGAGTTGCCCCCCCCTTGGAAATTGTATTATTAAAATTCTTATTGATGTTGATAAGTGCTTGACATCATGCCCCCCTTTAATATCCAGATTCCTCCAGTTACCCCCCCTTGGACAATTTTCTAAATGAAACCCTGAGAATGGTTGGTTGGTATCCTACTTTGTCTTTTTTTCTCTCTTCCTTCAGCAATGAATAACTTTCTTGATTCTTCCGACGAGTCGGATGTGGAAGAGTCGCCAAAAGCATCACTTCCCATTCCGAAGGTACTTCATAGTATTATTGTTTTTATTAGTGTGTGCGCGAGCCATTTTTAAAAATTATTTTTTATGACAATTAATTTATTTGTTGTTGATGCAGAAACGTCCAGCTACTTCTGTGTTGAAACGACAAGCAAAGGTAGTTGATTTATTATTATTATTATTATAAATGTCTGCCAGTACTACATATCCTCTAGTAGTAGACTACACCAAGTAATATAACTTCGTACTGTAAATCCCAATATTAGTGGCTCGTAATATTTTAGCAATTATTGATACTAACGGCGAGTTAAATTTAACCGGTGTGGTTATGTGCATGCGCACCAATGGTGCATAGTAGGGTGCATGCTATCATGACTGTTTTTTTAACAACCAAACCTTACTTGCCTGACCCTGGCAAGGAGCTGTCAAGAGAAAGATACTTTGGAAGTTAAAACAGCCAATTAATGAGACACGGCATGTAAAACTAACCTCTACGATCCCGAGTTTGCACCAAAATTGTCGTGTATGCTGCTCTCTCGGGAAATGCAGCTGCTGTTAAAACGTTTAGCGAGCATTGGGAAAGCATCAGCAAAAGCAAAGTCTCTGTAACTTCGTAAAAAAGCGTATAACCAGAAGTGCTGAGCCATTAGTCTGACTGCGTGCATGTCCCTCTTGCTTGGGGGGGTTTGGACTCGAACCATTCAGGAGTATAGTGGAACCTCGACTATCCAAATTAATTGGGAATTTATGTGTGTAATGTATGCATACTTGCCAACTTTCCATAAGTTAATTCCGGGACATTAATTTTATATACGGCGCGAATTTTCGACCACGTCCCCTAATTAGCGTGCGCCTTGCCCACGCCATTAATTTTATACTTTTCGACCTAACTAATCATCATACAGCTGTGAGGTAGTATTCTCTGTAGATTTCTGGAAGAGGCGGTTAAGGGGGGACATCTGCATTTTTTTTAAAAATTTTTTTTTACCTGTGGTTACAACTTTAGAGCTCAGTAGATTCTGCAAACTTCATGGTATGGACTTGATATATAGCTCAAAAGATAGGTCTCTCTGTGTGCTCTCTTTTGATACTAAAATGTGTTTCATAGGTATAACTATAGGCAAGTTACTAGACCCTAAAGCGGAGTGACCACAAAAACCTGAAGCGCTCCAACCTCCATAGAAACCACTCTGAGGTGCGAAGTGCAAAAAAATTAAAAATGGTACGAGTGGCTAGAGGAAGCTCTAGAGTACACAAGGAGTATATTGAGCAGGCGTGAAAAATTTATTAACGTGGTCAAGCGCGCGGTTGGAAAATTGAAGGCGTTGACGAGGCGACGCCTTCAATTTTCCAACCGCGCGCTTGACCAGGTAATAAATTTTTCACGCCTGCTCAATATACTCCTTGTGTACTCTAGAGCTTCCTCTAGCCACTCGTACCATTTTTAATTTTTTTGCACTTCGCACCTCCGAGTGGTTTCTATGGAGGTTGGAGCGCTTCAGGTTTTTGTGGTCACTCCGCTTTAGGGTCTAGTAACTTGCCTATAGTTATACCTATGAAACATATTTTAGTATCAAAAGAGAGCACACAGAGAGACCTATCTTTTGAGCTATATATCAAGTCCATACCATGAAGTTTGCAGAATCTACTGAGCTCTAAAGTTGTAACCACAGGTAAAAAAAAAATTTTTTTTAAAATGCAGATGTCCCCCCTTAAGGGGGGACATCTGCACTTTTTTTAATTTTTTTTTTAACCTGTGGTTACAACTTTAGAGCTCAGTAGATTCTGCAAACTTCATGGTATGGACTTGATATATAGCTCAAAAGATAGGTCTCTCTGTGTGCTCTCTTTTGATACTAAAATATGTTTCATAGGTATAACTATAGGCAAGTTACTAGACCCTAAAGCGGAGGGACCACAAAAACCTGAATCACTCCAACCTCCATAGAAACCACTCTGAGTTGCGAAGTGCAAAAAAATTAAAAATGGTACAAGTGGCTAGAGGAAGCTCTAGAGTACGCAATGACTATATTGAGTAGGCGTGAAAAATTTATTACCTGGTCAAGCGCGCGGTTGGAAAATTGAAGGCGTTGACAAAGCGTCGCCTTGTCAACGCCTTCAATTTTCCAACCGCGCGCTTGACCAGGTAATAAATTTTTCACGCCTACTCAATATAGTCATTGCGTACTCTAGAGCTTCCTCTAGCCACTTGTACCATTTTTAATTTTTTTGCACTACGCAACTCAGAGTGGTTTCTATGGAGGTTGGAGCGATTCAGGTTTTTGTGGTCCCTCCGCTTTAGGAGGGTCTAGTAACTTGCCTATAGTTATACCTATGAAACATATTTTAGTATCAAAAGAGAGCACACAGAGAGACCTATCTTTTGAGCTATATATCAAGTCCATACCATGAAGTTTGCAGAATCTACTGAGCTCTAAAGTTGTAACCACAGGTAAAAAAATAAATTAAAAAAATGCACAGACGGTCCCCCTTAAATTGATCCACTGAGGGCAAGATAAAAGAACAACAGCAGTTTCGTCAGAGGATTCTCAAGTCTTGAAAGAATGCTACAGACCTTAGCTGTTTGAGCTTCCTCACAAGACAAGAAGAATGACTTCAAACCATCATACTGCCTGAGGTAACGATTCACACACTTCAGCAAGCTGAACCATCGTGTGGGGCAATGCTTCAAAATCACCCCTGGCTCAGTGGTGAAAAGTGAACACCATAGGATGACAAATTGCTGCTCTCTTGCTGCTATGGAAGTAGTAGAATATGTCGATGAAGAGCTGGTCAATGTTCACTGGGAGTACCTTCAAACCAGCTTTGACTGTTAAATCAGCCAAATGGCAGATGCAACCAACATCATACAAAGTTGGGATCTCATCCTTAATCAGCTTCTGCACACCTGACCTCACTCCTTTCATAACATTGGTGGTATCAGACATGAAAGACACTGCATTGTCAAAGCTGAGCCCATTCTTAGTCAGTGACTCCTTCAAGGCTTGAAACAAGTTGGTAGCTGTGTCAATGTTCACAACAGGCATATCCAAGAATCTCGTCCGTACTTCACCTACCTGTGGATCAAGAAGACTCAAAAGAATTATGCAAGACTTATCCCTCTTGTCATGGGAATCATCAAAGTGAATGGACCACTTGACATTGACTCCATAACTCTCTTGTGTGAAGTAAGGAGCAAGAGCTTCTTCACTATGGCGGTGGTTTTGGTGTGGGAACAGGATAATTTCTTTGCAATTTCAGGGTCTGGGAACATCTTGCTGAAAAGCTTGGTGGCATGGTCACTAGACAGAAAGGATATGTTGTGCTTAGCAACAAATGTAGCCCACCTGACCTCTGCTTCGATTACTTGATCACTTCTCTGATGTTGGAAGAGAGAGGTGATTGGAATAGTTGATAGCACAGCCTTTGACATATCTTATGTTTCTTGCTCTTGAGGTGAGATGTGACATCATTACGGCCACCATGGGTAACACCAAAGCCGATTGCACACAGAGTACATCGGGCATACAAGTGACCTAAAATGAAGGCAAGACTACTAACATTACTATTGCATTGAACACAAGCAGCACACTGTATCCATGATGTTATTATTCACCCTGTATTTGCTGTATTCCATGTTTACTTACTTAGTTTCATTATATATTTTTTATTTACACCTTTGAAACTCTTGCCTATCCCCTGAAATTCCATTTATTGTCAAAATGGCATTCTCTCCTCTGCTTCTTTGCTACACTAGCCATTTTGCTGAGATTGCAATAAAAGCTAACGTGCTGAGAAGTCTCACGTGAGTGCCGCACCTCCAATCGAAACAAGGTCAAAGGTTGTTTGGCACACCTGCTGGAGCCTTAATTGTTTATCTGAAGTTTTTCTCTGCTAAAAAGTGTCCTTTTTTGTTGCTTTATGAGTGTTAATTAAAGGACCAAACTAAACAGGCTTGAGTCTGCAGTGGCCATCTAAGCGAGTGGAAGCGCAAGGTGCGCGTAGCTGTAAATTCCGGGACATTTCCGGGACAAGGCTCAAAATTCCGGGACTGTCCCGGCCATTCCGGGACGGTTGGCAACTTGTGTATGTCATATAAAATGTATGTCATATATAAAATGTTTTATATATGTCATATAAAATGTATGTTTAATTAACAGTAGTATTGCTAGACATTTGTTTGTTTTTTAATTTAAATTTTGCATGCCAATAATACTCAAAAGCCAAAGCCATAACCTTTTTAATTAAGGGGGGGCGATGGCATTTTAGGAAGGAAGACTAGTCCATATATATATATATTTTGCTTGTGGTTACCACTTTATAGCTCCGTAGATTCTGTAAACTTCATGGTATGGACTTGATATATAGCTCAAAAGATAGGCCTCTCTTTGTGCTCTCTGTTGATACTAAAATAATTTTCATGGGTATAACTATAGCCGAGTTACAAGTGGAAGGAACCTCAAAAACCTGAATGCCTGATTTTGCTGCATAAATATCTCCAGTGCTAGGCGTTAAAACGCAAGTACGTGGTCAAGCGTGCGGGTGGAAAATGAATTTTATGGAATTTTAATGAAATTGATTTTCCATCCGCGTGCTTGACCACTTGCGTTTTAATGCCTAATGAAAACGCTCATTGCATAGAGTAGGGCTTCATCTAGCCACTGGTGCTAATTTCAACTCTAACTAAAGGGGGAAAAATTCAGCATCTTCTTGATTGTAGCTACATAAAATTGCCTAACAGCTCTATAAAATGACTTTGGATCAGCTTCTTCTAACTGCAATAAGAACCCAAGTATCACCAATTCCTAAGTTCTCATCAGCCAATTGACCTCCACTGGCTAAATTAAGAGTGCTAAGATTATTTTCGGCTTCTTTAATAACATCAGTCTTCAAGAGATTGAAAGCATACAGGCAAACTAACCTACTCATCTCCTGATACAGTTGACAAGTAGTATTATCTTTTGACTTTTAAATAGCTATGTTAAATCTAACCACGGATGAAAGTATATATGAGAGAAACTGAAGAATAGGCCTGGTGAGAGGATTGGGTAAAGTGTCAATGATTTATTTTACTTTGACTGTTTCAGCTTCATCACATGATAAACAATATGACTTCCAAACCATCAAACTGGGCAATAAAGCGACCAGCGCATCGCAAGAGACTCAACCAACGAGTCATGCAATGTTTGAGAGTAGTGGTTGGTTCAGATGAAAAGAAGGATCGCCAGTTGTCAGCAATTTGCTGCTTTCTTTTGCTGCTGTGAAAAAAGAAGTAGAAGAATGTTGATCTATATCAACTGGAAGGTCTCCATGGCAGCTCTTATGGTCAAGTCTGCCAAATGGCAAATGCATCCGACAACATACAAATGAGGGCATTCATTATGTATTAATTTCTGGACACCAGACCTTGCACACTTCATGACGTTGGTGGTGTTAGACATAAAAGCTACACAATTATCAAAACATAAGCCCTTCTTGTTGAGAGAAAGCTTGAGTGCATTGAACAGATTAACAGCTGTACCAATATTGACTATTAGCATGTCTAGAAATTTTGTTCTGCCATCTCCCACATCATAATCAAAGATCCGAACAAGGATAATGCAAGATTTATCTGTCTTATCATTTCATTCATATCATAATAGAGAAAAGGCTATTTTTATCCAAGTTTTCAAGTGTTTGTCTACTAAAGTGAGGGAGGCTTCTGTTATAATTGCTGCAGTCTTAGTTCTTCCACAAGCAAATTTTTTGGCTAGAAACATTTTCCAAAAATAACTTGGTTGCATGATCGCTACTAAAGTGAGGTGCCAATCAGCTTCTGTTATAATTGCTGCAGTCTTAGTTCTTCCACAAGCAAATTTTTTAATTTTTTGGCTAGAAACATTTTCCAAAAATAACTTGGTTGCATGATCGCTAGCTTTAAATGCAAGATTGTGCTCTACTACAAATGTGGCCCGCAATGCCTCGGCATTAACAATAGTTGATGAAACTTGAGGTGTCAAGAAGGATCTAACTGTTTGACTGGATGAAGAAGTGCGAGCCTTGTCTTTATGCTGTTTCCCTTTCACATGAGTGCTCACATGGTATTTTCCTCCATTAGCAATGCTAAAATCAGATGGGCACACACTGCATCTTACGTTATAATAGTTATAGTTTGATCAGATAATCACAGTGTCAGTGTGGCTATGGTTATGGCACTTATCTTTAGAATTTCTGCATATGCCTTCAAATTCCTTCATCCAACTTGGATCAAAATGGCACTTCTGCTTCTTACGCGGAGGAGTCGGTGTGGATCTAGCTCAATAGAGAGAGTCTTTCTCAGATAAAGCCTCAGCCATGCTCATGAACAGAACTCAAAATCTAAAAAGCTGATAACTAGTCAGGGTTTCATTTAGGGGGGCAGGGGGGGGGGGGCTACTTTGCCTTGGAACCTTTTTGCCCCCCCCCCCCCCCCCCCCCTCCTGGAAATTGTATCTTTAGAAACTTTGTCACATCTTTAACCAGATTCCTCCAGTTGCCCCCCCCCTTCCCCTTGGACAAAATTGAAACCCTGCTAGTATACTAGTACATTGTAGCATCACTCAGTACAGATAAGCACATAGTGGTTTCATGGTCACAGGCTGAAAAAGCAGCTGACCTGTGTTAATTAGGAGATCTTAATTAACACAGGTCAGCTGATTTTTCAGCCCTGGGGAATCATGAAACCACAATGAGCTCATCATGGCGAGCTTTGGGGACAAATCAATACCCCTTTGGGGACCTGGTGACAAAGCTGCCAGTTAGGGGACCGTTGGCACTTCTGCTGTTCTCCTTTGTCATGAGACTGGATTAATATTCTGAGAGGCCAAAATCGCTGTCTTAGTACATAGGCAATGTAAACTTTTGTGATACCGTCAGTATAGTGCCTGCCAGCATAGATTGCCCAAATGGCAGTATTTACGTCTATAAAATGTTGCATATCTCCTCTTAGGAATGGCCAATCCCTCCCATTTTTGGAGAATGGAAGGACTGGAGTACAGTCTAATATAAACATTCTTTGCATTCCTTTAACCACAATCGTTAAATATAATGTTAGTCTTGTGAAAATCACTATAATGCGGCAACTGAACAGGGAATTCCCCCAACATCATCGACACGCTACATCTGCTTGCTAATAAAGTGGTTGTTGCCAAATTTTGATTAGTGTTCTAGTTTTTACTCACTTGTACAAGAATCCACCTCAGTAGCCAACAGAACCAGTTATACATACATAAACCAATCAAAATACATGCGAAGCAGAGCACTATAAAATGGCTGTTGTAGAATTTCAATAAAGTTAACGGGAAGAAAAAAGTTGCATGAATTTAAAATAGGTGTTAAATATTCACTGCAAAAACTCTTCGATGAGACCTGTAGAATTTCGCAGTCTTCTCCACTTCTTTCCCTGCTTTCGTCCCTTCCAAGTAGGCCTTCTCATAATCCCTTGCTTTTCTATAATACTTCCGGACTAAATCGACGGCCACAGAATCAAGTGATGGGTTCAGGATTTCCCTCAACTTGATCAAGTTGAAGTTGGTATGTGCCCTACAATACTGTTTTGATTGTGCCCACGCACGCTCTATTGGATTAAGTTCACAGTGGTACTTAGGAAGGAACAAACATTTCATACCACTGCTGATAACATATGCTCCGCCTGCGTCTTCTCTGTGAAGAAGTCCTCATGATATGAAAGGATTGTCCTCATGTCAAGTGCCTTGAGTGAAGACGTAGCGATCCCTCTCTTAGCAAGGATCGTCCTCAAATCCTTTGCAGAGCAATCTGCCTTCGCCATGGACTGTGGTTGACCAGCCCAAGTGGTATCACGAACCTTGCGTGCCCCTCCATCCTTCACCAAGATATTGCGGGCTAACGGAGCTTTGTCGTCAACAATTTTGTGACAGCTGCTCTGATCCAACACAAACACAACTGTATGAGAGTTGTGGGGATACTTAAAGGTGGCAATGTCACATGCCGTCTTCATCTGAGCCATGAAACGCTCACCCGTCCAGTAGCCATCTCTCTCACACCCATATTCAAGATGGACCCTGGCAGTTTGTTCAATTCCTGGATACTCTCTCTTTGCTTCCTCATGCTTCTCTGCTGTAAGACACAGATAGCCCCTGTGTTCGTCGATAAAGTCAGAGACCATGATCCCACTTCCCTTAGTCTTTGGAAGAAGAGCTGGTCTGTCATCCTCCCCCCACATCCATAACTGCCCTTCATTAGTGTTGAAAATTGATTCATCATGGTAAAGGAGTACCAGCATCTTCTTTGCTTCATCCTCCTCATCACGGATTATCGTCATGGATTAGGGGTGGTTCATCAGAGCACAAAGGTGGTGGCTTGTGAGACTGACGGAGCGTCTTCAAACACTCCTAGATAAATTAATAGTGCATACATTTAAAATATATATATATATATATATATATATACATACTTTACGATGCTTCACTCCATCTTCTCTCTCGTGTCCGTCTAAGTACACTCCCTTTTTGCTCACTGGCTTGAAGCCGAGGTGGTGGAGCCAACGTACAGCTGTGCGCAATGACACATTCCGGGGGTAGTGTGGTGGCAAATGATTGGAAGGAAGAAGAGTATTATTCACCCAGTTACAGAAAGATGCTGCAGTCATGTTGGGCTGTCCTTTCATGAAAGCATTCTTCCTAACCCACTCAGCAGCCTTGTGGTTCATCTGCCAAATAAAGAGGTGGATATTAAGTATTATTTTATTATCCACATAATATCTTACTCGATAGACGGTCATCCTCTCGTGCTTCCCTTGCCTCCTCTCATCCAAATGCCCCTTGTTAGTCCAAAACTTCTTCCTAAAGTTTCTCACACTCTTTTGACTATACCCAACAATCGAAGCTTCTTGGACAGCATCCGTTATATTCATATTCTGCCTCTGGCGGAAACTCTCCACTAAAACAACTGCCAGCATCCTACGATGGTCCAATGGAAGAGTTAACATGAAGCTGTCAAAAACAGCTTGAGCAGACTTGTCATCAAAGACTTCTTCTGGCTCACTATTATAGTTGCTGTCACTTCCAACTCCAGCATCCTCCACAGTTACAGCAGGCTCTGGAGCATTATGCTCTGACTCTTGAGTCAGTAGCAAGATCCAACACTGAAGCAGCACTTGTGTTGTGGGGGGGATCTTGCACCATCACAGCAGCAGCTTCTGGAGGACCATCGTCAGACTCAAAGTCAGTGACAGGAATAAGCGCTGAAGCATCAGCAGCAAGATCCAGGACTGGAGGACTCGAAGACTCGACAGTCGTCGCTATGTCACTGGCCTCAGGAGCAACAACGGACGGACCAGCACCTTGTTCAACATTCCATATTGCTGCCACTAGCATAGCAGCTCGAGCTTTCGTTTAGTAGTCCAGGGCATTTTCGTCAGATCCTTCTCTTGTAGTAGATGTGGACGATCGTACTCAACAACTAACGAAACACTTTCTTCTTGCTCAACTGCACGCGAATAATTGAACTCGCATTTTTATATTGCATGTGCAACCGTTGGTTGCCATGGTAATTCCTAGTCAGCTGAGCAATCAAGGCCATTTTGATTGGTCATATTTTAGATTACACTTTCATGGTCTAGAAAATAAGTATCTTATAGATTTTTTAATGCTGATTTCAAAAAATGGCCTTGGTTTTCAAATAGCTCCAACTCCCCAAAAGATATTGACAAAACAATTTTTGGCAATTTGTGCTGGCAGGCACTATAGTCGATCAGGTGTCAACTACCTTAGTAACACATTAATTGGGTTTATTTTTTCCATCGACTCTCTGGGAGCATGTTCACATCCTTTTAGATGCTACGTTCAAAAATAGAGTTCTTTTTGTATAGTGGTATCACTCGTGCATGATGTCACACGTCTATTGTGTCAGAGTTGATATGGAGACTGAACTACTGCCACAGTGGTAAAGTTAAGGGGGACTGTACCACAGAAAAACCACAGGTTTATAAATCGCCATAACTTTTTTTCTATACACTCTATGCAGATTTTTAAAAAATCCAAGTTGTTCCTTATGCTTTGTGCTTCCTAATGATATGTTGAATGTCTCTACAGACATATTTTCTTAGAAGATACATCGAGATTCCTTTAAAAAAAAAGTTGACCAATATCAGCTCTGCGATCATAACTGCCCCAGTTTTCAAGATCAAAATCCCACACTTGGGTCAGCTGAGAGGAGGGAAAAATCTGGTTTGTAAGTAACAGATTATCAATAACCATCGTGGTTGCTGAGTGGCAAGCCAGACCATTTGCTATGGGGGAAATCCCCGATAAAATCACTTCAAATGACCACTTCAAATGACCATAACTTATCAACACTTGTAGTAATTAAACATCTGTTTCTTACATTCCTTGCTATATAGGGACCTACATCCCAGTTCCAATAGTAGGCACCTTTGGGGGTGGGGCTGGAGCCATTTACAGAACTCTAAAGCTTGGCAGTGATATAAAATAAAAAAACGTGAGTGAAGTGTAGGAAGGTTATGAGCGACACTGCAAAGAAAAAAAACAATGAAAACATTATTGGTCAAGTTAGGGCAATGAAATGTTTCGAGTTTACAATTCCGAGTTTACTATGGAATTGCATGTAAAATGTGTTCTCTGTAATTTCTTGATCTGTTCTTGTACTTCCCATGCCCTGAAAATCATAAATAACATCCACCTCAAAATAAAAATTAAAAAAGAAAGTCAAAAACCACCTGCTTCATAAGTAATGCCTTCAAGAGCTACTTGTGCCTCCTCCGACACCTCACACATGGATCTGAGCGACTTTCTCCGCCCCTGGGCTTTTTCCTCGGCCTTTGTCCAGCCTTACGCTTCCTCTAAATATCCTGGAACCTCAAGGTAAATGCTTCTGGCAGAGAACCCAGCAGACGCTCAAAAACAGGCGCTACACCTTCCATCCCGTGATTAAATGTGACGACAGCTAATGCTACAGCCTCCGTCACCAGGGAACAGAAGCCATCTTAGGACACCGAGACCAGATGATGCTGTTAAAACTATCGTTTTGGTTCCGAGTCACACCCAAAACACACTTCTCCAACAAATCCCTTTTCGAGAGGGCATCAAAAACTGGCTTGATGTATGGTCCTAAGTCAGAGGGTATGATGGGCTTGTGTTGGGGAGGTGAAGTATTATTAAAAATTTCCTTCTGATACTTGCACCAGGAGTCGAGGACAGAAGTCACGGTTGCTGCTGTGATCGTCGGAGATGCAGTGGTGAAGCACGGCCCAAATTGCATTGCATCGTCACCCGGGAAGTTCCGAATAGCTCCATCGTAGTACACCTGAAGTGTATCAATTCTGGCATCGGTCAAACGGCCCCCACCCCTCCCACTTCAAGTTCAACACCCGGCCGTCGCCATCCTTGACCACTTTCTTCTTCAGGTCACGGAGCTTCTTCCCGGGCCGCTTTTGGACGTGTCCCACACACTCCACCAAAAAAAAAAGTAATTATCATAAAAAATCATCATAAATATTGTAATTACCTGGATCTCAATGTCACTCCCATACGGTTTCTCGTCATTCAGCCGCTTGACCGACTTAGCGTCACCGTCAGAGATAGCTGCCGTGTACCGCAGCTGGTGTTGGGAAATGGACCTAGCCCAGAGGATGGATGCACCTTTAGCCTCCATTGCAGGAGAGGAGCGAGTAATTTGCATTACACGAGTCATGGCGATTCCTTGCCCAGTCCAAGTATACCTGCGAATGTATCCATCGTTTCCTCCTTCTCTTTACACATCTTGCACCTCTTACTAAGAGTGGTGGCATCCAAAACTTGGCCAGTTTCCCAGGAAATCACTACAACTACTCCGTAATTTGCATTACACGAGTCATGGTGATTCCTTGGCCAGTCCAAGTATACCTGCGAATCTGTATCCATCGTTTCCTCCTTCTCTTTGCACATCTTACAACTCTTACTAAGAGTGGTGGCATCCAAAACTTGGCCAGTTTCCCAGGAAATCACTACAACTACTCCGTAATTTGCATTACACGAGTCGCGGTGATTTCTTGCCCAGTCCAAGTATACCTGCGAATCTGTATCCATCGTTTCCTCCTTCTCTTTGCACATCTTACAACTCTTGCTAAGAGTGATGGCATCCAAAACTTGGCCAGTTTCCCAGGAAATCACTACAACTACTCCGTAATTTGCATTACCCGAGTCATGGTGATTCCTTGCCCAGTCCAAGTATACCTGTGAATCTGTATCCATCGTTTTCTCCTTCTCTTTGCACATCTTGCAACTCTTGCTAAGAGTGATGGCATCCAAAACTTGGCCAGTTTCCCAGGAAATCACTACAACTACTCCGTATTTACCAACAAAACCACGCCTGGACCGTCACAGGTTACCGTTACATCAATAACATAATCTGGTTCGGCAGCCTGCAATCTGTGCAGGAGCACTTCTAAAACTTTCCATGCCAACCTCACGCATGACTTTCTGTATCCTAGCATTATACTGAGAAGACGCTCTGGAGGATACTGGGGGAGGCAATCCCATCAACCCACAGAGCGTCTCGGGGCCTGCATGTCCTCTGCCACACAACCTCCCTGCCAAGACAAATCTGGAGTTCAAGGACATTGCATGTTTGCTGGGGTCGGAAAACACCAGCCTTGGCGAAACACAAAGAATTTGGACAGCACAAGGATACCTTGGTGCACAACCCCCTCCTTGAACGAAGGTCTTCTTGCACAACTAAACCAGTTCCACAAACCTTACACGCTGCCAGATCTGTTACAGACTGTTGAAGACTTTCCATGTCTATCAACCGAAGCCCTTTCATCTCCAAAGAAGAAGAAGAAGGGCTAGAAAGTTCGTCTGTGGCATCCTGGGAGCAGGAAGGCTCCGCCCCACGGAGGATTGAAAAGGCAGAGCGAGTGCCAGTTTCTTCCCGGAAGCAGTCGCCACCGGAGTTGGAACTTCGAGTGGAGAAGAAACAGAAGCAGCCACCAACGGACTAGTTGGAACTTCGACCGAAGAAGAAACAGTCACCAATTGACTAGTAAGAACTCTTGAAGACATATTTTTCTTGCGATATCTGAAGGGAAGTGCGCAGCTGTTCAACGAATTCAGGGCCACTGCGCAGTTGCTGGAAATGGACTCAGCATGCTATTTGCTTCCTGAAAAATAAAAAATAATCTTCGAGGTATAGATGGAAGCCATCATCCGCGTACACAAAACTTACCTCTTCGGTTGGCCGTCTCTTTGGGGTTTTCTTCGATTCTTGAATCAAGATGAAGTGAAATTGCATGGACAAAAACCAACACAACTTCGGAATGGAGCATCCAATGCCTCTAAAACTTTGCAAATGGCTAGAGTATAGATACAAGAATAGTTTGAAAGAAAGAGAAAAATCAAAAAAAAATCTAGTTTCTGTGGTACAGCCCCCCTTAAGGTTGGTTCACGATGCGAACGCCGCGTTGCGTCCTAAAGTGTCTTGTGAACCGTGCGCCTTCTAGCTTTAGGTTGCGATGTTCGGATAGACGAGTTCTATTTTTGCAACCAGGTGTGAAGCATCGTTGTCCGTCCAGCCAATCAGATAGCTTCATCATCGCATGTGATTTTTCAACCTGTGCATTATTTAGAAAGCTATACTAAGTGGAGTTTCTAAGCAATGGATGTGCTCCTTGTAATCATCATCTCCCTCAGAGCTATTGTCGAAGTTGGATTCCCAAGTATTTGCCGTCTTCAATAAAGAGGTCAAAGGTCGGAATTCCGTTCACAAGGCGCGTCTTGGAACAACATTGTGAACCATGAGGACGCGGTAGAGTGCTTGAGGACACGACGTGACACAGCAGAAAAAAGGTATCGTCAACCAGCTTTTAGTCTCCACATTTCTAAGTGTCCACAAACATGTGCATAGCCAATTATTATTACTGGCTTCTAGCATTGGGGGACTTACAGCATCTCTGCGGGTATTGGCTAGTTGTTATTATCATTGTTGTTGTTGACATTTACTTACAGCATCTCTGCGGGTATTGGCTAGTTGTTATTATCATTGTTGTTGTTGACATTTACTTACAGCATCTCTGCGGGTATTGGCTAGTTGTTATTATCATTGTTGTTGTTGACATTTACTTACAGCATCTCTGTGGGTATTGGCTAGTTGTTATTATCATTGTTGTTGTTGACATTTACTTACAGCATCTCTGTGGGTATTGGCTAGTTGTTATTATCATTGTTGTTGTTGACATTTACTTACAGCATCTCTGCGGGTATTGGCTAGTTGTTATTATCATTGTTGTTGTTGACATTTACTTACAGCATCTCTGCGGGTATTGGCTAGTTGTTATTATCATTGTTGTTGTTGACATTTACTTACAGCATCTCTGTGGGTATTGGCTAGTTGTTATTATCATTGTTGTTGTTGACATTTACTTGCAGCATCTCTGCGGGTATTGGCTAGTTGTTATTATCATTGTTGTTGTTGACATTTACTTGCAGCATCTCTGCGGGTATTGGCTAGTTGTTATTATCATTGTTGTTGTTGACATTTACTTGCAGCATCTCTGCGGGTATTGGCTAGTTGTTATTATCGTTGTTAAATTGTTGTTAAATTATTTTTTCTCAACAATTGTTGCAGATGAACAAGAAAGACCCCGAAACAAGTATTGATACAAGCCTCAGCAAATCTGCAACAGACAACATTGACGACGACGATGATGATGTATGTGCATTTGTGTCTTAGTCTTTTAGCTCTGATATGCACTAGTTCAAGCTGATGGTTGTGTGTGTGCTGGTTGACCTGGCTTCTGTGTTTAATGGTGGACTTTGGCCTAGTACCTAGCATGGTTTGAAGTTATGCATGGGGATAACATAATGTGACCTTATGTGTAAGGTAACCATATTGTATCGACAACTGAGCGAAGGGGGGAGAGCTGATGTTACTTAAAGGATTGCTTGTTCTCTTTCAATGGCCCTATCTGGTTAACCGTCTTATAGTACAAACTTGGATGTCATCGGGAGAAATAATACCAACTCGAAGAATCGTCTTATTTGCCCATTCTTCGTATGTGCATGCCCAATAGACTTGACTTCCGTTTGGATGGGGTGAGCGAGCAAAATTAATATATTTTTTTATTATTTTTTTTAATTTATGGCCAACTGCCTAACTGCCTTCGTGAACGTCTCTCTTCCTGACTTTTGCTACTGTCAGGGTTTCATTTAGAAAATTGTTCCAAGGGGGGGCAACTGGAGGAATCTGGATATTAAGGTTAAAGATGTGACAAAGTTTCTAATGAATTTTAATAATACAATTTCCAAGGGGGGTTGGGGCAAAAAGTTCCAGCCCCCCCCCCTTCCCTAAATGAAATCCTGACTGTTTCTGGAACTTCTTCTGAGGAAAGCTGCAAAGGCACCTAAGCTTACCAGGAACACTCTAGAATTCCTTGAGCAAAGAGGTACTCCTGGATCAATTTCTTTGCTGTAAGCTTTGTTATAGACGTATCAACATAGCACTGCTGATACCTTACCAAACTTTGGCTGATTGAATTTCCTGAATGTTTGATAAGTTCTTCCCTTATAATACAACAAACTGCAAACAAAGTCAGCATTCAATATGCTAACTGGATCAAGTTAAAAATTTCTTTGCTCATTAGACTATTATAGTAACTTTCACAAAGGCAGTCCAGACATGAGCTCTATGGCAAATAGCTAAACTGAAGATAGTTAAACTTTCTTCCAGTGTAGTAAAGATGATGATAAATAATCCAGGGGGGGGGGGTTGAAAAGCGACACACTTTTTAGTGAAAAGCTCGTGTGTTAGTGGGTTTCTTCATCGTGATATAATTTTATTGACAGGACGAGGAGGCACTGGATGATGATATGGAGGATGACGACGATGATGATGATGAGGATGATGAAAGTTATGAAGAGGAGGAAGTAAAGGAAGTAAAGCCTGTCCCTAAGAAGACCCAGGTAAACGTCAATTTTTTTTGGTTGGAGTTGTATGCTGCTCACTGGCAACCTTTAGGAATGAAATATACACATGTATAGGCTTGTCAAATACTTAGTACTCGGATTTAGTAAAAAGAGTAACTGTTTTTGTTTTATTATATTATATATGTATCTATCTTTCTCTGTGTATAGATCAATGGAGGGAGGTCCAGGGTAAAGGGTGATAAAGTGGTAAGCTTAGTGTGAACAGCCTGAAATCTGTCATGTGTTGGACAAGGTAAATAAATGCCTTTCTTGTCGACATTTTTTTAAAACTTTTTTCGTGTTAATTTAGCTTTATTTCATGCAACTAAGTATATTTCAATGGGGAAATCAATCGTCTTTATGTCTGTGGGATCGGGATGTTTGCACTAACATTGCCTTTTGGGGAATTATTGTGTACTGATTTTCTCTGCATATCACTGAGAGACGGTAATCAAACATTACGTTCTGTTGGATGGTGTGGCACGACAAGCCTATTGCTGTGTTCAGTAGTCACCAAAAGTCCCGATGTTGGTTTGTATTTGTTGTAGATGGCGGGCTATACACCTCAGAAGAAAAGTGCTACGAAGGTGGTGACGTCTCTGCCTGTGAGTAAACAACATATTCATCAACATTTTAGTCGACAGAAGAGTGAAATGATCGTATCTTCCCAAATATGAATAAATAGATGTTTTGTTGAGAACAAATAGAGACATTTGGACTCCAAGGTCAAACTGGTGTGGTGTGGTTGACAACCAAGATCAGTCACACACGAGGTTGCTCGTCCACAAGAAAAGTAAACCCAACAGCCTTTTTTAAAATTTTATTAGTAATGTTGTTATTTTAATAAAATCTACGCAACCAGCGTACATTGATTTGCCTTGAGGTTGTTCAGGACATGGCGTGTGCTTTCATTTTGGCATTCCTTTCTGTCTGTGGATGACTAGTTTTTAGCAAGTCTTTAAAACAGTCTGTGTCGCGACTCATAGAATAACTGAATAACTGAGAACAATGCCCACATTGAACATGCCCTCTCAGCGTGTCTCTAAGCAGATTACTTACTGAATTGGACTGTTAGCCCAGCTAGCGATCTCCCCGATGGTCCCCTGTTTTTCTAAGGGGAGACTATAGCTGAAACTGGGGGGGGGGGGGGGGGGGGGGACGTCGGTTGATTTAGACTGCCCATAACTTCTTTTTTAATAATTGCTCTGTGTAAATAATTTTATGCTCATATTGTTCCTTGATCTTGTGCTCTCCAATGATATAAAAGATTGGTCTATAGGCATATTTTGTCAGAAGATACATTCAAAGGCATTTTAAAAAAACCACTTCTGCTCTCACCCATACTTACAAACCAAAAGCTGTTAATTGGTCTGTGGTTTGCCTAAGCTAGCAGCTGCTAAATGGGTGAGACAAAAATGCAATAACTAAACTGGGGAGAGAATGGCAGGATGCCGTATTATGACTACGCGATCTAAACGACAAATCTGCAAAGGTCACCTCTTCTAATCAAGTCAACAAAAAATATGTCTCGCTCATCCAGCAGATCAATACAAATGCCCTCCAATGATACAAAAAAGAATTAAAATTGAACTGTGGCAAAGTTATGACTGCTGGGGTAAAAAGAAACATGGATTTTCAACAAAAAAGCCCGAGTCCTGGGAATCAAGGTTGTTTAGTTTTGCAATAAAATAGCTGTGTACTTATACTAGGTTTCTTGAGTTTACTGTGTCTGTATGTAAGATAGAGAAATATGATATAAGAGATGTAGCCATATGGAACTTTCATTTTGTGACAAACATCATCCCTCAATGAAGTTAGTGTCTTGCTCTGTAATCCCTCAAGGAAGTAGCGTCTTATTGTGTGCATCGCTGCTTTTAAAATAAAAATTTATTTTATTTTATTATTATTATTATTATTATTTTATTTTTTATTTTATTTTATTTTTATTATTATAAACAAACAATAATATGCCGAATAACTACCAATAAAGAACTAGCTAGCTAATTTTAAGTAAGAAATAGTCATCACTAGTATACTAATAATATTATTATTATTTTTTTATATTTTTTTTTTTTTTTTTTTTTTTATTTTTTTTTTTTTATATTTTTTTTTTCCTACAGTTGGACCAACTGTCGGGTGGATCAAAAAGGTGGGCGGTCAAAATATATATATAGATACGTTGACCAAATAAAAATAAGAAAGACAAAAAGTAAGGTGGCTTTCAAAAAAGCCAGTCAAAAAAATACAGTTGGGCGACCTGATAAAAATAAGAAAGACGAATTGAAGACAAAATGTAAGGCTTTGAGAGATAAAATTTTTTAAAGATCCACTTTTAAAGATCCACCCCAACCCCACCCCCCCCACCCCCCCCAAAAGGGGGGGGGGAAGGGGGAAAAGTGTTCAGAAACTGCCTGCTTCATAGGTGACTCCCTCACGAGTAGCATGCAATTTCTCCGTCGCCAGCACTGCAGATCTTAGGGGAATTCCTCCGTCTTGCAGTAAAAGCAGTTGAACCCAACAAGCGCTCAACAGAGGTGAGAGTCCTACCAAACCTTGGTTGAATGTGATGACAGTCAGACTGACTGCTAGCTCAACACTCACAAGAGAGCAGAATCATGTCTTACGACACCGAAACCAGACGATGTTGTTGAACGACTCGTTCTGATTGGAGGTAGCACCCAACACACACCTATCCAGCAGCTCCCTCCGGGACAGCTCAGTGAAAACGGGCTTCACAAAGGGACTTAGATCTTTTGGAATCTTTGGTGTGTGCTTAGGCAGCTCCTCCTTAGTTGCAAGCGCCCGGTTGAACTGGCACCACGAGTCGGATCCTGCCGGGCAGAAGTGGTGATGGCTCTCGTCGTCATCATAGATGGAGGGAGTGGTGGTAGACGGTCCCAGAAGGCTCTGTGTCTGGGATGATTGCGGATGGCCCCGCCGAAGAAGACTGACAGAGAGTTGATGAGTTGGTCCGTCAAGCGCCCCCTCCCCCCCACCTCAGTCTTGAGGTCCCGCAGTTTTTCTCCCGGGTTGCTTCTGGACATGTCCCATGCACTCCATCTTCTGAAAGTGCCAAAACAAAAACAAAACAAATATGTCATCACCATAAATGTAATTGTAAGTAATCACCTGATTTCAGGATCTGTGTATGGCTGGTCTTGGTTGAGCCTGGAGACCGACTTAGCATCACCGTCCGAGATGACGGTCTTGGTTAAGCCTGGAGACCGACTTAGCATCACTGTCCGAGATCACGGTGGTGTACTGTAATCTCAGCTTCTTCACAGAGTGTGCCAGAGAACTGATGTACCTTCTTCTGGGGAGGACCCACTGAAATTGGAATTACAGGAGCTGTTGGTACCAGTCAAGGAACTCCTGCGATTCGGGGTCCTAAGCAGCTCTTTCTCCTTACAATCTTTGCACACTTTACTCGGGACCGTCACATCGAGTACCTGACCAGTCTCCCAGGACATTACAGCTACTACGCCGTAGGCAGCTGTAAAACCACGACGGGACCGGGTACCGTCACATGTAACAGTCGCGTCCACAACATGGTCTGGCTCAGCACTGTGCAAGTGTGCTGAAGACGACTTGAAGTTCTCTTTGCATCACTGCGTGGGCGATGTCATGGAGCATTCTGTTGTGATCAGTATACGCTCTAGGGGATATGAGGCAAGCCCATTACCCCCCACAGACAGTCTCTAGCCCAGCTCTCCCTTTACCAGACATCCTCCCTGCCAACACCAACATAGAATTCAATTTTTGGGGGATTCTTACTGGGGTAAGAAAAGCCTCAAAGGATTGGTACAGGAGAGAGTCAGCTTGCTACATATTCCCCTGCGATTCCTCATGTCTTCCCTAACAGTAAGCCCTGAACCACATATATTACAGTTAGCACGGCGAGAAACAGATGCTAGGAGACTTTGCAAATCTATCAGCCGTAGACCTAACATTTCTGAAAGGGAATCAGAATTAGAACTACAGGCTCCATATGTAGCTGGGGAACTAAATGACTTACTACATTGCTGGAGAGCGAGTTTCTTCCCGGTAGTTGTTTCCAACGGTGTTGGAGTATCTACTGGAGAAGATGCCTCACCACTCCCCGAGACTACCTTCTGGCTTAGTTGGAAGACCTTGGCTCTCTTCTTACAACAGCAGGTGGATTGCTTTTGCGTCCGTGGTTCTGGCTTGTCACCTTCAACAGCTCCAAAGGAAGACATCACCAGAAAGCGCAAGCGGTTGTGACTGAGGCTTTGCGCCAAAACGAGTTGCCCAGCCCAATAGAAAGCATGGTCTCATTTGCAATAGACTCTGTGTGGAATTTGCTTCTTGCTTCCTGTAAGCAATAAATGAGCTACCAAGTAGACGATGTCGCCATATGTGATGGCATAAACTTACCTCGCCGTTAGCCTCGCCTTGCGTTTCTGGTTAGTTTCTTCTCAAAAAATTTGTTTCATCTCAATTTTTTTAATCAAGATGAGAGAAATTGCATGGACAAAAACCACCATAACTTTGAATTGGAGCATCCAGTAACTAAACTTTGGAATTGGATGGTAGATATGTGCAACAACAGTTTGAACTTAAAAAAAATTGAAAGATTTTCAGGTGGCTAAGAAAGACATCTGCTGTCTAGCACTGTAACTTAACGTTTTATCCCGTAAAAATTAAACGGAGTGAGGATATCTTTCTGGGAATGTGACCAACTATACATCTGGACTTCAGCACTGCCACAGCAAAAAGATAGTGCTAATTGTCAGTTACACACGAGCACTGCATTGCTCGCATAAAAGGCAGCATTAGCTTGCAGGCTTTATACAGTAATTTTGCTGGGCTTGGGGTAGTGACGGAGTAATATGTTCCTTTGTTTCCAATACCTCAGCTACTTAACTCTCCCAGAAATTTGATGGTGAGAGGGTTAATGTTTTGTAAAGAAAGAGAAGAGTTAATGGAGCTCAGCAGCATGGTGATTTCGAAAATATAACCCACAAAACATGCTAGATGCTGAATATTCAGCATTGTAACTTCAAAATTCAAGGGGTATCTATCTAGGGGGATGATATCCCTCGGGGTAGGAAATGCACTGCCTTTGATCCCCAAGTGGAGTTTGAGCACAGTGACTATATAATTATGATAGTCCTAGTACAACAACATGATTGGTGCAATAATATTGGGGGGTATGTGATGTGGATTTTATTTTATTTTATGTGTTTGCAGTCCAAGACATTGAGTGACAAGAAAAAGAGGCCCACCACGGAGGTATGTCCATAGCAACTGCTGTACTTTTAACTGGTTGATAAATAGTCTTTCAGTGTACCCACCAAGCTATATTAACACACCTTGTCGTTACATATCTTTGTTGGGCATCTCAATGGTATGTCGCCATGAAACATTAAGTTCTGCGCATGGTAACTTCACTAATAGCCGGCATATTTCACAATATTTTTATTAAAAAACATCCAGACAGAAGAAATTCTACAATTGTCCCTAGTTTTCCCTACTACTAGATTACATTACCATTAACATAAATATGTGATGATGGGGGGAAATCTGTATCATGACTCGCTATCTATTTTGTAGGGTCTTGACATCAAACAGATCAAAGAAAGTTTGTTGAAGGTTAGTAGCCCAATGGACGACCTTCAAAGATCTTTATTATTGCATATTGAATTCCACGAATGTTAGATGAGTGTCCCGAAGAAGTTGAGCAAATTCAACAATTTTGTAAGCAATAGCTTCAAAGTCAAGGATGATGATGTAAGTGCTTTCATGTAGAGCAACTTGTCATGTGACTTGACATAATTGCTCTCTTTTAGGTCAAGAAGCAGCTATGGGAGCATGTACAAAAAAATCGTCCCCAGAAATGAACTGTCCTCATCAATGATTAATGAAAACAGAGCTTTTAATTAGGACTGTGATTATTTGTTCTTCATTACAATCATGTTACATTATTCATTTCAAAATTTATCTCGTTATGTGTGTACTGTGCATCACAGAGACGAATGCCAATGAAGAGCTGCAGCACCTTGCCAATTTTTGTTTTGTCTTGATGCTGTACATGTTGCCTTTTGCAAATCCTTGCTAGTGGTTATGAAATGGGTGCATGGGGGTTAATGTGACTGAGACAGAGTTTTGATTTAGGACTAGAACAGCTCCTGAAGTAGGGCAGCAGACGGTGCATGATGGCTGATTGCGAGTTAGCAGAATGCTGAAAGAAGACCGTGTAAAGACGGACTACTTGGCAGTCTATTGGACAACCAACATTTACAGGACCTTCGTCTATTTTAACAACTCCATATAATTATACTGCTTTTTAAAATTATTTTTAAATCGGTGACTCCTAAATTGGGAAAAGGATTGGATGGGTGAAAGCCCAGGCTTACCTATATAATACAATGTCTCTTAGCCATACCGAGAGTGGAATGCTGTCTTGTGTGTGGCAACAGGGGAGGTGCCACACGCGAGACTGCTATAAGGTCCCCAGTTAAGCATTCATTTCACCCTTGACCTCTCCTTCCTGTTCGCTTGATATTCAGTCACCAGTTTGATCCTTGGTGGAATTGTCCTGCCAATATTGTATAAGAGACGGCTTCGACCACAAAAGGTTATTTTTCTGTATGTAGCCATAATGGATAGCCGTGTACATTTGTATGTACCTGGTGCAGGTCTTACTTTGGGAGGGGGGGCCTGACTGTGGCAGATTACCCAAGTTTGAGGTGTATTATGCACAAGCCACAGGCATTTGCACCAGAGACTTAGATGTGCCAGTTGTTATTCTTTGCTTGGCAGAATTCTGTTGATTCTGTGCTTCTCAGCCAAGTGTGTTTGGGTTTTGGGTGTTCAAGGTTTGTGTACGATTTTTTTTTTGTCGCTGCAAAGGGGGGGGGGAGGGGGTATACATAAGTCTGTTTACGCCAATATTACGTGCATGCACACCATCAAACTGTGATAGAACAACAATATAAACGAGGTTGCGGTTAACTTAACGAGGCAATTATGTGTGATACTAAGTGAATTCCATGTGGGAGAAATATAAACGAGGTTGCGGTTACTTAACGAGGCAATTATGTGTGATACTAAGCGAATTCCATGTGGGAGCACTCTGATGGGAAGATCACTGGGTGGGTGACCTTGCTCCTCTTATCCATCACAACAGTTTGCTATATACATTCGGAAAGGATTAAAGGCATGCTCAAAGTGTTTTGGGGGTAAAAATTGCCTGGAGGCCTCGTTTAGAAGCTGCTGAAGTGATTGCCATTTGGTTTTTCGCCCGCCATTTTAAAATGAGTCTGAACATAGAGATGGCTATATGCCACAATCCTCTATTTGTATATATATCCAAGCCCCACTGGACCCAATCCTGTTTAGAAGAGTACTTTCTAGATCAGTGAAGCAGTTGTTACATGTGTAACTAAACATGGTGGTCAAGAAATGAGTTGGTGACGGCTGTCTTAAGTTGTGCATGCCTCTAAACAACAGCTCAAATGGAAGATACCCACAGAAAGAAGTCGAGATCTTTTGCACCTGTGTATTTAGCTGCCGGCTGGTAGAGTTATATAATTAGCTGCCCAGACAAAAAATAGAAGTGATGCAAGTTTTGATTACAGATCATATGTTGCCGTTATAGGCAGTCTGTCTGGATGCCACACCAGCTTGAAAACATGTGCCTATATAGTAAGCGGGTTCTGTTTAGTGCTACTGATGTGTATTAGCTGATTGCTGCAAGGTCGGGTACCTGTGTACTTAGCTCTGTGGTAGTGAGTGTGCTTGATTAATTAAACCCTAAAAAGCGAGGAGTGAATACAGATACATGCATGGCAACACATGTACAGAGTTTTCCATACCTGCACTGGCCATTTAAGGAATAGTTTATGATTTACAGCATAGTTGCAATATATCAACTATATGCTTTGTCCGACTGTCCGTTAGTGTGTCACGGTTATACGCAATGTGCAGATCAATTCACCCTCGACTATATACGGAATCCTGGAGAAAGTGACTGTAGAATGGCTACTCCGTAAGCTGCATAGACAGAAAAACTATAATATGTAACAGAAGAGAGCTGCAGCAGGAGAAGAAGCATCAAGGGGTCAAGGCAAGGTATAACTGTCACCAAAAACATTATCCATAAACATCCATCGTGAATCCACCCACAACCTTCTAGTATATTTTCTGTGTATTATGTATTATAATTGTGGTATATATATACTAAACAACAGTATATACTAAACAACAAAGGATAGAACAGTGGCAGATTATGTATGGAAGCATCTTCTTGAATCATGATCAGCCAACATCTTATAATCTTAAACACCAATAAAATGATAAGATAATTGAAATAATCTTAAACACCAATAGATAATTGAACCACAACACAAAAATTCATATATGCCGCAGACTTTAAGCAGTGCTTGCTTGTTATATATATACATATATGTACATACATTTACAGTTTCGGTTTGGGATCTCCTAGCAAGCTGATGTATCTTTTCCCTCTTCCCTTAGTGACAGTCATCACCATGCCAACCTGAGATGTGTCCATGATCAATTCTAGAACACCTTCTGCAATTTCCTCTGGTCTGTGAACAAACATAAAGAGGGAGACAAATTTGATGCATTGCTACAGAATATCCGGTGGCACTTTGGACAATCTTGGGATAATCTATGGCAAACTATGCATGCAACTATCCATAATAACACCTCGAGATTTTTTGCATAGCATCACCAGACACATCGTTTAAATAGAGGAAGTTGTATTATGTTATGCGCTATCGACCGATCTGTGCTATATATCTATGGATCCTTCGTTAGCGCAGTAATCGGTAGATCGCGCAAGATGCCCGTATCATGAGGTAAGCAAGATTAGCCTTAAGCCCTATCGGTCGATGGACGAGACCTTGCGCAATCTACCGGTTACTGCGCTAATGAAGGATCCATAGATAGACAGTGTGATCGATCGATGGCGCAGATCGGTCGATAGTTCATGACATACACACACTGTTGTAGCATTGAGTAATGCCTTGCAGTGTCATGACATACCATAAAACCTGGTTGTTTAGAAATCCAGCACCAAACAGCGAATGGGCACTTGTTCCTAAATTACAGACACACATTCTTCTACATAAACTACGAGAACTACTGAGTGGTCCAGAGCGCTTAACAACCAGGTTTTACCTGCAAGTAATGACAAATGATGACTCGTGCAAAACCTATGAATGATGAGTATTTTAACTGGCTTACTCCAGTAAACGTGTATTAGGAAGAAGGTTCTTGTCCAGTTTACTATCTGTCACCATCTTGGTATTGACAAACTCGGGACAGATGCAGTTCACCCTCACAGAGTCAGAAGCTGCGCACACAGTCATGCTCCTGGTGAACCCAACCACTCCATGCTTGGATGCGCAGTACGCAGGAGAAAAAGACATCGGCACTATCCCTATGACGATCAATTTGTGACATTTCACCATGTACACAGTCAAGGATAGATTATTGATTGTGGAGGTTGTTATTACATGACGAGGCTTAATATAATAAGTCAAGAGTGTGTGTACTTCATATTGGTGCCAACACTGTGGGCATATGCCTTTTTAGGTCAAAAGTGCCCATCACGGTCAATCTAGGAACGTGAACAGAGACCACACATGAGAGTGAGTTTTGTTTTTAGCAATGTATACAGATGCCAGCTATCCAGCAAGCACCGAACATATAGAAATGTATATATGAAACGGCATGGCTCTAGTGAAACTTGGTATAAATATCACGAGTAAGTGGCGGGGATGGCGCAGAGTACATTTGCCTGAGTGGTATTTATACTCAATTTCCAATTTCACAACAAACCATGCACCTCGTGTTAATACCACACAGCAAGAACGGGTGAAGAAAAAAACACTTCGGGTAAGCTCTACACCTTCATCAATTAATCATCTACCATAGTTAGCGAGCTACTATATATATAAATATTCACTTCAGAATCAGACATCCATACTTCATCCCCCCCCCCCCCTCCCCCCCCCCCCCAAATAACACCGACTACTGTACCAATGTGAGAATGTGCGCATTTATTAGAGCACAATTTCATTTTTTTCCCAGCGCACTCTCACTTTTTTCAGTGACATCGGTTAAATTGCATTCTGATTAGCTAACTGTGGAATCCACATCCAAAAGACTCGACAGCCTTTTACTACAGGAAGCAATGCTTGACACCACATGCATGTTCCTAGCATCAAATGATGGTGACCCCTGATTTTTGTATTAGACCTTTTACCGACGGAATATAATCTCTTCAAACTTTCTAGAATGCAAATACTGTAATTTAGTATATACAAGAACCGAAATATTGAATTTATACATGCAGAGTAATGGTTATCATATTATGGAGAAGGGGGAACTTGTGAGAACTATGCAGTTTCTCCAGAGGAAAAGGTACAAAGTTGGTCTGAGCAGATTGCGAAGTGGCTGAGGGAGAATCATTCCTCTACCGATCACCGCTACGACATTTGGCATTTAGGAAAAAAATGTGTTTAAAATATGCCTGTGCATACTGAGCTAAAAATTTTTGTTCTCAGAGCATTTCGCCAAAAAAAAAATCGATGGTTTAACCGTTTCACCGCCGTATCCGCCATATGGCGGAGTTGTAAATGACCGCGACAAAAACAAATATATAAAATCGTTAGTTTTAGCTACGCATGTGCTAAATATACCTGGGGGTGTCCCTTGCTTTGCTAGAGCTGGAATTAAAATAGCTGACGTATGGTGCCTAGGTAACCAAGGTATTCGTGACGTCAAATTCAGCTGATCGATTAAAAAATGGCTTCTAGACTAAATTGGACGATGTTTTGGCAATGCTGGATGACGACGAATTCGGTCTGTCTGAGGTTGAAAGCAGTGATGAGGAAGGAGAAGGGCCTACCACGGAGAACAGACTAGAGATCCTGAAGAGCTAGCAACTCTGAATGACATCGTAGATTCAGAACCTTTTTTTGCCAGTCCAGAGATAGTAGCGCTGATTTGCGTAGGGATCCAGGTCTTGAGACTGACGATGGTGAAGAACAGGAACAAGATGTCCCAGGAAAATAAATAGCCATACACATGTAAGATCCTTTAGGCATTACTGCTTTTTTTCTGACTTGTATAAAAAATAGCATTTACCTGGGTACTTCGCGGGTACTAGCTATCCATCTATATAGCTATAATAATATAAAGCTAGTAGGTAGTTTGTTAGCTATGGTTTCTAATTATCTGCCCTAGTAAAATATGACACTGTCATTTTATTATATTTACATCATGATGTAATCTCTGTCCATATTCTGCCTAAAAATACAATGAAAACAAACAATCAAATGTTATAATGATATTCATCGTATGTGGTCAGTTGCTAGGCAACCTGCAGTTGACCACAATGTTTGTCAACACCAATGCTATAACATCAACCATGGTTGCTAGGGACATTTGTGCACTCCTGGTTGAATATAAAATATTATGTAAAATAACGTCACTATTTAAATAAAGTGCTGTGTAAATCCAGCGGTGGAAGGGTTAAGGATTTTGAGCTATATAGTAGGAAGTGGAAGAGGAGTGTGGTGAATCACTTATACTGTCATCAGTATCTACACCGAAAGGAGATGGGTGATCAAAATGATCTCTCTGGATAATCACATTCACAATAAACATAAAGAAAAACACTTGGTAAAAAAAATTCAGCATGTAAGCACAAAGCTGGTCGCGCTCAGTTAGAAAATGAATATCCTAAAGTTTATTTCCCAACCACGCGCTTGACCACATACTCAAGTTTTAGCGCCTAATGGGGAAAAAGTCGTGTATGCAGTAGGACTTCCTCTAGCCACTGGTGCTAATTTCAGTTCTCTAGCACTTGGCAATCTGCAGAAAAATGTGTTGAAATCAGGCACTCAGGTTTTGAGGTACCCCCACTTTAGCTCCAGTAACTTGGGTATAGTTATACCTATGGGAAATGTTTTCAAAAGAGAGCACACTATCTTCTGAGCTATAATTTATATCAAGTCCATATATACCATGAAGTGTGCAGAATCTATGGAGCTATAAGGTGGCAACCATCAAGCTTTTTAACGCCTACTAGATCATGATCGCCTTCCCTTTTCAAGGGAGTAAATGTCAATTAAGAGTTCGTTGAAAGCTGAAAATACAACCAAAAAAATCATTTCAATTACCCTTTAATAACTAACGAGTAAAACAGCAGTTTCAATGAGCCCACCAACTCCTTCCTCTTTTCCTGTGGTCCATAAAGGTGGTCCATGCACAGAATTTCAAGCCCATGCCTCCTTCCCTGTTTACTTTCTGGGCATGGGCAGGTACGAGGCGCGCATGTGTGTGTTAGGGCCAAACCCACATGCTTGGTTTTGGTCCCACCATTGCTTCACCTGTCAAGAAGAGGAACTAACCAAGGGATCAGTGCAAGAGCTCGGGGGATATGTTTGACTGTGGGAAGACTCGGATTGGTAAAATATGACAGCAAAGAGTCCCTGCTATTCAAGTATGAATCAAATGTTTCATGAAGTAGAGTGCATACCAGCATGACCCAGTGTACATCTGAGGTGAATAAAGCTCTGTATGAGTTGTATACCCTAACATGCTCAAGCCTGGAGGTGCACAGTTAATAGAAAAGGTCAAGGAGACTTTGAATGCCAGAAAAGGTCAAGGAGACTGCCAAACGCCCAGGAAAACCTGACTTCCTGGCTGGACAAGTAAAGAAGAAGTGTTACAATGTGAACCTGTTGAAGGTAATAAATGGCAAATCAGCTGATGTCTGGGGAGAAACTGTCCGGGGAGAAATTATTGACATATAGAAAGAGAGGCTTGTAATGGGCTATGCAAAAAAAAAATGGAACATGGATGGAACAAGTGTTTTGGCAGGCACTACCCACTTGTGGTTTTGGGCAGAAGGAGAAACTGTTTTGGAGGGAAGATAAGCAAGCAACGGATCACTGTGGCTTTCCTTATTTCTGTAGCAGGTACCTAAGAGAAACCAATTTCTATATGGAAATCTGAAAATCCAAGGTGCCTACAGAAGTTTGATAAGTCTGCTCATTATTATGGTTCCTGGATGTCTGGAGAAATTATGGAAACTGTGCTTAGTTGGGTCGGCGATATCACGCAGTAATCGTTTATTGTTGATGTACAATGTTGGCTATCATCCAGAAGATTTAGCCGCAAAATCAAAGTTTGCTTCATTCCAACAAATACAACCTCGAAGCTCCAGCCTCTAGACCTGGGAGTTATCAAACTTAAACGTTCATTATCAGCATTTTCTCCTGAGGTATGTTCTGTCAAAGGTAGATGACTGTGATGGAGCTTCTGACGTAGTGGAATCAATAAACTCCTCATTGCACTCAGATGCATGGCAAAGGCATGGCCATTGGTAAAGGCCGAAACTATTTGCAAGTGCTTTAGGAAGGCCGGCATCTTGAAAACTGATCTAGATGATGTGTCTTGTGAGACAGAGGATGAACAGGATCATTTGCTGAAGCTGACGTGTGCATGGAAGTGGAGAGCCTCATCGAAAAGACTATGCCCTCCGATGGAAAATGTACTCTGGATGAATATCTGAAAGACAACGAAGATCTCCCAACTGGTGTGCAAACTGGATGATGAGACTTGGGAGACTAATTTCTACAGGAGTTGGGACTGGAGGACAGGAAGCAGCAACCAAGGAAGACGAAGACGAAATGGACATGCACCTTTCCTCCGAAAATCAAGAATTTCAAGGAGACTATATACTCTTTGGACGATGTGCAGCAGTTTCTAGAAGGCAGGGAGTATAAGGAAGTGTTGGGAATTGGTTCAAGAATTGATTCACACCATGACTATTTCAGACAACTCTACAAGACTATGTTTAAAAATAAATATTGTGTTTTTTTGCATGCACATGTGAACTCACTTACACTGAAAATAAGGACAATCCTCCAAGACAGGGACGACATCTCTATAAAAGGAAAAAACCATTTCCCTAAAGCGTCCCTATCTCAGAGGTCTCAAGCAATAAACATAGTTTGATAACATCTACGATTGATTAGTCTTGAACCTGAAAACTTCTTGTAGGATGCTGCTTGACTACTAAAAAAGCAATATATTTACAAAAACTACGATTTGCTTATCGAAAATTTGCTTATCGAAAAAGAAATAAAACTGAAAATATAAATTGTAGACCACAAGCTTTTTAATAATCATTATTTTAATAGGTAAAGGGTCCTATAAATGCCACAGGTAAATTCTTGTTTTATTTCTTTTTGGATAAGTCGATCTAATATGATAAAATATCAGGGTTTCAAATTGTACAAGGGGGGTGGGTAAATTAAGGAATCTGGGGGGGGGGGGGAGATGAAACTTGGAATAAAAAAATTGAAAAAATTTGTCTTGTCTATCGATTAAGAGTACCAACACCGTATATCAACTACCAGTACAAACACCGTATATCAACTACCAAAAATTAAGAGTACCAACACCGTATATCAACTACCATAAATTAAGAGTACAAAAATCTCCTCCCACTTCACCAATGCTCTAATTTATTTACCACCAAATGATGCCACATTGATTATTGACCCTCCTCCACCTCCTGTCCGGGTTGACATGTACTCTATACCCAAGTAGGTGCCCTCCATAACGGCAACCTATGTTGGTGTATATTCACACACGAGTACATATATAGACTTGCAGCATTTTCAACATGCTTACCAGATTTAGTGCCACCATTTTCATCCACTGCGTCTCATCTCCCATGCCAGCATTGTTCACGACAATGTCTATCTTGCCAAATACTTCTCGAGTCTTAGAAAATGCAGATTTCTGTTTCATTAAAGAAAGAAGTGCATTGCACAGCTAAAGAAAAATTAAAAATTGGGGGAGAACTATTGGGGGAGAACTAAATTTGACATGGCAAGGGGAATGGGATTCCTACTTTTTTGTTTTAGCATAGAAATGTCTTGAAAGTGTCTCTGTCTCTCTACCTATATGTATATGCATGAACAAGGATAGGAAAATGATTCACCACAAGGCTGCTAGAGGTCTGTGTTGTGCCAATGTGCTAGTCACATTACTTACAAGCTAGCTATGAAGCTCAAAGCTGGAGAAGGCAGCATCGTCTCCACGTGGACATGCACGCACACAAAAAAAAAAAACCTAAGGAAGGAGCCCACAGCAACAGCTAGATTTGCTTTAAAAAAATTGCAAGCAAGAAACCCCTCAACAGTGACAAGGTCATAACAAGCAAATAACAAATACATACAATCAGGGTTTCATTTAGGGATGGGGGCACCTGCCCCCCTTGGAACCTTATTGCCCCCGCCCCCTTGGAAATTGTATTATTAAAATTCTTATTGATGTTGATAAGTGCTTGACATCATGCCCCCCCCCCCCCCCTTAATATCCAGATTCCTCCAGTTGTCCCCCCTTGGACAATTTTCTAAATGAAACCCTGTATGTATAGACATAAAATATGCAAGGAGAGTTGAAAATCCCCAGCAGTGCACACATGGTGATACAAAATGGACCTGCCAAGAGAGAACTGGAAAGTTGAGCAGTAATATCTAGATATGATGATGAAACAAAGTGAGATGCTTCAAGGAAGGGAATTTTGCACCCACTCTCTAGCTTACCAGCTGTTCAGAGTTGGTGACATCTGTTTTAAGAAACTGGATATCATCTTTAGAGAATTCCTTCTGGAGACCTACACAGGAGCTCTTGCCTACATCCTCTGTAATATCCACCATGCTTATCTGCAAAGTACATGTTTACCTGCAAAGTACCGTGAATCTCGAATACTTCATGTTTAAAATAATCCACATGAAATTATTTTGTAACATTATATATAATTTTCATAGAACAGTCTCGATGAATATTCTCATGTCACAAGCCGCAAGAACATGGCAAGAACATGCGATGGATTTCTCCAGCAGAATGCCATGAATAAGATTTTGGAGAGTTGCTGGATTACAACAAAACAGCTACAACCCAAGACAACCCAAGAGATTGCTATGTACTAGCAGTGAAAAATGTGGCATCGTTACAGGACATGTATATACCTAAGAAAGTAGGTGTCTCAAAGTTATGTCCACTTCTCTGCAATTTCCAGCACTTCTTAAACCTAGCTCTCTTCTTAAAGTATGCCTGATATGCATGAACAAGTAGTAGTTAGCATAACTTTTGTTCTCTTTTTTTAATTTATATATATATATCTTGACGCTATGAGTATGACGACGTCACCATAGCTGTGGCATTTTATCAACAACGAATAATTCCACTTATAGCACTAGAAATTATTCTTGTCTTTGCGCTTACCTTGGCTCCATTTCTAAGAAACAGTCGAGCTGTAGCTAGCCCAATTCCCTGGGCAGCGCCAGTGATGAGAGCAACTCGACCCGTTAGCATCTTCCTTAGGTTATGGTCGTCACAAATACGGTCCAACCACAAGTGGGCATAACTGGGTATGCGCACACTTTACCATTTCACCCTCCCCTCCCCTACTTATTGCTGACAAGAGCCACGAAATCACTTTCCCACTAACCTGCAGTACCACTAAGTGAGGCAATCGATGTGAACACATTTCATCTGTGGCATAAATGCAGGAAGCATTAGTATTTTTAGTCTGTGTTATTAAAGTCGAGATATATATATATATGCATGTTAAAATTAATGTTAAAATTAATGCATTTCACATATGATTGAATGGAACTGCCAATCGGTTATCTTCTTTGGGGCCTATATATGGGATGGGTTCCATGCTAATGCAATCATCAGGGACAATGAGCAACTGAGGTGGCATGTGAGGTGGCATGTGAGGTGGGGCAGGCAAGTGGGGTGATGTGCAAGTCATGGATGGGCGTTAATTGGTGTTGATGAATGTGATAATTCAAAAGCTCTTGAGGAGAAACTTGTTCTTGTGGGAATTCTGATCGCTTGTTCAATGATGTTTGGCTATCGGGATAGATAATGTGGAATTTTTCAGCAATGCATAAGTTGCAACGTTTCAATATGGTGGAATGTGATGCTGCTCTGTCGATAATGGCCATTTTATGTTGTGTCAGGTTTGCTGTTTTTAAGTTTCCATATGTATTTGGAGAGTTCTGTAGTGTTTCTCTTGTTTTCATGGTTGAAGGAGAAATTGTGGTTTGTGTAGCGTACCTTGAAAGTTGTATCCGTGAGCCCTATGTAGTGTTTTTCATCATGCCGGTGGAGATGAAGGCTTTATAAACTATAGATGTGGCAAGGCAGTACCCAGCGGGCAGTCTTTCTTATTTCGGCAGCTGCATGACTTGCTTGGCTCTTGTTGTAGGTTGATAGGTTTGTATTTTGTTGTGGGACATAATTATGCTGTTCATGTTTCTGCAGCAACAGTACCTGACTTTGACATTGTTGGCATTGGATATTTTGTGCAGCTCATTGCCCTTGGGGAAGTGGAACTTGACGAGGTTGAGGAAGGATTTGCCGATGTTGGTGGCTACATTTTTGCTGAATGGTGGGCTGTATTATCGGCCTGCCTCTTGACTTTTTGGTGGGCTTAGTGCTATTTTTTGTTGTTGGGGGTTGAAAACTCATTTGATATTCGTGTCCATTGTTGTAGAGAGCTTTCTGGTAGTCTGGTGCTGCCTTTCTGAAGGTACTCTCGTTATCGGAAATGCTCTTATTGATGGATAGGGGGATGTTCTTTATTATAGATGGAGGGTGGTTTGATCTTTTGTTGCTCACATGCCACCTCAGTTGCTCATTGTCCCTGATGATTGCATTAGCATGAAACTATAGCCATCCCAATACTTTTCTATTATTACTATTCAATAGCTCTGCTTTAACACACCATTGAGCACTATTTGTAGCCAAACTACCTTCTAAGTATATATATATAGCAAATGTGTGATCCGGCCTTGGCTATGTTGCACCCCCAACTAGACCTGAGTCTTTGACACACCCTGCCAATCCTTGGCCAGATGTTCTGGTAGAATATTTCATATGTGAAAATGACTCAGGAAGACCTACGTTTGTTTGCATTTTTGTATTGGGTAGTGAAGTGCTGACAGAGATAGAAAGAGTTATTGTATGGTGGAAGTGTGGAGGGATTGTGTGCCCTTCCTGCTCTCCTTACTGTTACTGCACAATTTAGTGTCAGATAGTTCATAGATAGTACCTAATGGTATAATACTCTTTGGCCTATATATTACTTCCCATATGCTATGTGATATGTATCGCTTCAAAGGCAACCAGAAGCTGCAGGCTACTATAAGTTTGTGCATATATAGAATGGTAACACCATAATTATTGTAAGAAAATATGAATATATTTATGAGCATACGTAACCTTGAGGACAATATGTAGGTTGCTTGTTAGTTTTGGTATTCAAAATTCTGTTGAATCCCCTCCCTCCATTTGTGGGAAGTTCTGTTGGCTGATTTCAACGGAAAAAATCAGTATATATAATTATATAATATGGCTATATCTGTCTGCATTATTATACATGTGTGATACCCAATGTCCCCATTTTAATACCAGGTGGAATCTTTTTTAATTAATTTAAAAAATGTTACCCCCTCTATCTCAAGGTTCCCAGTTTGATCCTGGGTGGAATCATTCACTTTTTTTAAATCTTTCCCTTACCGATAACAGGCGACTCTGGCATGGTTCAACAACAACAAAAAATAAATTAGTAGCCATAAAAGATTAGCTACATCTGTATGTACATGCTATATACACCACACAAGCTTAAAAAGCACTCCACAACAGATATAAGGGGGGGAATTCTGTGGATTTGTGATTTGTCTGTCTGCTCACTTTGGAACTCAAGGCCCCCAGTTACCTCCCTATTCACTTAAAGTTCCCGGTTTGTGATCATTCACTCTTTATCAACATAAGGATATTCTGTGGGCTTTGGTCAAGAAAATATACCAGTAGCCATTATGTAGGATAACTATGTCTCTCTGTATAATAATATATATTTACATGCATGTTTAGAGGCCATTGATTGCCACACCAGCTTGAAAGCACTCCCACAACAGGCATAGCTAGCAATCCGATCTTCAGGATGGGAAAAGCAAAGTGTCAGGTGCTAGCATATAACAAGGGTTGGTGTGTTTCTTTTTGCGTAAAAATGAATAAAGCCAAACAAAGAATACTTTTCCCTTTAAGCCCAATGATCCACAAGTTGTGCCACCTTCATCTCAAAGAATGGCAGCAGTACTGTGGATCTGGTTTTCAACTACAGCTCAGTAAAGGAATGCATCAGAGGGTACTCTTCAAGATCAATGCGTCATACCCATTCAGTCCTCATCCGGTTTAAAACAGCAGTAGAGTGTGACTCCTTGCTCTGGAATACCGATTGGGCTGATATAGCAGACCTACTCAGCAATAGAAATGTAGACCAGATCTACAGTTTCCTCATATGCAACCTGAAGCGCGCGAATTCCCTCTTACCACCTTAATTAATTATCCGTCCCACAAATTGACTAGTGGATACTTTACCGAATCACTACGCCGTAAAGGTCGAAGTCTGCTAGCCGCAGTCTTCCAGCTACGCGACCACGTGGTTTCTAAGATGGCCTACAATTTCAAGAAGATCACTGTGGTTCCTACATCCAAGGACTTTGTGGACATAATCCTCTCCAAGACACAGCGCAAGACACCCACGGTCGTCCACAAGCACTACAAAATTTCGCGGATAAGGCAGTTCTACACAAAAAAGGTGAAATTCACCCAACAAAATTTCCACGATAAACTGGCCGCTATACTGGACGAATTTCCCAAGCTAGACGACATCCACCCGTTCTACGCTGACCTTATGAATGTGCTTTACGACAAAGATCACTACAAGCTCGCTCTGGGACAGATAAACACAGCAAAACATCTCATTGACAATGTGGCCAAGGACTATGTCCGCTTACTCAAGTATGGAGACTCTCTCTATCGCTGCAAGCAGCTGAAGAAAGCTGCAATGGGAAGAATGTGCACCATCATGAAGAGACAGAATCAGAGCTTGCAGTACTTGGAGCAGGTAAGGCAACATTTGGCCAGACTACCTTCTATCAACCCCAATACTCGGACTCTCTTGGTGTGTGGGTTCCCCAATGTTGGCAAGTCAAGTTTCATGAACAAGATCACTCGAGCTGATGTGGAGGTCCAGCCATACGCCTTCACCACCAAGTCTCTGTTTGTGGGGCACATGGATTACAGGTGGGGAATATGGAGAAAATAAATTGTAGTAACAGGGTTTCATACAGGGGGGGGGGGGGGGGGGAATTCTATTATTAAAATCCATTATTGATGTTGATAAACTTTGTCACATCTTAACCATCATGCCACCCCCCATCCTTAAAATCCAGATTCCTCCAGTTGCCCCCCCTTGGACAATTTTCTAAATGAAACCCTGGTTATAGTTGTGCAATCCACCTCTGGGTAAAGTTGTGAAGGACTAACTGGTACGACAAATAAACTGTCCACAAACAAATAAGCTTTTATGATGGTCAAAACTGGAGAAGATTGCTAGTTGTATACATGTCCTTGTTGTCATCGACCATGTAAGGCCAAGTTACTAGCGATATCTGCAGATGAGATACAACTTTGGTATCTGCATATACTCTTGACAGAAGGGCATGGGGTATGCATGTGTGGATATCCATGGATGAACTATGGATATCCTTAGTAACTTGGTCATCCATGGATGACATGGAATGGGCATGGGATTGATGATGACAACACCAGACCACGCTTGGTGAGGAGGGAATACAAACTTTCATCCAGAGACATCTGCCAGTTTTCATGAATTGCATTGCACTGCGACAATTGAGGGATTTATGCACTTGCATTGACATTTTAAATCGCATTCTTTTATTGGGTATTGGGTGGCACTGGCACTATCATATAGCTGTAGTGCTTACCTATTTACTGCAGGTATCTGAGATGGCAGGTGGTGGACACTCCCGGTATCCTGGACCACTCTCTGGTGGAACGCAACACCATCGAGATGCAAGCCATCACTGCCCTAGCTCACCTCAGAGCTGCAATTCTCTACATCATGGACATCTCTGAGCAGTGTGGCCGCACCATTGAGCAGCAGGTCGACTTATTCAACAATATCAAACCCCTCTTTGTCAACAAACCTCTCCTGGTAGCACTGAACAAAGTGGATGTGATATCACCACAGGTGCTACGGGAGGATGCCAAGCAGCTCCTGGCGCAGTTTGAGAAAGACGATATCCCAGTCATCCCCATGAGCACACTCACCGAAGAAGGAGTGGTGGAAGTGAAGACGAGGGCCTGTGACGAGCTCCTGGCACAGAGGGTGGAGCTGAAGTTGAAAGGCAAGAAGGTGCCAGATATTTTAAATAGACTCCATCTTGCCCTGCCAAAGCCTCGTGATGTGGGGGAGCGTCCTCCTTTCATCCCTCCAGGAGCAAAAATCAAGACCTCTGCTTCCACTGTGTCTGCCATGGAGTTAGACCAAGAGGTAGGACCACAGGATGAAGCCATACACACTACCACCACGAAAAAGAAACTGGAGAGAGACATAAAATTGGAAATGGGCGAAGACTATTTCCTTGATTTGAAAAAGAACTACTTGCTTCACAACGAAGAAGAAAAGTATGACATTATACCCGAGATCCTTGAAGGAAAGAATGTGGCCGATTATATCGACCCTGATATCATGCAACGTCTAGATGAGCTGGAGAGGGAGGAAGAGACAAGAGTGGCCGCTGGGATTTACGAGTCGGAGCCAGAAGACCCCGAGGTCCTGGAGACAAGAAGAATGGCTGTTGCCGTCCGGAGGAAGAAAACATTCCTGAGGAAGCAGAGTTGGGACAAGAAGTCCAGGAACTATCCAGTCATGCCACGGGGGGTGTCTTGCCGGGAATCCAGGAAGGTTGGGCAGAAGAGGATGGCGGTTGTAACGGAGGGGGAGGACATGGATGAGAGTGGAGGTACGTAAATATATTTATTAAAAATTATGTTCTTGTTATGCTATTGCTTCTGGTTATTTCAGTTCCTAAGCTAGCCGGTAAGAAGAGGCTTCATTCCTTATCCAGAAGCAGATCTGCAATTGGGTCCAGAATGAGATCAGTTTCCAAAACACCAAGGTAACTTGGCACTATTATGCAATACTAAAATGATCTACTGCCACGACTTTTTCTTTTGGGCATCCTGGGGGCATCCCAGGATGTCCCTAGTGAGGGTGATCGATTACACATCATGATTCCAGAATCGGTGCGAGTATTGGGGATTTGTCCTACTCGAGGTTGTCGTAGTTCACACCCTTCCTTGTCTGAAGAGACCTCCTCTTATTGACCATCTTTATTTGTGGCTTTTATCTTTTTATTGGCGGCAGTTTAATTTGGCGATTTGGTCTTTCTGTCAATTTGGCGAGAATCTATTCCATCAGTTCATGTCAAGACATGCGTGCATACATGCCTGCAAGCACTGGTGAGCCCCTCTTCACAGATTGGTGCCCGTTGGATCTGCTCTCAGTCTCCTCCAAAACTCTCACTGCATCTTTGCTGGCTCTCCCAAGCTGTGCCTTAGTTAGATATGACCCCTGGCACATGCTCATTGTTGGTAACATCGCTCCCTCTCTCTCTTGAAGAACTTGAAAGTGCCCTGAATCTCCTCTTGCTGCCAATGCATTAAATTTGACGATTCCTTGGGAAATCGCCAACCAACAATAAAAAGCTCTCTATATGGTGTAACTTTTTTCCTTTTGAAACTGTTCAGAATACAAATACAATAAGTTGCATGTTGACATGAATCAGTTCCATTGAGATAAACAACAACAAAAAAGAGAAAAGCTATGCATCACCACTACATCACCATGACTACAACAAAGCTTACATCAAAGACATCTATCCACCTTGTTTTTCGAGAGTGAAGGGGTGATTCCAGGTTAGCATAGGTGACTGTGCAGCTTTCCTCTGCAGAAAGGCTTCAAGAAATAACAGTAAAGGCCAAGAAGAGGATCTTCTTTGTGGTAGTTGCAATTATTGGCCATGTCGCCCCGTCTAAAGTTATATAACATTACAGAAGACGACTGGACATGTGCAGCTAAATAATTAAGTGTCTGAGTTTGCGGGATATATATAATCTTTTTTTCTTCTTTTTTAAATTAACTTAAGGGAGGAATAATGTCAAAATGCTAACTCACTTTTTTTAACAACTATTTTAAATGGTGTCTCTGCTCATATAGAAGTCATATTCCAAGTTTCAGAACATTTGAAGATTCTATGATGCAGTTACGACAGCTTTTGCACTCACTATTTTCATTAGAAACCCAGCAAGTGTGAAGAAGAATCGCGTCGCATTAGATTAGAAGAATTTCTCCCTAATTTCTCCCCCAAACTCCATAATTTATATATCACCAGAATGCTTATTGTGTGCTCTTTAATTAACCTAAATTATTTTATTTTCACTGTTATGAGAATGTGTTGGGTATAGACCAGCATTCTGCATGTGGTTTGTATGGGATTTCCCCCCTCTCCTGTGGGGCATTATCATACTTATTCAAATAGTTTAGGTAAAACTACTACATGTACTCTTAACCATAAACCACCTAGCAGCCACTTAGCATTATTAATGGTTTTTAATTTGTGGACTGGATTTGTGGACTGGATATCCTGGCTGACAATTTGGCATAAAAAATATATATGACAAAAGTTAAATACATCATTAAATAGCTTATCTTCTAAGCTACATTTTGGTACAAAAATTATGTTGATAGAGAGTAGTGGGTGGAAGTTATGATTGGTATTGTCGAGGTGTATTTTTTTGACATTATTCCCCCCTTAAATTCCACTTCTCTTTTATAAATCCAGCCAATGCTGTTGTTTCTCTCAGTCTTTGCTCCTCCACCGTCTCGATCTGTTTCTCACATTTCTCTCGGGGAGCTTTTGTTTTGTTCCGGCTCCTTGGCTAGAATGTGAAGAGCACCTTTACACATGTGCGGTGATTTTTTTGTGTCACTGTGCGTGTGTATATGTGCTCCATTGATTTCCCACCATTGTTTGCACATGCATATTCAGCTGGCATGACATGCAGATATATGTGCTTCCAGCACTATTGCTCAGCACTTTAGTGCAGAAACAAACAAACAAAAAAAAGTAAATGGATCGGTCATGTTCAAGGACTATAATTTGATCACCTCATCAGACTTAATAAGTGTATGCTATTTGAATTTGTATTTGATACACAGCTGAACTTAAAACTTCTTTCGGGAGAAATCATTACATTGAGGTAAGCAAACAGAGGCTTTGTCGAGCTACGCCGATAAGAAAACTTGCGGCAAAGAATCCCATCCTGGAACGCTGCCTCAATTCTCTAGGGCAAAGGCCTTCAGATTGGTTCCTGGTAGGCAATGGAGCCTGTACGAGCCTTCCTCACCACAAGAGCTTTCAGAAACACTAAAACAGCTTGAAAGAATGGTGCAAGATAGAAGTTGTGACCGTCTGCTGTTTAAAAATCGAACCTGCACCCCACAAACTGAAAGCATTGTTTTTAACAAATTCAGCAATCAACACACACACAACACAAACACACTACATGCATGCATGCATGCAAAGTGTGGACATTCTAATATCTTAATTATTGTGTAGGTCCTGTGGGATATTTATCATGACAAAAAAAGTTGCCATGCAAATTACGTAGATGATGCTTTTCTTCCTCCCAGGGATCAGTCGGGTCTACGTGATGCCAAGCAAGTTGCCATGGCCAAGAAGAAGATGAGGATGTACCAGAAAAAGTTTACCCAGGATGGCAGGCAAGGAGAGTCGGACAGGAGGATCTTGGACGACAAGCCCAAGCATCTCTTTGCCGGAAAGAGGAAAAAGGGGAAAACTGGTCGTCGGTGATTTTCAAAATGAACTGAACAAAAATGATGAGCTATATTTTTATAGTGTTGGCCGAGAATGCCAGGGATTGTCTTGGCTTCCAAGGAGCTCGTGCACACTGTCATATTATATACACTTGTCAAATCTTAATAAAGTTAGTTTCTGCCTTGCCTATTGTACTACTATGTTGGCAGAAGGACTTCCAAGAGAAGGTGTCAAAACGCCAACAAACTTTCCATCGTCATTGGTTTTGAGTTTGTGGGGAGTATCCTGTTTGAATCTCATGACTGCACTCCCAATACTAGACACCAGTTAGGTAGCTCCTTGAACATCCCCCTACATATAGGAGTGGGACATTTAGGAGAACTACAGTACGTTCTGGTATTCACGAATATTTTTGTGAACTACCAAGACAACCATGTAGTGGTACCACTCTAAAATTGCATCCTATGTTCTTGATGGTCACTTTACACTATAAAAACATGCTTGTCACCAACCAATAAAGTGCACAACCACAATTACTAAATTCACTGCCTTTACATTACGATGATGTTCTGTACCTACGCGTATCACATATACAAAGTAGTCATTCAAGTATCTTGGTAGAGGTTGTTGGTTTTGATGTAGTCTATGACGGTGTCAGGAGTGAGATACTTGACACTATCTCCTCTCTTTAAGTTCCGCCTGATCTTTGTGGAGCTGACTTCATTAGGAATCCAGTCGGTGTAGATCTGGATGTTGCTCTGTATAATGCACGTGGTTGAAATGGCACATGTTAGTATATTCCACATAAATGCACATTATTTCAAAGGTACGATGATATTACAGGGTGGGTGTCAGTTGTGCATAATGAGGTGGGAGGAGTTCAGATGCCTTCGGGGAGGGGGAATGGTGCACCAAATAAATACATTTAAGTGGTACACATCTAGGATCCCTTTCTGAGCCATCATATTGCAATTAACCAACCTAGGCAGTGTATCTCTGTGTATTCTATTGGGGTTGGGGGTGGAACAACGGAAAAATGATTTTTAGCGCTTCATAAAATGCAAAACTATCTTTTATTAATCAGCTCAAATTAGTTTGTATGCCAATATTTCGACAAAACTGCTTTGGTCTTCATTAAGATGCCTAAGTGGTTCGCTTGAAATGTTGGCATAAAAACCAATTTGAGCTGATTCAAGTAATAAAAGTTAGCTAATCAAACGAGAGATTTGTTTTTACCGTTTAACCCAACAGTATCTCCCATCTCGTCCCCGGACTTGAAAACGACCCGACCCGTTGTGTTAGTAGTTAAGAAGCAGTGCTCACTTGGAGTGAATGGAGCTGGTCGGAGTCGTGCACAAACCGATCGGCATCATAGCCACTTCTTGATATCACCACGAGCCCAAACTTTTCGACAATCTCCTGAACCTAACATGATCACAACAACAAATCGTACCAAACAAAAGGAACAACAACATGGTTGTGTTTTTCCCCCTTCAAAGGACAAACTGCTGACATGCAATATCATGTCATGTTTATATAGCCCTACTGAGGTATTCGGCAACTTCTCTAACCCAGTGCAATATGGTATCCAGTACTGTGTGTTCTGGAACGTAATAAAATAGTGGCTGACTTGTCACTAACGATTGTGTGGACTCTGCTTTATAAACTTGCATAGCACTCACCTACACCAGCTTGATATATAACACTCACTTACACCAGCTTCATAACACTCACCTACACCAGCTTGATAGCACTCACCTACGCCAGCTTGATAGCACTCACCTACGCCAGCTTGATAGCACTCACCTACTCAGCTTGATAACACTCACCTACGCCAGCTTGATAGCATTCACATACACCAGCTTCATAACACTCATCTACACCAGCTTGATAGCACTCACCTACGCCAGCTTGATAGCACTCACCTACCCAGCTTGATAACACTCACCTACGCCAGCTTGATAGCACTCACCTACCCAGCTTGATAGCACTCACCTACGCCAGCTTGATAACACTCACCTACGCCAGCTTGACAACACTCACCTACGCCAGCTTGACAACACTCACCTACACCAGCTTCATAACACTCACCTACGCCAGCTTCATAACACTCACCTACGCCAGCTTGATAACACTCACCTAAGCCAGCTTGATAGCACTCACCTACGCCAGCTTCATAACACTCACCTACACCAGCTTGACAACACTCACCTACACCAGCTTGACAACACTCACCTACACCAGCTTCATAACACTCACCTACGCCAGCTTCATAACACTCACCTACGCCAGCTTGACAACACTCACCTACACCAGCTTCATAACACTCACCTACACCAGCTTGATAACACTCACCTACGCCAGCTTCATAACACTCACCTACACCAGCTTCATAACACTCACCTACGCCAGCTTCATAACACTCACCTACGCCAGCTTCATAACACTCACCTACACCAGCTTGACAACACTCACCTACACCAGCTTCATAACACTCACCTACACCAGCTTCATAACACTCACCTACACCAGCTTCATAACACTCACCTACGCCAGCTTCATAACACTCACCTACGCCAGCTTGATAACACTCACCTACAGCAGCTTGATAACACTCACCTACGCCAGCTTGATAACATTCACCTACGCCAGCTTGATAACACTCACCTACGCCAGCTTGACAACACTCACCTACACCAGCTTGATAGCACTCACCTACACCAGCTTCATAACACTCACCTACGCCAGCTTCATAACACTCACCTACACCAGCTTCATAACACACACCTACACCAGCTTGATAACACTCACCTACGCCAGCTTGACAACACTCACCTACACCAGCTTCATAACACTCACCTACGCCAGCTTCATAACACTCACCTACGCCAGCTTCATAACACTCACCTACACCAGCTTCATAACATCCACCTACGCCAGCTTGATAACACTCACCTACGCCAGCTTCATAACATCCACCTATGCCACACTCACCTATACCAGCTTCATAACATCCACCTACGCCAGCTTCATAACATCCACCTACGCCAGCTTCATAACACTCACCTACACCAGCTTGATAACACTCACCTACACCAGCTTCACAACACCACCACAATGGAAGTAGGGCACCTCTGTCAGCATATAATATTATGTGTATCTCACATTATTCCCTTGCCAGAGGTTAGGAATAGCAAAAGATTCGAGTAGATCGGCACCACAAAGCAGTTTCAGGTTTGGTGGACTAGTTGTATCTTCAGAGGATGACAACTGCTTCTGCAAGTGCCGGAGAACTTGAAGTGTCGGTGTCCACTTGTCTTGTTCTTCAGACTCCCACGGGTTTACACTGTTAGTTGGTGCATAAAAACAAATTAGAAACAAAACAAAAACTACGCACATGAATATATGCTTGTATTGACTGCTCGGTGGAGATCATGGTCTAGACTCCCTTGGAGGCACCTTCTACAAAAGTCTCGTAATCTCGGCAGATCACTAGCCAAAAATGCAATTACCGAGATAATGTACGACAGCAAGTATTCTCGATCAATCATATTTTGATGTCAACATTCTGACACCAGCTCACAGGCGCAGTCCCCAAATGCTCTTTCCCCCTCACCTTCCTTGTCTTCAGTGACGGAGGACTCATGCTAACAAGGATCGAAAGGTAAGGGATCTCCTATTACAGCACTGGTAATGGAGGTGGGAAATGTATGCGGGAGACACAGCTTCAGGATTAGAGTAGCTATGACAATAGCGCTTGGGGTGTGTGTGTGTGTGGAATATCTCATCAAGAGGTGTTGTTGACAATTCATCAGTCCACATTATCCATCTCCGGCTGCCCCTGCTAGGCATGGGTGCCTTTAACCTGGCTCACAACAGATGCAAGCTGTGGTGTTTTTATAGGATTTCAGTGCACATCGTGACATATTCGCATCAATTATGATCCTGGATTTAGCCTTCCTCTCATTACAGTCATCGTCTGAGAGCTCAAGCTCTTTCTTAGTTGTCGTTAAAAAAAAAAATTTTTATAAAAGGATCTTTTAGACCACAAAATGTTATTAATGATCACGCTCATTTTTATTCTACTCATGAATATGTTTATTTTCTCGTTTAGTTCCAATAATGACATTATAGATGGAGTGTTCCTCTCATTACAGTCATCGGCAGAGAGTTCAAACAAAATTCTTCTTAGACCCAAAATGGGTTCTGTAATAGCATCTTAGATGGACAGGTATATACTTGATTATCGAATAGCTGGAAAATTTAGCAGGAATTAAATTTGGCCAATCAGTTGTGCATATTAAAGTTGGCAGATTTAAATTTGGTGGACAGATTGAGGGTCATATGCGATAAAAGGTGTGGTGACATGTAGCGCTAGTCTGCACCAGGCATAGTGGCAGGTACTCTCATAAATCTGTGCTGATGCGATATCTCGTGGATATTCAAGGCATTATTGTGCATGTCATATTTATTTTGAATCTGAGCCTAGCTGAGGAATTGCTGGCTGCTCGTTCTTTGTCCAACAATGACAAAACCATGTTGGAAAGTCTAACAGCTCTAAATTATTCTTGCAACATGAGAAAATTAGTAGACCCAACACGGTCTACGACATAATATTGGCAGAATCTAATTTCCGTCAATCTGCTAAACCACAAGATTAAGTACCCAACAAAAATGTTCGGCTGTACGATATATAATAAACCCCTTCCCTCTTCAAGGGTTATTAAAGCAAACACTTTTATAATCGTATGTCATTTACGCAGAATGTAAAAATATATAATAATAATAGTAGTAGTAGTAGTAGTAGTAGTAGTAGTAGTAGTAGTAGTAATATAATAATAATGATAATGATAATGATAATAATAATAATAATAATAATAATAATAATAATAATAATAATAATAAAATAATAATAATAATAATAATAATAATAATAATAATAATAATAATAATAATAATAATAATAATAATAATAATAATAATAATAATAATAATAATAATAATAATAATAATAATAATAATAATAATAATAATAATAATAATAATAATAATAATAATAATAATAATAATAATAATAATAATAATAATAATAATAATAATAATAATAATAATAATAATAATAATAATAATAATAATAATAATAATAATAATAATAATAATAATAATAATAATAATAATAATAATAATAATAATAATAATAATAATAATAATAATAATAATAATAATCAGAGGATCTCTGTCGCAATTCAGAGGGGAAATGCAAGTTCTGTTTTGGGGACAATGGGACAGCAGATGGGATTGATGGACATTATTTAGATTGTACCTATACATATATATATATATACCTATATTATATATTATTATTATTATTATTATTATTATTATATAATAATAATAATAATAACAACAACAACAACAACAGAAACAACAACAACAACAACAACAACAACAATAACAATAACAATAACAATAACAATAACAATAACAATAACAATAATAATAATAATAATAATAATAATAATAATAATAATAATAATAATAATAATAATAATAATAATAATAATAATAATAATAATAATAATAATAATAATAATAATAATAATAATAATAATAATAATAATAATAATAATAATAATAATAATAATAATAATAATAATAATAATAATAATAATAATAATAATAATAATAATAATAATAATAATAATAATAATAATAATAATAATAATAATAATAATAATAATAATAATAATAATAATAATAATAATAATAATAATAACCAGCTGCCTATATCACACCCAGGCCTTCCTAATTCCTCAATGGACATCCCTCCCATGGCCTCCATCTTGGGTGTCAAGGTTGCAACTCTCCAACATGTCCATAAAGGTGCTAGGGATGCCTGGGTGCGTAGTATATTTGTATCCATTTCTTCTCACCCCTTTGACATTGCCCCTTGGAGCAGGTGTTATATGGTTTCCAAATGCATCCTCTTCAATCCTCCGAAGGGAAACCGTATCTCTTGGCGTGATACCCAGAATATTGTCAAGATCAGAAGATGGAGAGAGGGAGATCTATTGGGTCTGTGCGCCGACGTTTTGGAGGAGGAGGTCAGGCTCAAGCGTAGGAGGAAACAGAAGGTCTCCCATTCTCTGCGGGAGGATAATGCCCGTCGTGCACGTCGGGCTATCGAGGATGGCCAATATAAAAAAGCCATCCAGGCCTTGGCGTCTAATGGCCTGGCTCAAGCAACTGAGTCCGTACGAGCTGAGATGTTGCTGAAACATCCCCAGGCCCCACCTCCCAAGACACCTTCCCTCCCCATACCCCCTTGTAGCAGGATCTCGGAGGCGGTGGTCATCAAGGCTTTGAGATCCTTTGCAGCTGGAACTGCGCCCGGTCCTTCCAATTTAACGGCAAATCACCTCAAGGAGGCGGTGTTCTGTCCTTCCCCTAACCGAGCAAACTCCATCCTTAACTTCTTGTCAATTTACTTAGTTCCGGCTCCTCTTTTATGTGGTGCCTCTCTGTATGCTTGTAAAAAAAGGGAGGTGACCTGCGCCACATTGCTGTAGGGGAGAAGTTCTCCACAGACTGACTTCTAAGTGCCTATCCAGGGTGGTTCAGTCTGAGGCTATCAATGTCTTGACACCTCTACAGGTAGGGGTTGGCACCCCCTTGGGATGTGAGGCAATAATACATTAATACATGCTATGCGCAAAGTGCAGGAGGACCACAACATCCATCCAGACGATAAATGGTCTCTCCAACTAGACTTTTCCAATGCGTTCAACAGCATTGATCGTGGGAAATTGTTTGAAGAGGTTCGCGCTAAGATTCCCTCTCTGTCAGCTTGGTTTGAATGCTGCTACGGGACCCAACCCATTCTGCGACTTGGTGACCACTCCATTCATAGCTACTGTTGAGTCCAGCAGGGTGACCCCCTAGGTCCTCTTGGCTTTGCTCTCGCCCTCCAACAGCTTCTGTTGAAGATCCAAAGCGAAGTTCCTGGTCTCCGCATGAATGTTTGGTATCTGGATGACGGTATTATGTGTGGCTCGGCCAGTGATTTGTGTTCTGCCCTTGAGATCATTGAAGAGGAAGGTCCTGGCGGGGGGCTCCATCTGAACAGAGCCAAGTCTCTCCTGTTTGTCCCCAGTAACTCGCTTTTCAGTCACAATCCGCTCCCATTAGATATCCCTATAGCCAGTGAGGGTTTCGATCTGCTCGGCTCTCCAATAGGCTCTGTTTCCTTTTGCAATTCCTCCGTTCTCAAAAGAGTGCAGAAGTTACAGGACATTTTGGACCATCTTCCAGATCTGCAGGATTCTCAGATGGAGACTGCCCTCCTCAAGTCATGTTTGGCCTTCCCCAAAATGTCCTTTGCCTTACTACGTTCTCAGCCTCCCAGCTACATCAGTGGGGCTACCTCTGCCTTTGATCATTCCATGATTGACGCAGTCTCTGATCTGGCTGGCGGTCCTCTGTCGGACTGGGCATGGCTGAAAGCCTCCCTCCCCTCTTCAATGGGTGGTTTGGGCATTCTCCGTGCTTCATTACATGCTCCTGCTGCCTTCATTGCATCCTCTGTCCAGTCAAGGAAGCTTGTGGCTAGGATTTTGGGTCAGGCACCAGTCTCCACTTGTCATCTTGGTCCAGCCCTTAATGATTTGGGTGTGGCAGCAGGAAGAGCGGATTGGACTAGTCTTGAAGAAGTCGATGTCCCCTTACGTCAGCGAGATCTCTCCAGGGCTATCAATCTAGCCTCCTTTAATACTCTCGTCTCCGAGGCTCCTGACACCCGCTCCACAGCCCTGGCCCGCTCTTCTGCCATCTGCCATGCAAGGTATTGGCTAAATGTAATTTCTTCGAAGGCCCTTGGCCTGCACTTGCAGGACAGGGATTTTCGTCTTTGTCTACAATACTGCTGCTTGGGCTTCAGATGACAGAGGAAGGGTCATCCTGCACGATTTGCCAGAGAGTCTCTGATCCCTTAGGAGACCATCAAGTCAGCTGTAGGGGGAATCGCAATATGATTCAGAGACATGATTCCCTGAGAGATGTTCTTTTCATTGCTACCCAGTCTGCAGCCCTCGCCCCAAGGAGAGTTCCGTCCCTAATTCCTGACTCGAAGAGTCGCCCTGCCGACCTCTACCTCCCGTGATGGAAGAAGCAGCCCTAGACGTCACAGTTATTTCAACCCTTCAACAGATTATGGTCGATGGTGCTGCGGCAGTCCAGGGCTACGCTCTGTCCATAGGAGAAGATCGGAAACGTGCTGCTCACAGCCAAGCCTGTCATGCTGCCAGTATCTCCTTCATTCCCCTAGTCATGGAGTACCTCGGGAGGATGGAGTGATGAGGCCGTGTCAGCCATCAAATTAATTGGCCAACTGCAAGGCCAGAGATTGGGCACCCTCCCAGTAGACTGCATCACACACCTCTTTCAGAGGCTGTCCATCTGCCTCTGGAGGGGGAATGCAACCATGTGGGTTGGTCGGTTGTTAACCAGACCCCCCATGGTTGATGGACTTTTGTAGACTGGACCATAATAATAATAATAATAATAATAATAATAATAATAATAATAATAATAATAATAATAATAATAATAATAATAATAAATAATAATAATAATAATAATAATAATAATAATAATAATAATAATAATAATAATAATAATAATAATAATAATAATAATAATAATAATAATAATAATAATAATAATAATAATAATAATAATAATAATAATAATAATAATAATAATAATAATAATAATAATAATAATAATAATAATAATAATAATAATAATAATAATAATAATAATAATAATAATAATAATAATAATAATAATAATAATAATAATAATAATAATAATAATAATAATAATAATAATAATAATAATAATAATAATAATAATAATAATAATAATAATAATAATAATAATAATAATAATAATAATAATAATAATAATAATAATAATAATAATAATAATAATAATAATAATAATAATAATAATAATAATAATAATAATAATAAAACACCACAGCAACTGCAAATGGAATAACAACAATTAAAAACTAACGTTTATGTTGGATAAGGTAACTAGACTATACCCAGACTGCAACCAGATGACATTGCTTCATGGAGGAGAGACATCTAAGCTTATGAATACAGTCTTGTTGCCTTGCTTTTTTTGTGCGCTAAATAAACAAATAAACTTGTGGTTACCACCTTATAGCTCCATATATTCTGCACACTGCGAGTGTTTTCATTAGGCACTAAAACGTAAGTACATGGTCAACCGCAAGTTGGGAAATTGATTTTCAACCTGAGGCACTTGACCACATACTCGGGTTTTAGAGCCTAATGAAACCAGTAGGGCTTCCTCTAGCCACTGGTGCTAATTTCAGCTGTCGAGCACTTGACAAACTGGAGTTAGACTTGTTGCAAAATCAGGCACTCAGGTTTTTCAGGTACCCCCACTTTAGCTCCAGTAACTTGGCTATAGTTATACCTGTGAAAAATGTTTTAGTATCAAAAGAGAGCACAGAGAGAGACCTATCTTTTCATAAGTCTACACCATGAAGTGTGCAGAATCTATGGAGCTATAAAGTGGTAACCACAATATATTTTTTTTGCTCCTACTAGTACACTGTCCTCAAGTCATGTTTGGTTTGTTTGTTTGTTTGTCTTATTGTTTGTGTATTTTATAGTTGAGTGGTGGAGGACTGCGCCAAGTGTGAGCTTCAGTCTCCAGGACTCTTCACGTGCCATATTTTGTTGTTACTACTGACTGTACCCATGTCGGATCAGCTACAGCCTCCTTTGGACTTTGTAACAGTTCCTCTACAAACCAAACAGCAAAACTGAGCATGGGTCATTCGTTCTGCTTAGAATACAGCACATGTGGTCTTTATTCAAAACAAAACAGCACATGATCTAGCTGCCACCAACTAGATTGAATCATCAACAATCACTCATGCCTTAGCAACAAGAAACAGAGTGGTCGTGGACATGCATCGGGACATTCAGAGTCCAATAGTCCTAGAGTGGACCTATTGTGCTCAAGTTATGTGAGGGCAAAAACAGAGATACAAACATGCATGACCTTGAATAAGAGATAGAAACATGCATGACTTTGAATAAGAGATACAAACATGCATGACCTTGAATAAGAGATAGAAACATGGCATGACCTTGAATAAGAGATAGAAACATGCATGACCTTGAATAAGAGATAGAAACATGCATGACCTTGAATAAGAGATAGAAACATACTTGACCTTGAATAAGAGATAGAAACATGCATGACCTTGAATAAGAGATAGAAACATGCATGACCTTGAATAAGAGCTACAAACATGCATGACCTTGAATAAGAGATAGAAACATGCATGACCTTGAATAAGGGATAGAAACATGCATGACCTTGAATAAGAGATAGAAACATGCTTGACCTTGAATAAGAGATAGAAACATGCATGACCTTGAATAAGAGATAGAAACATGCATGACCTTGAATAAGAGATAGAAACATGCATGACCTTGAATAAGAGATAGAAACATACTTGACCTTGAATAAGAGATAGAAACATGCATGATCTTGAATAAGAGATAGAAACATGCATGACCTTGAATAAGAGATAGAAACATGCTTGACCTTGAATAAGAGATAGAAACATGCTTGACCTTGAATAAGAGATAGAAACATGGCATGACCTTGAATAAGAGATAGAATGCATGAGAGATAGAAACATGCATGACCTTGAATAAGAGATACAAACATGCATGACCTTGAATAAGAGATACAAACATGCATGACCTTGAATAAGAGATACAAACATGCATGATCTTGAATAAGAGATAGAAACATGGCATAAGAGATAGAAACATGCATGACCTTGAATAAGAGATAGAAATATGCTTGACCTTGAATAAGAGATAGAAACATGCATGACCTTGAATAAGAGATAGAAACATGGCATGACCTTGAATAAGAATAGAAACATTTGAATAAGAGATAGAAACATGCATGACCTTGAATAAGAGATAGAAACATGCATGACCTTGAATAAGAGATAGAAACATGCATGACCTTGAATAAGAGATAGAAACATACTTGACCTTGAATAAGAGATAGAAACATGCATGACCTTGAATAAGAGATAGAAACATGCATGACCTTGAATAAGAGCTACAAACATGCATGACCTTGAATAAGAGATAGAAACATGCATGACCTTGAATAAGGGATAGAAACATGCATGACCTTGAATAAGAGATAGAAACATGCTTGACCTTGAATAAGAGATAGAAACATGCATGACCTTGAATAAGAGATAGAAACATGCATGACCTTGAATAAGAGATAGAAACATGCATGACCTTGAATAAGAGATAGAAACATACTTGACCTTGAATAAGAGATAGAAACATGCATGATCTTGAATAAGAGATAGAAACATGCATGACCTTGAATAAGAGATAGAAACATGCTTGACCTTGAATAAGAGATAGAAACATGCTTGACCTTGAATAAGAGATAGAAACATGGCATGACCTTGAATAAGAGATAGAATGCATGAGAGATAGAAACATGCATGACCTTGAATAAGAGATACAAACATGCATGACCTTGAATAAGAGATACAAACATGCATGACCTTGAATAAGAGATACAAACATGCATGATCTTGAATAAGAGATAGAAACATGGCATAACCTTGATAAGAGATAGAAACATGCATGACCTTGAATAAGAGATAGAAATATGCTTGACCTTGAATAAGAGATAGAAACATGCATGACCTTGAATAAGAGATAGAAACATGGCATGACCTTGAATAAGAATAGAAACATTTGAATAAGAGATAGAAACATGCATGACCTTGAATAAGAGATAGAAACATGCATGACCTTGAATAAGAGATAGAAACATGCATGACCTTGAATAAGAGATAGAAACATGCATGACCTTGAATAAGAGATAGAAACATGGCATGACCTTGAATAAGAGATAGAAACATGCATGACCTTGAATAAGAGATAGAAACATGCATGACCTTGAATAAGAGATAGAAACATGGCATGCCCTTGAATAAGAGATAGAAACATGCATGACCTTGAATAAGAGATACAAACATGCATGACCTTGAATAAGAGATAGAAACATGCATGACCTTGAATAAGAGATAGAAACATGCATGACCTTGAATAAGAATAGAAACATGCATGACCTTGAATAAGAGATACAAACATGCATGACCTTGAATAAGAGATAGAAACATGGCATGACCTTGAATAAGAGATAGAAACATGCATGACCTTGAATAAGAGATAGAAACATGCATGACCTTGAATAAGAGATACAAACATGCATGACCTTGAATAAGAGATAGAAACATGCATGACCTTGAATAAGAGATAGGAACATGGCATGACCTTGAATAAGAGATAGAAACATGCATGACCTTGAATAAGAGATAGAAACATGCATGACCTTGAATAAGAGATAGAAGCATGCATGACCTTGAATAAGAGATAGAAACATGCATGACCTTGAATAAGAGATAGAAACACGGCATGACCTTGAATAAGAGATAGAAACAGGCATGACCTTGAATAAGACATAGAAACATGCATGACCTTGAATAAGAGATAGAAACATGCATGACCTTGAATAAGAGATACAAACATGCATGACCTTGAATAAGAGATAGAAACATGCATGACCTTGAATAAGAGATAGAAACATGCATGACCTTGAATAAGAGATACAAACATGCATGACCTTGAATAAGAGATAGAAACATGCATGACCTTGAATAAGAGATACAAACATGCATGACCTTGAATAAGAAATACAAACATGCATGACCTTGAATAAGAAACATGCATGACCTTGAATAAGAGATACAAACATGCATGACCTTGAATAAGAGATAGAAACATGCATGACCTTGAATAAGAGATAGAAACATGCATGACCTTGAATAAGAGATAGAAACATGGCATGACCTTGAATAAGAGATAGAAACATGGCATGACCTTGAATAAGAGATACAAACATGCATGACCTTGAATAAGAGCATGACTTTGAATAAGAGATAGAAACATGCATGACCTTGAATAAGAGATAGAAACATGCATGACCTTTAATAAGAATTCCTGCACATTTTTTCACATTTTCTATGGGGGGATTTTGTGCTGCCAATTCACTACCTTAGCAGGTACACTGGAAGCCCTTTTGGAGCTAATATCGGTTAAGACCACATTTAGGCAGCTAAAAAACCAGCCAATACGAGTTTTACATGAAATATGAGCTTTGTCTGTTGTTGTTGCTGTGTTTTTTTTGGTGTGTTTTTTTGGGGGGGGGGGGGGGGGGGGGGGGGGGGGCTGTCTGCCATTTTATAAAGGATCAAAGGAATATAAGAAGTACTATTATACCACGTTCCCCGACAAGAGCGTAAGTGACAACTTTTTATCAACAACAGGACTAAACAGAGATGACAGATTACAACTTGGTTGTCTATGGAAAAACCAAAGTAGCAATCCTATTGTGGCATACTTGAGTGTTGCAGTAGAGCTGAGCTCTTTTGGTTCACAATTAAAACGATGCACACGTGTATATATATATATATACTTAGAAGGTAGTTTGCTGATGAAGGCTACAAATAGTGCTCAATGCTGTGTTAAAGCAGAGCTATTGAATAGTAGTAATAGAAAAGTACTGGGATGGCTAGTCCTACTATAGTTTCATGCGAATGCAATCATCAGGGACATGAAACTATAGTAGGACTAGTACTTTTCTATTACTATTATATATATATATAGTCGTAATAGAAAAGTACTGGGATGGCTAGTCCTACTATAATTATATAGTTTCATGGGAATGCAATCATCAGGGACAATGAGCAACTGAGGTGGCATGTGAGCATATATGAGGTGGGGCAGGCAAGTGGCAAGTCCATGGATGGGCGTTAATGAATGGGTGTTGATGAATACGATAATTCAAATGCTCTTGAGGAGAAACTTGTTCTTGTGCCTACACTTTGAAAGGAATTCTGATCGCTTGTTCAATGATGTTTGGCTGTCGGAGTAGATGATGTGGAATTTTTCAGCGATTGTATTCCACCATATCGAAACGTTGCAACTTATGCATTGCTGAAAAATTCCACATCATCTACTCCGACAGCCAAACATCATTGAACAAGCGTCAGAATTCCTTTCAAAGTGTAGGCACAAGAACAAGTTTCTCCTCAAGAGCATTTGAATTATCACATTCATCAACACCCATTCATTAATGCCCATCCATGGACTTGACGTGCCTGCCCCACCTCATATATTATTATGCTCACCTCAGTTGCTCATTGTCACTGATGATTGCATTAGCATGAAACTATAGTACAACTAGCCATCCCTTCTATTATTACTCTTCAATAGCTCTGCTTTAACAGCATTGAGCACTATTTGTAGCCTTCATCAGCAAACTACCTTCTAAGTATATATATATATATATATTTATATATATATATATATATATTAATTTAATGCTTGATCAAGAGAAGTGAGAGTGAGTGAAGAATCAATCCTGATGGACTTACGTGATCCAGTTGGAGCTTTCTACAGCTAGCTGACACATGGCCACTCTGAAATGACTTGGTATTAGACCCTGCAAGATAGATCATGCATTAATATCTTGTTAGCTGACTATTACATAACTACAATGGACATATAAATATAACTAGCAGAGGTATCCGGCATTGCCCAGGAAAGCATCACCAACCTCCACGACAACTTGATTGGAGCCACGGGTCATGCAAAGGAGACTAAGTGTTTTTCTAATACAGTAGGGCTAGAGGCAGCCTCATTAGCATAACTGCTATGCAAGCTATGATGTAGTAGGTGTAGTTCGTTAGACTGCCATGTTGCGTGATTTGTAAGCCGTATCCCGTATCCTAAATTAAATGGTCGACAATGCCAAGTGCTGCCTTCAGATCACTAAACCTTACAAACACATCCAGTCATCCATCTGGTTCCATAGGTAAAGCTTCATCTGGTTCCATAGGTAAAGCTTCATCTGGTTCCATAGGTATAGCTTCATCTGGTTCCATAGGTAAAGCTTCATCTGGTTCCATAGGTAAAGCTCCATCTGGTTCCATAGGTAAAGCTCCATCTGGTTCCATAGGTAAAGCTTCATCTGGTTCCATAGGTAAAGCTTCATCTGGTTCCATAGGTAAAGCTTCATCTGGTTCCATAGGTAAAGCTTCATCTGGTTCCATAGGTAAAGCTTCATCTGGTTCCATAGGTAAAGCTCCATCTGGTTCCATAGGTAAAGCTTCATCTGGTTCCATAGGTAAAGCTTCATCTGGTTCCATAGGTAAAGCTTCATCTGGTTCCATAGGTAAAAAGCTTCATCTGGTTCCATAGGTAAAGCTTCATCTGGTTCCATAGGTAAAGCTTCATCTGGTTCCATAGGTAAAGCTTCATCTAGTTCCATAGGTAAAGCTTCATCTAGTTCCATAGGTAAAGCTTCATCTAGTTCCATAGGTAAAGCTTCATCTGGTTCCATAGGTAAAGCTTCATCTGGTTCCATAGGTAAAGCTTCATCTGGTTCCATAGGTAAAGCTTCATCTGGTTCCATAGGTAAAGCTTCATCTGGTTCCATAGGTAAAGCTTCATCTAGTTCCATAGGTAAAGCTTCATCTAGTTCCATAGGTAAAGCTCCATCTGGTTCCATAGGTAAAGCTTCATCTGGTTCCATAGGTAAAGCTTCATCTGGTTCCATAGGTAAAGCTTCATCTAGTTCCATAGGTAAAGCTCCATCTGGTTCCATAGGTAAAGCTCCATCTGGTTCCATAGGTAAAGCTTCATCTGGTTCCATAGGTAAAGCTTCATCTAGTTCCATAGGTAAAGCTCCATCTGGTTCCATAGGTAAAGCTCCATCTGGTTCCATAGGTAAAGCTTCATCTGGTTCCATAGGTAAAGCTTCATCTGGTTCCATAGATAAAGCTTCATCTGGTTCAATAGGTAAAGCTCCATCTGGTTCCATAGGTAAAGTTTCATCTAGTTCCATAGGTAAAGCTCCATCTGGTTCCATAGGTAAAGCTCCATCTGGTTCCATAGGTAAAGCTTCATCTAGTTCCATAGGTAAAGCTTCATCTGGTTCCATAGGTAAAGCTTCATCTGGTTCCATAGGTAAAGCTTCATCTGGTTCCATAGGTATAGCTTCATCTGGTTCCATAGGTAAAGCTTCATCTAGTTCCATAGGTAAAGCTTCATCTAGTTCCATAGGTAAAGCTTCATCTGGTTCCATAGGTAAAGCTTCATCTAGTTCCATAGGTAAAGCTTCATCTGGTTCTGATCCGTTTGGCCATGCAAAGTGGATATTAATATAGACAGACGACAGACGTTACTATTTATAAAGTTTCAATAAACTCTCAGTTGACATAATAACATAACAATAACCTTCTCATAATCAACTTGAAATTGTATTCTCTCAACATTTCGACTAGATGCTCTAGCCTTCATCAGGAATAATGAGATGCTAAGACTCATGTGAGCCTGGTGGCTAGCTATCCACCACATGCTACCTGCACATGCGTCTAAACACGTACACCGGATGTAAAAATATATATAAATAAATAAATAAAATAAGTAATAAAAACATGGTAATGTCCGCTCGCTCTACCTGTCCCGAGATGTTTCTCTGTGACTTCGGTGGGCCTAGATCATACTCACGCACCCTTGAATAGCCGTTGTCCTGGATCGCATCAGCCATCGGGAGTTCCTGCTGCAGCGTTGCCAACTACACTTAGTAGCCCCACGCCACGTGGTGAGGTTGGTCCACCTGTTTCCTCCCAGCAGCCTCTCCAAATGAGCAGCCACTTTCGGGGTTCAATTTTAGTCAAATATCTAAGTCTAAGATCCTAAAAAGGATCCCTAGTGGATCCAGAGCCCTTGCCCTTTCAAAGTAGTTATCATATTGGAAGGTGTGGTTTTCACCAATTCTCCAAGCGAATGGGAGAGGCTTTTCCTCTTCACTTCTAGATGTCAAGAGTGCCCCCAAGGTGTGGTCAACGTTGGTCCTTAGCATCTGGGGTTAATAAGCAGCTGAGAGAGGAGGAAGATCCGCCTGCTCCAAGAACCCCCCTTAGGAAGAGCAGAGCTACTGTTCCAGATCCCTTGAAGTCACTGGGTCGCTGAGTGTCTGACAAGCTGGAGGAGGGAGATTTTAAAGGAGCTGTTCGCTTCGCTTCCTCAGAAGTTTCCATGACTGAGAGGTGTGATGCCACCTTTTCTGCCCTCAGACAGAAGCACCCCTCTCCTCATCCTGATGCGTCCATCCAACCCACCCGATATCTTTCCCTTGTCAATGACAGTTTTAGAAGGGGAAGTTGCTCGAGCAATCAGATCCTTCCCCTGTGGGTCGGCTGGTGGTCCTGATGGTTTTAAGACCACAACATCTGAAGGACATGCTGAAGCATCCAAATGAAGTCTCTTCTCTTCTCTCAGTCTTAGCTGCCTTCTCTACCATGGTCCTAGAGGGAAGAATTCTTTCCTCTATCCATTTCTTTTTGTGGGCTACCCCATGGGCTCTAGAGAAGAAAGGAGGTGGGGTCAGACCCATAGCAATAGGATGCACCCTTCGTCGGCTAGTGGCCAAGGTAGCTGGGGAACGTGGTCAACCAACAAGGACATGGCATCCCTACTAGCCCAGGCAGCTGGGTTTTGGAATCAGTGGGGGGGGGAAGCATCTGTCCATGCCCCCAGGCAGTTTCTTAACAACCTGCAACCTAACCATGCAGTAGTAAAGCTTGACGTCAAAAACGCTTTCAATTCCGTAAGCAGAGACAAGATGTTGGAAGCTATCTATACCTTAGCACAGGTAATCTACCCTTTTGTTCATTCTGTATACTCTTCACCATCCTCCTTGTTCTGGGGTGACAAGTCCTTGCAATCAGCAGAAGGGGTGCAGCAGGGAGATCCTTTTGGCCCTCTCCTTTTCTGTCTCTCACTCCATCATAACTGCCTCTCAGTTGTCATCGGAGTTGTGTGTAATGTTCTAGATGACATCACTCTGGAGGGATAAACGGAAGATATAATTCATGATCTTGACAAGTCTGAGATCATTTGCCATGATGCAGTTTCGAGAGGAACCATCTTATGCTCTCTCCCGGCATGTGGTTGATCCCTCTGATGACCGTCTCCTGGGTTCTCCGCTGGGTAGCTTGGATTCTGTCGCAACTGTTCTCTGGGAAACAAAATCAGTGCCCTTGAGGTCATAGAAGACAGGCTCAGATTCATTTGTGCTCAGGATGCCTTAATCCTGCTGCGTCATGTATTTTCTATTCCAAAGCTTCTATACACCCTCAGGACTTCTCCATGTTTTCTCTCTCCTGCCCTGATAGATTACGATGAGAGTTTCAAGTCAATTGTGAGTGGTATCACTAACATTAATTTCTCTGAGGGTGTCCGCTCTTGGTTGCAGGCCACTCTCCCTGTTGGTGCAGTGCAGCTTGCTCCCTCTGCCTTCTTGGCCTCAGTTGCTGCCACTCATGACCTGGTCCAAGCCATCCTGCCACCTCACTTGTTTTCACTCCCTGTCCCTTTTGTGAATGATGCCCTTTCAGCATGTCTATGGATCACAGCAACCCCCCACCATCTGGTCATACAGTGTGCTTCCAGAAATCCTGGGATATGTGCAGGGTGTCAAAGTCCGTGGAATCTTTGTTGCACAATGCACCTGACAAATTGGCTCGAGCCTGGCTTTTGGCTGTTTCAAAGAAAGAATCCGGTGCATGGCTAAATGCCCTCCCCATTTCGTCCCTGAGTTTGATGATGGATGACGATTTGTGTCGCCCCCATAACTGCCAATACTGTGGAGCAGAAGTGGATCGCCTTGCTACGCATGGTCTTAGCTGCAAGAGGAGCGAAGGACGTTTCTACCGTCATACCGCCATGAATGACATCCTCTTCCAGGCATTGTCATCTGCAGGTGCCCTTTCCAGGATGGAACCATCGGGTCTCTTTTGTTCTGACAGGAAAAGGCCTGATGGGGTAACCATGGTGCCATGGAAGAATGGCAAGCAACTGGTGTGGGATGCAACCTGTTCAGATATGTTTTCCCAGTCATATCGGGGTGCAGTAGTGAGTAGTGCTAGAGCTGTAGCTGCTATGGCTGAGGAGAAAAAAGTGGCCAAGTATGCCAGCCTAGATCATTGCCACTTTTTTGTGCCTGTGGCCATCGAGTCATTGGGGGTCATTGGGAACAGGTCGATGGCTTTCCTGAAGGAGGTCAGCCTCAGGATAAGGCAAAGAACTGGGGAGGTAAATGCCCTTGCTCACCTCCTTCAGCGTCTCTCAAGTGGCAGTCCAGCGGGGGAATGCCTGGTCTGTTTTGGGGTCAGTCGGGAGTTGAACTTGCCGTTAGCTTTTTAGTTATTTATTTTATTATTTTATTGTTATTAATGTTAGTAGCAGTTTAGTAGTAGTAGTAGTAAATTTATAAAGTAGTTATTTATGTATTTATTTATAAATCATATGTTGCTTTGCTTTGTTTAAAAATAACAGTAAAAAAATTAAATAATAATAATAATATAAGTAAAAATAATAAATAAATAAATAAATAAATAAACAAATAAATATAAATAAACAAATAAACAAATAAACAAATAATAATAATGATTTTTTTTATAAGTAAATAATAGCAGGTAGAACTCCCTTTGCTGTGCAACAGTGTTTTTTTGTGCCTCCTTGGTTGCCCTCAATAAGAAGGATGGGGTGTGAGGCCCATAGCGGTCGGTTGCACGCTGAGATGCTTAATTGCCAAGGTTTCCAGTATCATGTTGAAAGATGCTATGAGTGCACCTTCTCAGCTTGGTTATGGTACTAAGCTTGGTGCAGAAGCTACGGTCTCAGCTTGGTTAGGTACTCAGCTTGGTGCAGAAGCTACGGTCTCAGCTTGGTTACGGTACTAAGCTTGGTGCAGAAGCTACGGTCTCAGCTTGGTTATGGTACTAAGCTTGGTGCAGAAGCTACGGTCTCAGCTTGGTTAGGTACTCAGCTTGGTGCAGAAGCTACGGTCTTAGCTTGGTTAGGTACTCAGCTTGGTGCACAAGCTACGGTCCATGCAGCCAGAGTTTATCTCCAGTCCCTACCGGGCAATGTCCTGCTTAAACTTGACTTTCATAACATTTAACTCAATCCATCGTGATAAAATGCTGGCAGCTACTGAGGAATCTGCACCTGATATTTACACCTATGTGCACTCTGCTTACAGCTCACCCTCCTCCCTTTTCTTTGGAAGTGACATTATTGATTCTGCGGTAGGAGTTCAACAGGGAGATCCCTTGGTCCCACTTCTTTTCTGTCTAACTCAGTGGCGGATCTAGGGGGGGGGGGGTTTGGGGGGTCAGAACCCCCCCTCAAGAATATAACCACACCCACTAAATTATACTCAAACTCTGTGCAAATGCACAACACATGCATAGGACATGAGAATGTGGCATGTTTATTGGTGAAGTATTGAGTGATTGATAAGGTGTGAATGAAGCCATCTTAAACCCAGCAGCTGCTTATGAATCAGTCTGTCTATGTTACTGAACTTGAGGGTGATGAATCTCTACCTTCAATGACTGGAGTTGGGACAGGGAAACACGTATTAAAGCTCAAGGACTATTGAGAACTACGCAAACTCCATGCCATGCTATTTGTTTAAAAACTGTGATGTTTGCTCTTGAATCAATAAAGCCACTGACAGTCAAGCTTCAGAAGAGAAATCAAGATATCTATCAAGCCTATAAGCAAGTGGATGAAACTATTGAGTCTAGACGTGCTGATATTGACAATGTATTTGATCAGTGGTATAAAGAAGCAAGTGCTTTACTTACATTTGTTGGAGTTGAAGAAGTAACTCTTCCAAGTAGAGTGGAGAGGCCAGCCCATAGAAATAACCATCCTGGTGATTCTGCTCAAGAATATTATAAAAGGATTATAGCTATTCCTTTCCTTGACACCATCATCTGTCAACTGGAGTCACGGTTCAACAAGGAAAGCAGAATTTGCTCTGAGCTTTTGCTTCTCACTCTAGCCATTTCTGTCATTGATAAATTGGACCCAGTGTCCGAAGTCGCTCACATGCTTACATGGGAGTGCCATCTTCCTTCTCCAGTACAGCTCCAAAATGAGATGTCAAGATGGAAAATATTCTGGCAAAGAAGATTGGATGCAGGTGATGAAGTTCCTAACAGCTTGCTAAATGCAATTAGTGCTATTCGCAGAGAAGATTTCCCCAACATACATACCCTTTTGTGCGTCCTACCTATTACCAGTTGTGAAGCAGAGCATAGTTTCTCTACTCTTCGGCGGACCAAAAATTACCTTCGAAACACTATGCTTACGTCCAGACTGTCATCTCTCATACTTATGGCTCAGCATAGTACCAACTTCAATAGAGATAAAATAATTGAAATATAATACCCGTAGAATGTTTAGCTCGTCTATTTTGTGTGCGTAATGACAATATTATTGATGCTGTACTTATTGTATATGTATGTATGACTTACTAAAACTTTCTTTAACCAGAAAAAAACACTCAAAAGAGCTAAAGGTGACAATACAAAAAAATTACTGTCAACAAGTCAACCCCCCCTAGTCAAATTGTCTAGATCCGCCCCTGTAACTGTTCACAGTTTCTTGAGGCATTTAAAATCAAAGTTCAATGTATTTTACCTGGATGACGTGTCAGATGTCGTTGATGATTTTCGTAGCATTGAACACGAGGCTGGGAAAGTGGGTTTACAGTTAAACCGAAGCAAGTGTGAGATCATCAGTCATGACCCGGTTGCTATAGGAGAATTCTTATGTGCTGTCCTAGGTATTCAAGTGGTAACCCTGAAGTAGCCACTCTACTAGGCTCTCCCATTGGTGGTCTGGAAGGCATTGAGAGATGTATTGAGTCCAGGACTAAACTCTTGGGAGCTCTTGGGCAGTAGGCTAAGCCATCTTTATTCACATGATGCTTTGTGTCTCCTCCGTCATGCCTTCTCCATGCCAAAGTTACTATACAATCTCCGCACTTCTCCCTGCTTTTCCTCTCCGTTAAAGCTCAAAGAATTTGACTCTGCTCAGTGCACAGTGATACTTGCCTATCGGTCCCCCTGCCAGTCAAATTTGGTGGTCTTGGGATCAGAAGTGCTGTCATGTTAGCTCCATCGGCTTTCCTGGCATCCGCTTCGGGTTCCCTCGATCTAGTTCACCAAACCTTGCCCAGTAGATTTGAGGGCTGTAGTTATCCTGCTTTTGAGTTAGGTATGGAGGTTTGGAGCAAAGATGTAAATGTTCCTGCTCCCTCAGATGAGTCCTCCTTTCCCCAAAAGTGTTGAGACACTCCGCATCTGAAGGCCTGCCTAGACAGCTTGTGGCAGGAGCACAGGATGATACTGCGCGTGCTCGTGTTAGAGCAGCTACCAAGAGTGAAGCAGGTGCCTGGCTCCATGCCCTCCCTATGTCTTCTGCAGTCGGTTTGAGGATGGATGACGATGTGATTCGTGTTGCCACAGGTCTTCGTCTTAGTGTACCTCTTTGTAGTCCTCACCAGTGTCTCCAGTAGTGTGGAGCTCCAGTTGACCAGCAGGGTACTTATGGGCTCAATTGCAGAAAGAGTCAGGGCCGCCACTCTAGACATGCTGCTATCAATCAAGTCATCCAAATATCTCTATGTTCCACCAAAATCCCCTCTACCTGGAACCAGTAGGCTTGGATCGTGATGATGGCAAACGTCCTGACGGTTGTGCCTTGGAGGAATGGGAAGGTTCTGGTTTGGGATGCCACATGTTCAGACATGTTTGCTCCCTCTTATGCGGATTTGAGGTCTGGAGATCCCGGAACAGTTGTCAACAGAGCCGAATTCCTGAAGAAACCAGAAGTACTGTTCAATCAGAGACACTCACTATTTCGTTCCTCTGGACTTCAAGACCACGGGTGTATTTGGTAATGATGCCATGTCCTTTATTACGGAGTTGGGTAGGAGAATTAAGGGAGAGACTAGGGAGGCTAAGGCCCATTTCTACTTGCTCCAACGTTTGTCGGTAGCAATACAGTGTGGAAACGCTGCTGCTGTGCTGGGAACATCTTGCCATGCAAGACTGCTTTTAACTTATTATTATTATTATTTTATTATGATTATTTTATTATGATTAATGATTATTATTTTATTATGATTATTTTTATTATTATCCACTTATAATCCACATGAGTTTTTAATGGACTCTGATATTGCCTGTTCAAAATAAAGAAATAAAGAAATAATTTATAAGAACAAAATAAATATAAACAAAATATTTATGTATAATATAAATTAATTAATCAATTAAATAATAAATACAATTACAATATTATAATAATTGCATAAATAAATAAGTAAATAAATAAGATAATAATTTTTTTTTAATACATAAATAAATCAAAATAAATCAAATACAAAATAAATATAATATAAATAATTATGGTGGTCGTGGCTTCAAGTTCAGGCTCTTGAGGGTGGCTCTCCAGCAGCCGGGCAAGTCCATTCCACAGCCTCGATTGAATCGCTCACACTTTGGTGCTAGGCTGATGTGCAATGCCTCCTTCACTAGCAGTTCCTTCTGTCTTCCAAAATGGTGGCTTCCTCCCACAAAATAGGATGTCCATTATCCCATGCATGCAATGCAGAATGGACTTGCCTGGCTGCTGGGGAGCCACTCTCAAGAGCCTGAACTTGAAGCCACGACCACCATGATTATTCCTATTTAATCTCGTTTATTTATTATCTTTTACTTATAAATACTTAATTATTTTATATGTAATTTTATTTATTGTTGTTGTTGTTATTAATTGTTTGATATATATAAATATTTTATTATTATTTATTTATTATGATGATGGGGAGGGGGGGGGGGGGGAGGGGGTGGGGGCTAGATGTGCCGTATGTTGTCACTAAATTTGCCTAACTAGTGCTTGGGTTCTTCGTGTCCATGGTCCTGTGGGTAGTACATGTCTAGGTTCTCATGGGAGTCCACGAGTTGAAGATCCTAGTAATGGTGGTCGACCACATGCCCCGTGTGATGTGACTGAAGCAGAGTTTCCGCTGTTCAGAAGGGATGTTAGAATCCTCAAGCGAATTAACAGAGCAAGTAGAGAGCTTGCAACCAGGAAGTTGATCCAGACTGTGGTCAATCTAATGATGTAGGCTCTTGGTTCAAGCTTCTCCACTTTGCAGCAAGATGCCTATGGGTTCCAAAGAGGGGGTGACCAAAAGAGCCTGGTGAGTCTTGTGAATGAGCAGCTTAGGGTGAATATTCCACCACCACTTTCAACCTGTACTGCCTGGGCAGTGCAGGGTCAAGGTAGGTCACCTAAGGATCCATTAGCTTGTAGAATATCATCTTATTTAGGGGATGGTGATTTTAGGGTGCTATACAGCTGACTAGCTCTGGTGACTGTCTTGCTGAGAGATCTGAAGCAACACTTTTGGCCCTCCAGCAGAACCATCTCACCCAACACTCAGATTCTGTGATACCTCCCTTACCAGATATATATGTGCAGTGTGTGGGGGTGTCTGGGGAAGAAGTGGTTCAGGCAATCCTGTCCTTTCCAAGTGGTTCTGCTGGTGGCCCTGGTGGTTTGGGCCCCCAGCACCTGAAGGATATGATAGGTGCATTCTCAGGGGAGGAAAGTGAGCAGTTTCTTAGTCTCCTGTCTGATTTTGTGGGGAGGCAGGATACCTGCCTTGGTGCGTCCTTTTTTCTCTGAGGCTACACTAGTTGCACTAGAGAAGAAAGGTGGGGGTGTGAGCCTATTGCTGTAGGTGGAATGTTGCGTAGTCTAGTTGCCAAGTGTGCTGGGAGATTTGTGAGAGAGGAGATGGGGAAATTGCCTGCACTTAGGCAGCTGGTGCAGAGGAGGTTGCACATGCTGCTAGAATTTATGTTCCAAGTTTGACGGATGATATGGCCATGGTCAAGTTAGATTTTAAGAAATTATGTTCGGAGAGATGAGATGCTTGAGATTGTTGGTGAGCTAGTTCCTGTTCTCTCCTCATTTGTTCACTCAGCGTGTTCAGAGCCATCCACTTTGTTCTGGGGGAATACCACAATCAGATGAGAGGAAGGAATACAGCAGGGATCCGCTATTGTTTTGTCATCCATCCACCACTTATGTCAGAGCCTGAAATCAGAACTTTGTGTTTTCTACCTGGACGATGGAAATATCGGGGACTCCTCTGAGGATGTGTTGGATGATATTAATTAAGTCTGTTGAGGAGTTGGCAGCTAGGCTTGCAGTTGAATATTGCCAAATCAGAGCTGGTATGTAGTAGCCCCTCCACTAGAGACAAAATGCTATCTTTGGGTTACAGTGCACTGATGTATGTGATGTCACCTTGCTTGGTTCCCTTTGGGAAAGGAGGGGGAAGTTGACAGTGCGATCTTGGAGAAGGTGAACCTTTTGAAGATTATGGTGGAAAAGGTGGAACACCTACGTAGGTTACTCTGCTTTCGCTGCGTCATTCCTTCTCCATTCCCAAGTTGCTTTGCCTACTTCGTACTGCACCATGTTTCCTGTCAAGCAAGCTACAGGATTTTGATGACACTCTAGGGAGATAGTTAGTTCCATTACCAACAACCATTTTGATGTTTTAGACTCATCATGGAACCAAGCAAGCCTCCCTATCAAGTTTGGAGGTTGGGGGAATTAGGAGTGCAGTACAGGTGGCCCCTTCTGCCTCCCCTTGTTTCTGAATGATGCTCTATCCATTTGGAAGCAGGGCAATGACTTCCCTCCTCCAGACCCATCCATCCAGGCAGCCTGTCAGCAGAAGACATGGGACGCATTCAACATACTTATGGCGGATGCTTTGTTGGATGGTGCCAGGGATGAGGCGTCTCGTGCAATACTTCTGGCTATGTCGTGTCCTGAAGCAGGTGCATGGTTGAGTGCTCTCCCAATTCCATCTCTGGGTCTTTGCATGGACGATGTTTTGGTACATATTTCAGTGGGCCTTCATTTGGGAACACCTCTTCCTCAGCCACATACATGCCATCACCGTGGTGGTGCAAGTGTTGATTGCTGGGCCAGACATGGTCTAAGCTGCTGCTTCAGTGATGGTCATCATCATAGACATGCATCAATCAACAACATCATTCATAGGTCACTATCATGTGCTGGGATCCCTTCTAGACTGAAACCTCAATATCTCTTCCCATCAGATGGAAAAAGACCGGGACGGCTGCCTTGGAAAATGGGCAAGGTATACTTGCCCTTATACATTTGCACTATCATACATTGCCAGGGCTACCAGTGGAGCGGGATTGGTGGCTAAGCACGCAGAGGAATTAAAGAATACCAAATACTCATACCTCGAGAGCAGCCATTTCTTTGTGCCCTTTGCGGTGGAGAGATCTGGTGTGTTGGGGCCTGAGGCACAATCTTTTGTGAAGCAATTGGGGAGGAAGTTGGAGGTACTTCCTTAAACATCTATATGTGGCGATACAGAGGGGGAATGCTGCTGCAGTTTTGGGCATCCTGGGTGCATCTCCGCCTCCTTGACTTTGTTGTTTTTGTCATGGTTATTGCTGTTGTCGGGTTTTTTGTATGTAAATGAGTGATTGCTTTATTTTAAAATATATATTGTTTTATATAATAATAATAACAATAATAATAATAATTATTATTATTATTATTATTATTATTATTATTATTATTATTATTATTATTATTATTATTATTATTATTAATTTATTTGTTTGTTTTTATTTGTGTTTATTATTATGTTATTTGTTTGTTATTTAATTTAAAAAATATTTTTTATTTTGTTTTGTTTATTTATATATATATTTTTATCATTATTATTATTATTATGATGATGATGATTATCATTATCATTATGATTATTATTATTATTAAATCCGGTTCACATGCTAGATGCATGTGCCCGTGCTGGTCGCATGTGCTGGTAGCACATGGTGGATAGCTAGCTACCGGTATATAACAGGCTCACACGAGTCTTAGCAACTAATGAAGGCTAGTCGAAATGCTGAGAGAATACAATTTCAAGTTGATTATTGAGAAGCTTATTATAATATTTATAAAGTGTCAAGGTTTTTGCTGACTTTATCCTAAAAGCGAAAATTGTGGGGGGTTTGTTCTTTTTGTTGTTATTTTTTTGGTGGGGAGGTGGGGTGTGGCTTAAAACCTTGGTTCCTTAAAGACCACTCGATTTTTAAGAAAGTAGCTTTTAGGCTTTTGCGGCGATCGTCGGCCATTTTGGGGAGATACACCTACACATACATTATTTCACGCTACCAGGCTAGCACACAAATAATTCAACATGGCCGCATTACCAACGAACTATGCTAGTTATATCAGAGCTCACTTAACGCAAGAAGTTGTTAGTACCTCCTCTAGCCCTACATTAGAAGTTGCTGTAATGGCGAAATTTACAGAAGGCAGCATAGTTGTCGACAGGTTCAACCCCCAAAAATGAGTAGGCATAATAGGTTCCTTCGACTCCGCTTCATGAAGGGGGGACATCTTCACTTTTGAAAAAAATAATTTTTTACCTGTGGTTACAACTTTAGAGCTCAGTAGATTCTGCAAACTTCATGGTATGGACTTGATATATAGCTCAAAAGATAGGTCTCTCTGTGTGCTCTCTTTTGATACTAAAATATGTTTCATAGGTATAACTATAGGCAAGTTACTAGACCTTAAAGCGGAGGGACCTCAAAAACCTGCACCCCAAAACCGCCGTCCAAAACCATTCTGAGTTGCGAAGTGCAAAAAAATTAAAAATGGTATACGAGTGGCTAGAGGAAGCTCTAGCGCATACAAGGACCATTTTGAGTAGGCGTTAAAAATTGATTACCTGGTCAAACGCCGGTTTGGAAAATTGAAGGTGTTGCTTTACAACGCCTTCAATTTTCCACACGCTTAACCAGGTAATCAATTTTTAACGCCTACTCAAAATGGCTTCCTCTAGCCATTTTTAATTTTTTTGCACTTCGCAACTCAGAATGGTTTTGGACGGCGGTTTTGGGGTGCAGGTTTTTGAGGTCCCTCCGCTTTAGGGTCTAGTAACTTGCCTATAGTTATACCTATGAAACATATTTTAGTATCAAAAGAGAGCACACAGAGAGACCTATCTTTTGAGCTATATATCAAGTCCATACCATGAAGTTTGCAGAATCTACTGAGCTCTAAAGTTGTAACCACAGGTTAAAAAAAATAATTTTAAGTGAAGATGTCCCCCCTTCATGGGGAGCTTAGCTACTGGGTACAGCTGACAAATTCTGCTTACTATGCCAACTATAACCCTTCCAAGCTGGTGTGGCATCCAGACAGACCACCTATAACACAGTGTGTCTGTGACCAATATTTGCATCACTTCACTTTATCCATTTGTTTTGTCAAACAATGCTGGCTCTTGTCTAATATACAAAGCATAAAATGTTTGTTTATGTGCATGTATACTTTAGCTCGGCCCCCCCCCCCAGGCTTGGTCCAGACCAAACTTAGTGTGGCGTTTAAGGACCACTCAAAGGTTTTAAGGGGAAGGGGAGGGGGATCGATTTTGATTTTCTGGAATGACAGAAGTAGCTCATTTTAGACTAATTAGCCCTTTTGTTTAAGGTAGACCTGCACATGCGATTCCTACGATCGATAGCACACAAATAACATAATGTGGTGGCAGTGCCAACAAACTATGCTAGCTATGTTGGAGCTCACATAACGCCATCAGTTTGCTAGTGAGGTTATCTCTAGCCGTGGAATAGCAGAGGGCAGTGTTGTCATCAATAGGTTTAACAAAAATTAAGTAGCCATATTAGTTGGAGTACCTAGATTTTGCTTTATAGAGAGCCCAGCTACTGGGCAGAGCTAGAAATAACATTTTCTGAGCAATTCACCAATTTGTCCGACCAAATCACTACTTGCTCTGCCAGATTGTCCTAACAGCAAATAACAAGCTAAGTGGCAGCTGCTTAGTGTTGCAGCTGCAGTGGTTACCAGGAAGTAAAATTCACTTAGTTGTGAAAAAGAAAAAGGAGGGGGAAAAACAGTGTGGTTAGCTAATACCATGCAGTGTGGGTGCCCTTGGCTAATTGTATCCCCTTGGCTAATTGCAATATACAGTGGACCCTCAGTTATACGTAAGGCTTGGGACCAAGCCCCTTACGTATAAGTGAAATTTACATGAAATTTACGTATAAGTGAGGGTCATCTATGAATATGATTAAATAATTACGGTACAATGTATGTACATACAGTATATAGATACAGTACATATGTATAAATGTTTATTGTTTAAATGACTGCAATGTTGTTTGCCACTGTCTCTTATGAGAAGCCAATCTATGCACCCTTTTTAAGTGAAGGAGGGTGGTTGATTCGGATTCTTCCTGATGCTCATACCACAGTAGACATTTATCCATCATTTCTGCTGCCTCTGCACTGGATGGAATGCCAAGGGATAAGGATGAATCACTCTCCTCATCCGAACTGTCGTCATGGAGTTCTAGTGTAGCCTGTAATGATTACATGTACATTCGTACAATTTGAATGTAAAGATGTGCCATTGCTGGACATAGTGTACATACAGTAATTATTGAGATAAGTTACCTGTTGCAAAATTTCATGATCCGACAGTTCCTGGTGGCTCATTTCATCTGCTCCATGTAGCCAGATTGATATGCTTTCTTACAAAAACGCCATAGCCATCCTGAGCTGGCCTTGAAACATGCATCGTGGGTGTCTGGGCAAGTTTCTATGAAACTGGTTTGCCTTCTCACTTAGCAGTGGGCCAGACACAGGCATCCCTTCAATTCTCTTCTGCGTAAACCATAGGAACACTACACAGAAACAGCCATTGTAGTAAGGTACAGTAGCTAGCTAAATGTTTCGTTTTTACTTACCAGCCTTGTCAAGTTGTTCATCATTAGCAGTCCTTACAACCTTTTCTTAGCAATGGTGCTGCTTTCCATTGATAAGTAAAAAGATCTAACTTTGTCCTCTCTCTTTCTTAGGTCACATATTGTTGAAACTCCAACCCCATATTCCCTGGCCAACTGTGAAGCACTGAAGTCCTTCTTGTCCAGAATCTCTATCTTTTTTCAATAGACATGACAACTCTCTTCCGCTTGACTTTTTGTTCAGCCATCAGTCTAGCTGTTGTGAAAATATTATCCGAAGAGTTCAACGAGTTCAATAGACCCCGCCCATCGAGGGGGGAGAAGGGAAAAAAGGAAAAAGAAAAAAAGAAATTTTTAATTTTTTTTAATTTTTTTTTTTGGCCTTGCGGATAATCCGAGTATGCGGATAACTGGGGTGCGGATAAACGAGGGTCCACTGTACTAGGCTGAGGTCTGGTGATTGTAGGAAACAGCTGAGCTAGGTACAAATGATTTCAATGCTGATAGTAGCATTGAGTTATGGTGGGAAAGTACAACTAGACCAAACCAGTGTGGCCAAGGAGGAAGTACAGGAAGAAAGCCTGCTACTGCTACACCAAGCACCTCAGCATTGGTAGTGAATGAAGATGAAGAGAAAGAGTCAGACTGAAGTAGTGAGTCTGGTGACAATCTTCCTTTAGAAGACTGGGATAACTGGATGAAGAACATGCAGTGACATTTTTGTCCCACTTAACTTTTCATGCTGTATTGTCATTTATTTTTGTTTTTAAGAATAATATTATTATTATTGCAAGTATACCAACATTTAGTAGAAGTATAATGACTGACCAATATTAGAAAATGACCTAGCAAATCTTTTTATGCTAGGACATGATGTCCTACCAACATTAAACCTTATTTCTAGCTCTGCTGGGTGACCAGGCCCTAATTCACGGAGAGCCCAGTACTGGGTGACTAGGCCCTAATTCATGGAGAGCCCAGCTACTGGGTGCCTAGGCCTAATTCACAGAGAGCCCAGCTACTGGGTGCCTAGGCCCTAATTCACAGAGAGCCTAGGCCCTGATTCATGGGGAGCCCAACTGCTGATGAAACTCAAGATCCTGCTTACTAGGAAACTATTATGTTTTCGTGTTGTGTACCATCCCACCAGACAGACCAGTTATAACAACTTGATCAATACATGCATCACTTCTTTTTTTTTGTTCTGGAAATGTCGGGTGTCTGCCCTAGTTAATCACAAAGCTAACTAAGCAAGTTAGTCAATGGCTACATCAAGTCATAATGATCATACTGACCTTTTTTCCATATCCATCATGGACACATGATATTATGCCCTTCTCCACTATGTATCTGCCTGTTCGATGCAGACTATCTCGAGCTAATTCTATTAAAAATACAATAAAAAAATTCAATTACTGTTATCCTTTGCACCACACTGATAATGAATAAACTAATATCTATATGCAATAATAAAGCAACAATATAATAATAGCAACAGCAATAATGATAAATGGGTATTTTCATGTATTAGATACTGGCAATACATCAAATGCAAATGCTTGGCGTATTGATACTGGATGTGGCTAGCCATTTCGCTCACCCTCTCACAGTACCTGGACAGGTTCTCTCTACTGTTCCACACAAAAATTGATTACCATAAGGATTACAAAATATCCCTTGTCAGGGCTAAGGAGACTAAGAATAGAAGTATTGATCCATAGCCATATATGAACCTAAAAATGCATAACTAGACCACCCTACACACTAACTTGTAACCCAGTCTACTACATGTATAAAAGACGATGCACACACATACCAAACATTCTGAGGTGTACATTAGTGATGGGATTGAAGCAGCCACAGAGCGCGAGAACAACTCGAGACTTGCTTGCAGCAGCTGTGGCCATTTTGCATTCCCCCAGTAGTGCGTTAAATAATTTTATAGCCACGCCTTAAAGTTCACGTGAGATCCGCAATTAGTATCTTGGCAACCGTAAAATGGGGATACAAAGAAATCTGGCGGGTACCCACTTGAGAAAGCAAACCTCCTTGATCGGATGATGATGAGAGGATCTGCTCAACGCATGCACATCACACGGTAGTCTTGACACTTTCCTTTCCTTTTGGGGTGAATGAGATAAAAATGTACTGACCATTTGTCCTTAGCTAACCTTACCCTTTCCCTACCTGTTTATACAGCCTCCCGCGTACTGGATGCTTTAGGGTTAAATAGCCTTACCCCGAACAGGGATATTTATCTTTTGTTTGGAAGAAAGACGGGTGTGTGACCTAAGTGTTATGATAAGCCATGTTACTCAAATTCACACACTATGCTATTAAATGCTACTAAAAAAAAAGCCTGAAGAAAACTTCTGAGACTTCATAATTCTTTCTCGTGTATAGCTCAATATCAAGGAATTCCATTCTATTTAAACGTTATATACAAACTACCATTTCTTAATATTCATGATTTCATATGTTGTGTATGCATTGTGTGCTCTTCATATTAGCCAATGGCTATTGAGCATGATTTTGATGATAAATAATAATAATAAAAATAATAGCAACGCCTCAGATAGCCTGACAAGAGCTAGGCTTTTGGCTAGGGAATCTGGAGCATGTCTTCGTGCACCCCCAATCTCCAACTTGGGGTTGAGGATGGACGACGCAACTATCAGGATTGCTGTTGGCCTTCGTTTGGGGTCCCCTCTTAGCCATCCCCAATTATGCCAGCACTGTGATGCAGAGGCGGACCATTTTGGTCTGCACAGTTTGAGCTGCAAGAAGAGTGAGGGTCATCACTACCGACATTCCTCAATGAATAACATTCATAGAGCTATGTCATCTGCTCAGGTGCCTTCAAGGCTGGAACCGTCTGGACTCAGTCGTCCGGATAGAATCACCATGGTGCCATTGTAATGTGGCAAGCCCCTGATCTGGGATGTGACCTGCCCCAACACTCTGGCACAGTCCTATTGTGCTCAAGCTACCAGGAGCTCAGGTGCGGTATATAGCTGCCATGGCTGAAGAGAAAAAGGAGGACAAGTACCCTGCCTTACCAGGAATAATTTTTTTGTGCCAGTTGCAGTAGAGACCCTAGGTGCCATTGGCCCAAAATCATTGGCCTTCCTAAAAGAACTCGGAAGGAAAATAAAGCAACACACCGGGGAAGAGAATTCACACCAATTTTTGATACAACAATTGTCTGTGGTGGTACAGAGAGGCAATGCTCTTGCAGTCATGGGGGCAATGGGAGGCTCGGGTATGGACAGTTTTGTGTAATTATTATTGTTGTTATTGTTGTTGTTTGAATTTAAAAAGTTAAAAATAAACAACGAGGAAACACTGCTGCAGTGCTTGGATCCAGCTCAGTACTGGGGCTCAATAAATTATGCTAGATTTTTTTGAGCATTTTAGGTGTGCTGAAGCTACTGATTCCAAGCATTATAGGCAGGATTTTGATTATTTTTGAATACATGATGCAAAAAAAGCAGATTAGATCACAAGTTTAATTTTTATACAGCAGATATCTATGCACACAAAATATAGTGTATGTATTATATACATCTATCACTTAGCATAGTCAGCACACAGCTACTTGCTAAGTGATAGAAAGATCCATGACTAGACCACTAACTCATGTGACTAACTAGACTAGTCTGACATGTGACTCATCTAGCTCACTCCCAAGGACTGAAAAATGGCTGAATGTGCAAGTGATAGTTTTTCTGAGACTGAAGAAACTCAGCCTGAGCCTGAAGTTCCTGTTACACCGAACACCAGCAGTAGTGTTACCATTGATGTTCCCAGTCTTTTGAGTAAGCTGAGAAGTCCTGCACCAACAGACCTGTCAAGAAAGAGGAAATTATACACTAATCCTCCCACTGGCTTGAAGCGGGGTAAGGGTGGTGTGGCTACTGAGCCCTCTGTTCTCCCTTCAACAAGGATCAAAGAATTTTCCAACGAATATCTCTCTGTGGTATCAAGAAAATTATTTTGTGAGTGCTGTAGAGAGCCTATGTCTGTTAAAAAGAGTGTATTGCTTCAACATATTAAATCAGCTAAGCATGCTAGTGGTAAAAAGCTAAAAGCTTCGAAGAAAGTGCAAGATCAAAATGTACCTGACATGTTAAAGAAGTATGGTGCAGAAAAACACCCAGTTGGAGAAAATCTTTCAGATGAAGTCAGAGTCTTTCGAGTTAAAGTTGTGAAATCGTTTTTGAAAGCTGGAGTACCTCTAAGCAAGATTGAGTGTTTTAGGAAGTATTTGAAGAAAATGCCTTCAGACTCTCTCACAGTAATAATTTACACCAATTTATTCCATTTATTCATGAACAAGAGTTTGCCAGCATCAAAAATAACATTAATGGAAAAGAAGTAGCTGTAATCTTTGATGGAACAACCCATGTTTGTGAAGCAATGGTTATAGTGGTTCGTTTTGTGGATGAGAAGTGCAACGTGTTGTCAGGCTAATGTTGCTAGCTAAGAGCCCTAAAGGCGAAGAAGTGGCCAGACAGTTGATTATGTGCCTATCTAATCAATCAACTTGGTATTGTCTCAAATCAGCTATGCGTGATCGTGCTTCGGTTAACAATGTAGCAATTCAAACTCTAAAAATTGTATTCTAGATGTGGGGTGCTTCTCACATACTCTTGATCATGTTGGAGAGAATATATGTACAAACATATTGGCTGAATTTGTTAAAGGCTGGGTTGGACTTTTTTTACGAAGTCCAAAGACAAAACTGGCTTGGAGAGAAACTACCAGTCCCTACTTATTCAAGCACTCGATGGTGGTCGAAATGGGGGGTAATGAAGCACATGCTTGATGCTTTTGGGGAAGTTCATCCCTTCCTTGAAAATAATGATCTCCCACCTACCAAACAAAAGCTTTTTGATATTCTCAATGACCCTCCTAAGAATCGAAAGTTGCAAATGGAACTTGCAATCACAATTGACTTTGGTGAGCCATTTGTGAAAGTAACATATCGACTGGAAGGAGATGGGCCACTTGCTCTTAATGCATATGAAGAAATTGCTGCATTTCATGCTACTATTTCTACTTAACATTTCCCTAATACTAATGCTGTTGCCACCAAGTTATCTTCAAACAGGCCAACTAATAAGCAGCAGCTAATTAGTTATGCAACTGAATGTATCAAGCCTGCTATCACTTATTTCGAGCAGAAATTTGAAGGTGATCTTAAACCAATTGTTACAGCTTTCAAATATGCTAGATTTTTCGATCCAGTCAAGATCTCTGAACTTAAACCATGCTCAACTGATGTTGACCACTTGAAAGCCTTTCCTTTCCTCAGTGATCGAATTGAAGATTTTTAAAAAGAGCTTCCTAGTTACCTGGCAAAAGTGGATGGTGTTTCTCCTGAGGTGGATAAGTTGGAGTGGTGGAAGAAGTACACAAATGAACTCCCTCACTGGTTTGCTATTTGCAAATTAGCATTGCTAGTGCAGCCATCCTCTGCAGCAGCAGAGCAGGTTTTCTCCATTTTGTCATTGGAAGAGACTATTGAAGCATCTATTATGCTCCAATATAATGATTCATCAACTTTTATTGTATATACCAATTTATTGTGTGTACCAATTAAAGAATTTTCAGCTGAAAAAAAGAATTTTGGGCTGAATTTCAGGCATTACAGGTAGATATCAAAAGCATTATAGGCAGTTGCATGATAATTCGAGAATAGCGAATTTCGAGCATAATTTATTGAGTACCTGATGATCCTTATTTGTATTGTATTCTAGCTATAAAAATTAATTGATTATTGTTATAAATTATATTAGAAAAATAATAATAAAAATAATAATAATAATAGATTCAGAATATTTGAAGAAAACTTCTCCAGAGACTTCATAATTCTTTCTCATATCACTCTCATTATGTATTGATCAGATTCTATCTTAGAATATTTGGAAGTGGAAGGGAGGATTAGGGATGTTGGAGGGGGGGGGGGGGGTTGATCCTGCAAAAGCTACCAAAAAACCCTGCAAAAAACGAGTTGTTATCCTGCAAAAGCATACATCATGGTTGGCAAGTCTGACAGAACCCTCAAGGAAGGGTCGGCAATGAACATCGAAGCTACACTAAAGATTTCTCTTTCAATCTCATCATTTTTGGTTGGTGTTTTTTTTTTCCAATTCGCTCATTATCCAGGCGATGAAAAATACACCGCCTACGGTGTCTTATGACCATGGAAATTGGGGCCCTTGGACCCTCATTCCAAAGACCTTGGCTGGGTTTTAGAATCCTGAATGAGCTCTTGAAGCATCAAATACATGGTTCATTTGATGATGGTGGGAAAGTGACTATTGCATGTTCGTGTATGATGCTCGGAGCTAGAGGTGATGTGGAGTTATCTAGCAACGATAGACTATTGGGTGTGCTGTAATTAACTCAGCTCTGTCCATCAGTTCTCTCTCCAAATCAATACTTATCAGTCACTATGTCTTTTTTTTTTTACTATCGTTACCTTTTGTTGCCCTTGCAAGCTTTGTGGGACCATGTCCCAAGTAGGGCCAGTATCTTGCTGTTCAGGGCCCTCATTTATTTCTTCATATTTTAATTTAATTTTTCATTTGAATTGTTTTTCTCTTGGTATTGAACATAATTACCCATGGCTTAAAGTCTCATAAGAGGGTACTTTGCTATTACTGTTGATATGCTCCCAGCAAATTGCTAAATCTACAGAGAAAATGCTTACTGAAAATGGTTTCCAGTATATTGGCCATAGAAAAGTTTAAATCTCGCAAAGGCTCACTCTCCCATAAAATGAAATAGATAACTACATTGGGAGCCAGCGGTTATATGATCAGCAGCGAATGCAAAGAGCAGGTGTTTTAAAGCGGAATACAATTTCTTACTCGTCAAGGAATATATAGCCATTCTAGGTGGTCATAATGAGTCAGAAGGAAATCTGAAGAACTAACACTAATGTGGAGCCTTGAAAATGAAATGGTTGAAACTTGGGCCAAAGGAGAATTGCTACACTTCTTATCAAACAGTGAATGACCTTATTTCGATTATGGGTTAAAGTTTGCTATGCAACATATTGAGAAGAAGGAAGCGCTGCATGGTTTTCAGTTATTGCAGATGAATTGATATTTGCAATACTGAACAAGTCAACTTATCAATATGCTGGGTAAATGATCAATACAAAGTTCTTGAAGACCTGTAGGCTTATTCCACAAAAGCAGGTATATATCTTATTTACAGTGTTTAAAATTTCCTTATAAGATGTAGTGATTTATGTCAGGGATGAGTATATGATGGTGCAGCCAATATGCAAGGTGGCATCTTGCTCAGTCGCCAATTGTTCAGTGCAGCCAAACAAAAAAATTGCAATTCAAGATACTCTAAATGTCATTGAAACAGAAAAGAACATATCTAATCTGAGGAGTGATTCCATGTAGAATTTTCTGTGGTCTAGGAGTAGGAAACCAACTTCACATTCATTGAACAGTGGAAATGAACCCCATCAGTTCAATCCAGTGAATGTGTACTATAGAAAATTCTACTATAAAGCCTGTCATTACTATATATCTGGTGAACTTCAAATCAATTTGAAACTAACAAATTCCGTCAGTGGTGTCAATGGAGAGCAAGCACATACGAACAAAAAAGAATTTCGTGAAATTTTAAAAAATCGGTGAGACTTGCTTCAAAAAATGATGTAGACCTTGAAGAGTTAAAGGTGCAGCTAACACTTCTTCCTGACATCATACACCAGAAGTAAAGACTGTCACTTCAGTACACACTGTGTGTGAAGCTAAACAGCACTGAACTAGCAATATATACACAAATTGCTTTGCCTCTATCTCACCATACCCATCATACCTGCTCTGCTGAAGTGACATTTTCTGCCCTCAAGAAGCTCTTCACAAAAAATGATACTTCATGTGCACAGACGCATTAGAATTCATGTCAGGTTTCGACAGGTAGAAAGTATTTTGGTAGCTGCTCAAATAGCTACAGCTCCTCTAGGCAGTTAAGGGAAAAAATTGTTTTGTTATTGTTTTAGTTTTTGGCCTCTGCGACAGGTGGGCACCTGTATATATACCCCAGCAGCAGCGGTCAAATAATCAGTCACCCACTTTGAATGTGTTGTCTCTATATATATACCTGTGCTGGAAAATTGAATACACCGTTGAAGCGGATTTGCTGATAAAGTATGACCTTTTTTCTTTTTTTCCTACTCCTAGAAGTAATTAGCAAGTTTTATTGAGCTTTGGTTTTATAAGGTGGGAGGGTGGGGGAGGGGGTTGCCGAATGCTTGATCTAAGACACAGTCGCGTTCCTATTTTTTGCGCGCGCACCCAAACGCTTGCGGAGCTCGATGTGGACGGTGGGGAAGATGGGGAAGAGAAGGAAGAAGCCGTCTACTGGAGTTAAAAAGAGACCAGTAAGAATTTGGAAATACAACAATGTGGCTTATAATATTGCGAAACAACATTTTTTTTAAATGTCTGGTATTGTTATGTAGCCGAGTTTGCAGAATGAATATATACAAATTCACCTCAGAGGTACAATATTTATCCATAGTTTGTCTCCCTGTTGAATATTATTACTGCTTTATTCATCTAAGAACTTAGAGAGATTTTCAACCTCTTTGATATGAATGTGGGTAGCTTACTGATTCGCAGTGAACTTGATAAAATGTTAAAAGAAATCAATATTGAATTGACACGAGAAGAACTAGATCGTATCATGGAAATTGCTAAAGGGAGTGGTGAGTGAAAAAGTTAGAATAGATATATACTACAAAAATAACCAAAATAACAGCATATAATATATTTGCTGAATATTGCAGGTGAAGCCATTGTTTTTTATGAGTTTGTTGCTGTGATTATCAAGATAGCTAATTTCATCCATGACAAAGCACGTATGTTGCAGGTTATTTAATAACACTCATTTTCATAATATCAAGCAACTGTTGGCATGATTAAATAGTACCCTTCTCCTTGGAATTGGCCAAAATACATTTTCATATTGTCTTATGTACTACAATGTATCTTCAATCTCAGTTGGTGGATCTTCAATGAAGGAAATATATTCAGTGCTTGTCAGGTTCATGAGGAAATCTTCTCTATCTAATTTGGCTGGATTAAGAGCTCGAGTTCCAATTTCATATGGTCACAAAAAACAGCCAGTCTTGCTCGCACACTACTTTCTTGGGGCTAGGGTTGAAGGACTCAATGAAAAACAGCTGGCAAAGAAATTTGATGAACTGAGAACATCACAATCACCTTACTCGAAAGCAACAAGAAGTTCTAAATACCGTCACGCAAAGGGATTGAGTCCCAAAGACAGACACATCAAGGTGATGAAGATTCATGTGTGAAGAGAGAATACTTTTGCATATTAAATAAAAATCGGAAATTGTAAAAAGTATTTTCTCACTTTTGGAACGCCGTAGCTTCCCATAGTGTGCAATTTATTGGCAAGCGAAGTGAACCTTCACTGGGGAATAAGTTTGCATTGCATAAATATGTAAATAACTAATGTTTTGTGTACCTTACGTTGTACCTAACTGTATGTATGTATGTGTATGTATCTATGGATGGATGTGTGTATATAAAATATGCATCCACCGTATGTTCACCCAAATAAAATATGAATGGGTCACCCACCTTCAAAATGAACTTGCTAAACTGGAAATGGTTACCTTAGAGATAAAATATCGTAAGAACTGTTGGCAAATGCAAATATTGATGACTTCACCCGAGCATCAGTGGGAGGGATGTATGACTTGTCAGCTCTAGACATAGCTTCTCAATTCCTCACTTTAATATTCCTTGCTATTGGGGGAATGCCAAAACACTGTTCACTTAGTCTTCTGGTTGGTACTTGTGCTAGTCCCTTTCCCTTCCCCCATGCTATGCCCAAGAGCTAGTCCATGTTAAGGACCATCCCTCACCCAAGAAGTGCTCTAGGTACTCTAATCATTCTCCTGTATATTCCCCCTTATCTTGCTGAACCTTCTTCCCCCACCCCCTTCCCTCTTCTTCCTTTGGACACTTCTTCTCTACCTTCTACTTGTATATATGCATATATACTTGATATGAATATACACCATTAATTAACATGCTAGATATTGTATAAATTTCAGTCACTGTCTTCCCATGACCTTCCACTGCTGTGCTGCTATCTCGGGGTCCACACACACAGAGTTTCCTTGGTATTTGAACATAAAGTGTGTATGCTGCACTCTTCCATCTTCCCAAGATCTTGATGAGGGAGTCTTCACATGCACACATTGCTTCCATGGTTGGTGCTCCAATGCGGAAGCAGTAGCCAGCATAATTATTTTGACAGTTTCCTCTCAAATCTGGGCTACCAAGCATTAGAAAACTCCCATCTTCAGAAGAAAGAGTCCCTCCCCATGTGATGTAATCTAGCATAGCTGCCATTTGGCATAGCTCAATTTGGCCCATACTGACACCCCTGGCCTTGTGGAATGATTTTGTCTTGGATGCCTTGACTAGATATATTTTGGTGTGGTGACAGTTTCTATCCAAAGGACAATTGTATGATTCATCATACTCCTTTTCCAACTAAACTGCCATTTTACCTGCTTGCAGAAAAATGAAGAATCCGGCGCACGTCGCCTCCCACAACATTGTTATTGTATCTACTAGGGCACCCTTGACACACCTACATAAGCTTTTGTAGGATTTGTGGGGTAATTGACAGCTAGTTCCATCTTCTTCATCATTACATACTCCATCTGAGTGCTCCTTCTACTGTTCTGTCTGATCATACATGCAAATTGAAATAAGAACTGAACAGCTTTTATCTTGATGTCACAACCATCGGCGGTAATTTTGAAGATGTCATCTTGGATCTGCAAACCATCGAAAAGGAAGCAACTCAACTGAGGGAAGACGGAGCATTTCTGCATATATCCTACTACTAGGGGAACTGTTATTTCTGCTCTGCCAGGCACTCACATATGCTCATTCACTTTTATCTTTCCCACTTATTTTAAATTTGTGTAACATACAGAAGGAAGGGGGAGCTGAAAGAAAGGAGAAAGTTTCCGAAGAAAGTAAATACACTGCGGTAATAATAACAATTCTTTACACTAAAATGTCTTGTTATGCGGTTTACAAGTATTGTACATAAATATTTGTGATTGTCAGAGCAGAAGGAAGATAATAGAAATAATATTGGAGAAGTATCAACTCCAAAGTCACAGGACAGTGATCATTATTCAGTAAGTTTAATTAGCAATTGAAGGGGGGGGGGTTCATAAAATTTGTGGCTGTCCATATCTTTCATAATTCATTTTTCTGCATGCTTACTCTTATCTCCACACAATTATTTATGTAACAAGCAGGAGGAAGAAGGAGCTGAAGGAAAGGAAGAAGAATCCCAAGAAAGTAAACACACAATGGTAATAGCACAAACCCTACAAAACAGTGTTAGTTAGGTGTTTCAAGTATATAATCGTACATGAATATTTGTACTTGTCTGAGTAGGAGGAAGATAATAAAGTTAATACTGGAGAAGAACCGACTTCAAAGTCACAGGACAGTGATTATTTTGAAGTAAGTTTAGTTAGCAACTGAATGGGTGATTTAACAACAGAATTTTGAGGCTCTTCATATATATCTTTCATAATTCATTTCTCCACCACCACAATTATTTTATTATTTATGTGACATGCAGGAGGAAGACGGAGCTGAAAAAAAGGAAGAAAAATCCCAAGGAAGTAAACACACGATGGTAATAACAGTAAATCAACAAAAACAGTGTTTTACAAGTGCATAGAATATTTGTGCTTGTTGGAGTACATAGGAGGAAGATAATACTGAAGAAGAACCGACTTCAAAGTCACAGTACAGTGATTATTTTGAAGTAAGTTTAGTTAGCAACTGAATGGGTGATTTAAAAACAGATGAATTTTGTGGCTCTCCAAATATTTCATAATTCATTTTTCTGCATGCTTACTTTTATCTCCACCTATTATTTATACAACATGCAGCAGGAGGAAGGAAGAGCTGAAGGAAAAGAAGAAGAATCCCAAGGAAGTAAACACATGATGGTAATAACACTAACTCTACCAAAATGTTAGCTATGTGTTTTACAAGTCGTACATGAATATTTGTGCTGATAGAAACAGGAAGAAGATAGTGGAAATAATACTAGAGAAGAACCAACTTCAAAGTCACTGGACATTGACCATTCTGAAGTAAGTTTAAGTTAGCGACTGTGATATAACATTGTAGTGAGAAAGATAACACTCAGGGAATGTTGCATTCCTTATATCGATTCCCAACTTTTCAAAATGGTGGATGGCTAAAACCTCAACAAACAAACAAACTGTTAGCTAAAACTCTTGCAGCTTCTTATTGAGGATGAGAAAGAGAAACTTGAACATATAATACATGTAGTAAATCGTATTCATTGTGGGCATGACCATCTTTATACTACATCACATGATCTGTGGCTAATTTGATTGGTTAGGTTACATAGGCGCATAACCTATACTTTTAACCGCATGTAGTTTAGCGCATGCGCAATGTAGTATAAGTAAGATAGCCTATAATAATACTCCACTCACGGGTTATGCGCCAGTGTAACCTACTCGTTTGCGGTTACATAGGCACATAACCCACTCTTTTGAATGGGCTATCCTATACATATTGTACTGTTGTGGCATGACTGAACTTATGAATTATCTTAGTGCTGTGTTAGAGTGCTAAATATGTATGTGATGTCAAGGGTGTAAAAATTGAGTATTACTTTTTGTCAAAGCTAAATAAAAATGTTAGGTTACTTATCATCTGTCACAGCAGTCCAAATGTGGTTTCTGCCACTATTAGATTTCCAGCTGCCTGTTAACCCACTCACCGGGCATAAGCTGCACAAAATGGACGACGATCACACACACAAAAAACTTTACTCCATATTTTGTCAATATTTTGTCAAAATGAGTTGTTCTATCAATAAACAAAGTATCAGCTTGTCGATAACTAAGGTAACCACAAAATCAAAATTAAAGTTGTGAATCTGAGACAGGGATTTGGAGCTGCTGTTTGACGACTTCACCCTCTCAGACAGCAAGTGCAGTGATGAAGAATATGCTGGGATGCAGGTATAGATATAGTGAGTAGAGCTAGAACAATTCAGATACAATAATAAAGAATAGAGCAAGGTTGATAGCTTGAACATTATATCTAGCTTTATTATGATTTTGTATGGCTAATATTAAGGCAATAAAATATGATACCCCTCTGTGCAGGTTCTGCCTCAAGATTTGGAATCTGTTTGCTCAAATGGTTCAGTCTACTCTCCACCAGCTTCTTCTCCTCTCTTCTCTCCTCCCCCTCTAGCTTTCTCTGCTCCAATCCAATCTATTGGTCGAATATTGAACAACAAGTGGGAAAAATTTGTGGTTGTGGTTTGGTCGCCTTGTCCACAATGTTGGTAAATTCATGAGCAATCTCGTGACATACGGTTGCTAGGTATATTTCTCAGCTACTAATTTTATTAAGTTGTAGTATTTAATACTCCTTCATAAAGTACCAGAAAACTTTATAATAATAAAAAGTAAAAAAACATAAAACTGTGAAATTCAACATCAAGATTTATCACTAACTTGCATACTTAGATTAATATATTCATAACCAATTTAGTACCAGAAGACTGAAAACAAGGAAAAAAATGTCTTTACAGATATATTGAGTTGAGATGTAAAAAATTTTTTTTTTTAAACCATGTACAATTAGATGACCCTTTACCATTTAAACCAATGATATTTTTTATGGTAAAGGGTCATCCAACAGGTTGTGACATTCATGAATGCTCTCTTTTTTTTTTGACAAGTCAATCCAACTTAGTTGTTTGTTTTAAAAAGTGTTCTAAATGAACTCTCAGATGACAAGTTCATATTTAAATTTACTCACTTGATATTTTGGTTGGATGCTCTAGCCTTCATCAGAAATTTTATTCCTGCCAGAGGCTAGAGAGAAATGTTAAGTGAGTAAATTTAAGTCGATTATCGAGAAAATCATTGTAAAAAAATGTTCTTATTGGAATGTTGAGGTTGCTACTCGAGGATAACTATACCATCCCTGGTTTTGAGAATAGTCTTATCTTTGAGCTTGATTGCAGATATCTTTATAAACTCTGTTCTTTGCAGGAAGCAGGAGGACCTGAAGCAACAATGAAAGGAGACTCTGAAGGTGGTAAAGACCCTGTGGTAATAATAATAATTCTGTAACAACAACATTAGTTTTGCTTTTATTAATATTGCACTACATATTTGGATAGGAGGCCATTACCGGAGAAGTATCAACTTTAAAGTCAGAATATACTGATTTTTCTGCTGTAAGTTTACTTTGCATATCAAGCAACAATGGAATATGGCATTATAAATAGTATAAGTCAGCAAAAAGATGTTTTTTCGTCCAAGATCCCACTCTGCTTACAAACATATTTAAAGATACAATAGTGACCTGTTCACTAGACAAGACAAAGTTATGAAGTATTCTCCTCAATATGTATGCACATATTCACACATTTCACACAACACACACACACAAAATTACACTCACATTATATGGATCACACACAAACACTCACACACACATACACACCTTGAACACTGAAAGAAGGCCAATCCTTAATGGCCTTTCCATGAACTTCAATTACAACCCCTTTGCTACCTGAACTCAGATGACGCTGCTTTTTTCTGATGTTGATTGGCTGCAGGTTCTCCTCACTACAAGGTGCACCAGCGACACTCTTGGGCATTCTCTCTGGTCAACCCCCACTATGCAGTTACCTCAGTTAGCTCAACATCCTCTCGTGATATACACAACAGCCACATCATTGAGAATCTAAAGCTCAGTCATTGATCTTTTTTAACTTTTGAAGTTCTTCTAGTCCATTCTCCGATGAACTTGCCCCCCCCCCCCTTGGTACAACATTATGTCAACTCCAAACTGCTGACATCTTCTCCATTCTTTTCTTTGACATCCGGACTGAAATAAAGATTGAAGAGTTTGGAGCAATGGAACCCTGGTGCAGTATCCCCCATCAAGTCAGCCTTTATTTGTCATGTAAGCACTGTTTAACTTCGCCCAGGGGAGGGATAGAATACTTCTGGAGCACTGCAAGAGTGCCCTGCAGGAACTGAATTGTGTGGTTTTTGGAGGTCTATAAGCAACATGTAGGCCTTGGTGGTGTGTTCTCTAACTTTCTCCATGAGATCAGGGACTCTCTCTTCCTTCCATGAAGTACTGAAGATATAATCATCTCACCTCCAAAGCTTTTTAAAATTACATGCAAAATTACATGCTTGCCACCAGTCTTGTTTCTCTTTAGTTAGTTCAGTGTCTCCGGCACCTCATCCTGACTTTATGGTTCAATCATGTGATCTCTCACTGGGTGCTGCTGTGCTAACTTCATAACACTTTCCACAAAGTTACTTCTGACACTGAGTGTCTGTAGTTCTTCTATTCCACTGGCTAACTCTTCCCTCTCAGTAAGAGATATTGTCCTAAATTCGGCAGGTTTCTGGCACTTCCCCTAACCTATATAGGAGTTTCTCAGATTCCCTCATCATGTCCCAATCCTTCACCTGCTTCAGTGTTCCACTTTTCACCAACTTCTTGTATATATCACCAACTTACTAAAACTATCCCTGTCACCCAGCCATGATATGGCATTATACTAGTTCCCTTCTTCCCACATTGCAGCTCCTGGACTAACTTGTGGTCAGTCCAGCACTCTGTAGAGTGCACAACACTAACATCACAATACCTGGAGTAGCTAGTGGTCAGTCCAGCTCTCGAGAGTGCACAACACTAACATCACAACACAGTGCCCTGCATTTATTTCATGATTACATAATCAATGCAGTGCTATTTCTTCTTCCAGGGTGCTGTCAGGTATTCTTGTAGTGACTTCAAAATGCCTATGTCATGACATCAATGCTAAAAGACAGTAGTGTTTCTCCAGCCCCATTTATCTCCTGAACACCATCAAATTCCTCTCGCGCTATCCTAACCAGTACTCTCTTACTGCCACCCACTTTGGCATTGAAGTTACCAACCACCAACAGTATGTCATCTTCATGCGCACATTGCCAGGGAGTGTAGTAGGACTCTCTATATTGGTGTATTCCATTTCAAATGGCAGTCAGCTAAAACTCAAATGGCCAAGGCTGATATTTCAGCTGAAACTCACTTTGGTAGTTTCTTAGCTGCCTAAATTGTAGTTTTGGCCTTTAGCATCTCCGAAAATACTTCTAGCATCTTGAAACTTTTGCTAAGGTAGTAAACCAGTAGACATAAAAAAATTAAAAACCCATAAAAAACTTTGAAATTCATTGTTAAGGGAATTCTATTTAGCTTTAAATTCTTTGATGAGCATTGTTGGTATTATTGGTCTAGCTATTGCCTTAGCCCTAGTCACTGCCCTGTCCCAAACCCTAACCAGGACTGATCTGTACAATTTTGATGACATCATCATGATGTAATGCCAGAATTATTCCATGGGGAAGTAATCTCTTTTTCCAAAATTATATGTAACTTGTGGTCTTGTCATAATAAGTTTAGCCAGAAGACACCAAAGTTCCAATACACATCCATAATCTTGATAACAGGAAAACTCCTTTGGTAAAGGTTATCAGGCAAGTAAGTTCTCTAGCTCTTGTGGAGAACAAATGACACTTTTATGCTGTTTGGTTTGTGGAGTTCTCGCTGTTGGGAAAATGTTACCAAGTCATTAAAGGAGGATGTAGCTGATCAACTACTGAAACATCTGCTGTTTGGTTTTTGGAGTTTTCCTATGCAACTGTTACGAATCCTAAAAGAGATTGTAAATACCTTACATGGATAAAGTCAACAATAACAAAAAGAAGTGATATATGCCTAATTGTGTAGTGCACAACGTGAGTACGAATAATGGCATGTGCTGATTTGTGTAATGTACACAACAAGAAGGTAGAAGAAGCCACAAGTTAGAAAAATGTGTAGAAGTGTTCGAGTTCCAAAAGTTTGGAGTTGAACTTAGCAGAACTGGGACTTAGATGGTGGTATATATAGTAGAAACTATAACAAAACAAAAAAAACTCCTCTCCCACTCCCTACCCCCATAGAAAATTTATATAAAAAAGCATTAACACACAACACATACATACACACACACTCTCTCTCACACACACACACACACACACACACCATACACACACAAATAAGACAAAGTATCTACTTTACCTCTATCGTAATATTATGTCGATGCAAAAAAAACCCTTGGAATTAGGCTTTTACTTCATTTGGCTCTCTTCGGTTCATCAGGCCAATACTGCTACACTCAGTTGGCAATGATCAATGTTCAATGTGGTTTTTATGTAGCTGAAAACAACTCCTGCAGATTTAGTCCTTCATTCCATCTAGTTTATCTTTTTGGTTTTTTTGCTTCTTTTGTTTTGCTTGAGAATGGACAGCACCCCTTGACTGTTGCAGCACTCCATATTGCCATCATTTTACTATGATAAAACTGACAAACTCTTTTACACATAGTCACATTTGCGAACGATGAAGTTATCACAAGTATGGTAGTTATGTGCACTTATATACAAAAGTACAGTGTTATTTACTTGCTTTTTATACATTTACAGACACCATCAGGTTCTGGCCAGAAAGAAGCAAGGAAAAGTGATAGAAAGATTGGAAAGAAGAATGGTCATCGTTCAAGAAACCTGCAGATGTCTGGATGTCTATCGTTGAGGACAGCTCTATATCCTAAAACTTCATTTGCAGTGCCATTTCGTCCAGAGCCTACTGTCTCTGATATTCCTGAAATTAGGAAGAAAGTATGCAAAGTATACTACAAATAATACGATGCATACTTTCTGAATTTTTCGTACTGCTATTTGTAAAAACAACAACACAGTCTCAAAAAAAATTATTTCATGACAAATATCTTTGACAAACTTTCTGTAGGTGGCATTGGCACTTTTCAAGTACCGTAGAGAGCAGGAAGCGATGCACCAAAAAAGGTTGGACAAGTACAAACCCTTCAATGATATTAGTGACATTTCATCTTCATACATGCGATATATCTTTGGCAAGGCCCTGAATGTTTATGGCTACAAAGTTTCAAATGTACGTGCATTTTCAGGATTATGGCTAAAAAATTACAGATATACTTGATTTTTTTAAATGTTCTTGCTGAAATGAATTATATATTATATTGATCGAGAACTTCCTAGCCTGATTTCTATACGAGTACAGATGTAAATAATTATATACACATTCATGATTTAAAAAATGGACCCAAGTTGATTTCAAGCGCATTAGGATTCTTCAGGGTCAATGCCAGATGTGCTGGCCATTGTTGATATATCTGCCTAACTAATGATGGGAGGGACTCTTTGTGTCCATGGTTCTATGGGTAACAGGTTCTTGTAGGAATCCAATATATAGTTGAAAACCCCAGTAATGGCACAGTTGCACGTGGCTTGAGGGTTGTGACTGAAACAGAGTTTCCATCGAGGATCCTCAAGTGAATTCCAAGGGCAAGTAGAGTTCATCCAGATGTCAGAGCTAATGACATAGACTCTTGATCCAAGCTCCTTCACTCTGCAGCAAGACACCTAAGGAGTACCTAAGAGAGGGACTTACCACAAGAGCCTAGTAAGCCTTGTGAACGAGCACCTGAGGAAAGGTCTTCCACCACCACCATCAACCTGTAGTGCTGGGGTTGAGGTTTGTCACCTAAGGATACTAGCTTCTAAAGCATCTTCGTTGAAGGAGGATGATTAGCAATAATGCCTAGCTAGCTAGCTCAGAGGACTCTGACCGAGAGGTCTCAAGCAACAATTAGATTCTGTGAAGCAGCACCTAAAGAAGTTGCTCAGTATAACAGAACTAGCCAATAGCATACATTACTATTTCCATGTATGCACTAAGTATACACACATGCCTTTATATTCACATAGACACATCATACGTAGTTACCTGATTTTGTTGAAGGTCTGTTGTTAACTATTGTCACAAGAGTAAATTTCTGAGGGATATAACTGATCACTTATTGGTAGCGAAAACGTGTAGCTGCTTGCTGACTCACCTCAGCAAGATTTGATAGTGCACATATATAATGTGTTTATTGTATATATGCTTTACCAAACTTTTCTGGTGTTTTACTGAATTTAGAAACTGAACATCACTGCAATGCACTGGACAATTGCGGTTTCTGCTAGTTAGTTATTAGGGCTGCCAATTTTACTACTTCTTGAAAGATTCAAGGCCTGCTTGAGTGTTGTTATCTTTTGTTGTTGGTTGTTGTTGTTATTGTTTAGGGGGCGATAAAATCAGCAAGAAGCTACAAAAGTGAGTTTTAGTAAACTTTAATGCCATTTTCTAAAAATTAATAGGGATTAGAATGTGCTACCACACTCTATAATGCATACAGTACTTATTGTCTTGTCACAAGCCTTTTCACATCCAATGATGTGGTTTGTTATGTCCGAGTGCAAAACAGTTTGCGTCAGACAAAAGACAGGTATACCATACACCCAACATGGCTAGACCTCCTCAGGTTCCCCTTGCATATTGAAAGTGTTACTATGCCAGACAAGTTTACACATGACAGGATACCATAGATTGCCTGGCATCTAGTATCAATATCTCTTTTGAAGTGCACAATAAGGTCTTTATTATCTTGAGTAGCTAGGACATTATCGTTTGTCAAATGCATAATAATCATAATAAATAAATAATAAGGGGCCATAATATATATGGATCTGTAGTTTTGCTGTTCGTTAGTAGTGGAGTAAACAATAAACAAAGTAAAGAAAAGAAAAACAGTTACAAAAATAATAATAAAATATATATAAATAAACCAAAGTAAAACCATTATATAATACTACCAATATCTATTCTAGACAGTGATTCTGATTCAGCAACTAACATAATAATATACAGAACAATTTTAAATTCAGGCTCTTATGAGTGGCCTCCCAGCAACCAGGTAAGTCCATTCCACAATCTCTATCCAACTGCTCATGCTCTATCATATTAGGCTAATGTATAATGGAGTACGAAGCAGTATTTTGGCCTGTCTAAAATGGTGCTTCCTCCTCCCACAAATGGGATGTCCATTGCCCCATGCATGTTCAACAATTGTAGAGTTCTCTTTAGCAAGTCATCTTGGTGTTCTTTCATTCTGGTCTCCAGTCTTCTGTTGATCTCCCCTATGTAGTACTTCCCACAGCTTCAATACATAATGCATGAGTGCATACTAGTTTATAATTCATCCTTTGCTCTGCCAAGTTGTGCCCTCAGAGTTCTTCCTGAACTGAAAATGACTCTGAAGAACTACCTGCAGACTCTCCTGATGTCTTTACTCATCCCTGCTACATAAGGAATTACTATCCTTCTTCTCACACCACTGATTGCATTTATCAGTGTACTTATCTTCCTTTCTGTATTTAGATGTATCTACAGAGGAAAAGTTGATGAAGGCTTGTGGATAACCATTCAATCCTTTTCAAATTATGTTCTTCCTTCCGTAGGTCCTCCTTCTCCATCAGGGCCATCACTACCGTCCTGACTCTATCATACAAGCAATTCACCACTCCTCTTCTGACCTTCTGACATGGATAGGATGGTGTGCTCTATAAACTAGGTACCAGTTTGTGTGCATGGGTAAACTGTTGCAGTTAGCCTTCTGCTTTCCCTTCTGTGTAGGTGACAGTCCAGAAGAGGCAAAGATCTGTCCACTTCAAGCTCCACAGCAAACTCAAATAATTCCATGTAAAGGTTGGGTACCACTGCAGATATTGGAATGACCATCACTGCACCCTCTTTCGTGTGCTCGTAGTATTTTCCTTGATATGTACCTGAAGTAGGTAAGATTTTAGGCACAACTCCAACAGTTCAGATATTGTCAGCATGCAGTCCTCTCATGAAATTTCTCATATTTTGTCAACATTCCAAAAATCACTTCCACCACAGGGCATGGTTGCATCACATGATGGATAGCTAGCTACCAGTATATATCAAATCTTAGCATCTTTTTATTGCTGATAAAGGTTAGAGCATCTAGCCAAAATGTCAAGTGAGTAAGTTTGAGTCGATTATCGAGAAATGCATTGGTAAAAAAAAATGAAATAAATACATAAAATACATGTGAGATGAAGAGGAATTTTTCTCAGGCATGGAAAACTAATGATAGCTGAAGAGGAATGCGTGACAAAACCAGATGATTTTCACAAATTGGAGCTGCCAGCTAGATGGCTGTACCTGTTTAGAAAACACTTCTCTTCATTTCATTGCATTTTCCATGTCTGACAAAAACATTTCCTCTTTGTCTCACATGCATTATACATACACATTTATTTGTTTGTTTATTTATCTATGTATTCATTTATTTACATTTTATTATGATTACTATATATGTATTTATTTATTTATTATGCATTTATTTATTTATTGTGCATTTATTTATTTATTATGATTACATGTACTATATATGTATTTATTTATTTATTATGATTACTATGTATTTATTTGTTTTTTAATTTTTGCAATTCATGTAAATAAATAAACAAAAAGCTGCAATGTCTTATAGCTAACTAGAAACGAAAAACTGACGATTTAAAAAAATCATTTAGCTATATACATATGGCAAGAATATTTATTTAAAAACAAACAACTATATTTTATTGACCTGTTAAAGGAAACAAGACACTATAATACCTATGTAGAAGTTAGATTATTCCCAATATTGTATTGCACGTGTATATACAGCCTGCTTTTTAACAATTAAATTTATAAAACATTTTTTACACTTTGTTTTTGTTTCAAGGTGTACATTACTGCAAAATGTCTGGGAAGACTGATATCAATATCTCAAAGAACCAGGTTGAGTTTGGGAAGGGTGAATGTGTTTAGTTCAAAATATGAACTTTTAGAGGTAAGGTCACAGTGAGAATTGGGTTTGGAGCCAAACACTGGTCTTGTCATAACTTGATCAGACCCTTCCCATAGTCCATAGCTCCATCCCAAAGTTTCAGCAAGTTTGTCTGGCTACAATTGTTGAGCCAAGGCATGTACTATCATGGGAAGCACCTTTTTCGTCAGGCCTGCAGAGTCTTGGTCTCTTAAGTAGCTAGGTCCTCGTTTAGATCAGATCTCTTATGGCCCTCCAGTTTGGAGGCAGATCTGTTTAGTAGACCCAACCAATCTAATTTTCTCTCCTGGAACTAGCAAGATTTCAGAAGCTGTCGTGGGTGTCTGGAGGAATGAGAAACTTCATTTGTGATTGTTCTGTTGATACTTCCTCATCGAAGTTACAGTGGCCATAGTCAGCCAGTGTAGAGCTAGACTAGAGACAAGCAGTATCTGGATAGATTTAGGATTCTTCTACCTACCTTGTCATGAAAGGACTCTAGCTGCTGGAAGAAGGTGTCTATGAGAGAACCAGTTCTCACAATTGTGGGGTAATTACACTTATGGATTTCCCCAACAATGGGTCGAGCTTCACCTGGAATACTAAAAAAAGAAAGAAAAAAGAAAAAAAGGAAAGCACACCTTGTCCTAAACCATGTATCCACATCTGCCAGTGTGTCTCCATAAGGCACGTGTACCCATATTTTTGATTGCCTCATCAATGGTTTCATCAGTCGAGAGGTCCCATGACCACTAGTGGCCCTGACATCATTTGGCAGAATCAAATCCAGAGGGTATCCAGCTATTGAGCACATCTGCAATGGTAGAGCCTTCTTTGAAGAGACTACATTACAACCTCACACTTTGAAGCTAAGGCATTACACATTGCAAACTCTTCGGTGATACAAATTGATCTATCTAGAGACTATCTGTGGAAGCAATACTACATGTCATCTACATAAGCAAATCATCCCATCACACATATTTAAGTCAATGGGAATCAGAGAGTAGGTAAGAGTCTGGTTCTTGTAGCATGATCCACAATTAGCAGGAAGAGGACCTTGAAGAACTCCACGCTCAATGCAGAGTGGCTGTGATAGCTGGCCATTCGCCTGGATCATGCAGCTACTGGTATACAAAGAATTTTAACAGTCTCCAAGTTTTCCCACAGGTACTAGACTTGTACAGGGTATTACAAAGTATCAAAGGCTTTCTAGAGGTAAAAAAAAAGCTAATATATGCTTAACCTCCATCTCTGGCAAACTTGGAGAGGACTTCATACATATGTGGAAAATATGGCATCAGTGCAGGAGAATTTCTCAGTGAAACATGTTGGCTCTAATTGAGTTAGCTCAAGTCGGTTTAAGATCAAGAGCTCCAATATTTTTGAGGTAGCTGGGTAGATGGTGATTCCCCTACAGTTGTTGGTATTGAGGGAATCACTTCCATGATTTTTGTAGACAGGGGTCATAATCCCAGCTTGAGGGACTGTTGCTGCTGTATTTCTGATGCTGATTGGAAGTTGTCTTGACTGCTGCTTTTTTTGGGGGGGGGGGGGGGGGGGGGGGATTTAAACAAACCATTATGCCCACCATCGGGACAGAGACAAGGGGAGGAAGAACCCCTACAATGCACCCAACCCTGCGTCGAAGTTCGATGAAGCAACCTTACAGGTACTGCTGGAGAACGCCTTCAACCAGTTCACTGAGGGTTAAGTGGATATCCAAGATCATTTTTTAATAGAACAACAGAGCTCCCTAACAACAATAAGGAATTCCTCTTCATTGAAAGTAGAACTGATTAACCCAATGCATCCAAAATGATCAAGGCATCTGAAGCCTTGGGAATCTTATTTGGAATTTTAAAGGGCATGGAATTTTCGTCTTCAAAATTCTTATCAAAGTATTGGAGCTCCATTATTGGTGCATTTGCTACAGAAATAGATAATCTACTACTGAACTCTGCTCTAATGTTTAATTTTGCTTAGTAGAGAGGCCCATTCAATGGCCGACCCTGTGAGTTCCACCAATCCCATGCTTTCATTTTACAAGAGGCCAAGTAAGTTAGCTGCTAATCTTTATACCATTTCTTTGGTGGTTTGGAAGCAATTCCAAGGAGACAGCATGAGTAAGCTTTGAGACAGCAACATCCTAGCTATTTACCAATAAAGGAGTTAGGCAATAGGGGCACGAACGATTGCAATTATCCTTGGAGGTGAAGTTCTTGAGGACTGGAAGCGGAGGTGGTTAGCTTGCAGTGACAGGTTAAGAGTGCAGCACCCTACGCCCCCAGGTTATCGCAAGTTATGGTGGCCCAAAAGGTCACGTCTTTAGACACGCGCTACGTATAGCGACGACCCAAAGTTCAACAAAGCCAAGTTGCTAAGCATGCGCAAACTGTAAATGAACGTGGGGAAAGAAGTTGGTTGCGAGTTCTCGCATGACAACTTGCTGAACGCATAATTGTCAAGACATGTCAGACAGGAAAAGAAAACTTGATTTGGGAAGCAGAGATTACAAGTCCAAAGTGAGGTACTGCTGTAATATAGGAGTTTTATTTCGCCACTATTTACTGTGTACACACACAAAAGTGGGTGGGCATCAATTGAAAATATAATCCAACTTGCTGACATGCAACCAAGTATTTCCTGGCCAAAATTGTTGTACATTAACAAGCAAGTAACAAGCAAGTAATAATTGTTTGCCACTGTATGTTGCTATTGGATGTCAGATAATTCACTTGTGTTTGCCCACTGGAGGTTTTGCTTGCTCCTGTGTGTACACAGTAGTTGATATACATAATTTATTAGGAACATATAGTGCAAGAAGTGTATCTAATTCGACTGCTTCATTCTCACAAAATGCAACAACAACAACAAAAAAACAACTGATATTTTGCCTCGATTATCCTCGTTGGGTTCTGCCGGACTAATCAAATCGGACAAACGCAATGCCGTGTGTGCTGCTTTAGTCGTCGGGATGATGGTAGAAATGTATCCTCATCCTCCTCATCCACTCCTACCTGTTCCACTTCAACCAAACTGGCACAAGAAAAAACAGATGTCAAAACCGTGCAGATTAACAAGTACACTGGGCGCCCATTCTCAGCCAAGTTCTGGGCTATTCTGGAGAAGAGACGAGGCTTGCCTGTGTGGGATTATTACTCCAAGTTTATGGAGACAGTGAAGCAGAACTCAGCAGTGGTCCTTGTGGGAGAGACTGGCAGTGGGAAGACCACACAGGTGAGTGTGATTAGGGGGTGCAGATGAAGGTGGTGGGGGTGTATGCATGCATGCCAAGCAAGGCTGGAAAATGATCTGGCCATTTAGCCTTTTTATTGCTGCATGTGTGCCCGTGTTGTGGGTTCAACCCTACATGTGTGCCAGTGACGTGTGTGAGTTCAACAGCAGTGCTGCTAAGCCATGCTGGTGTCCTATGCCTGCAGTTGCATTCTACGAGAGGATGTGTTGGTAAGGGATGAATATCTGCATGTACAGTAAGCGCTGGTTAGGAATACAAATAAGCTTGAACTTTTTTGTTTTGTTTGAAGTGCTTCAGTCTCTTCTGGTCTTGTCAATATGTGCATGTCATTTACCAATTGATCATGACCTCTTATAGGACAAACTTATTGTTCACGGAAAAATTATATGTGTATGTGCTGAATAATGGATTTTAAATTTTTACCTCTTATATACCAGGCGAGTCATGACAAAATAGTCAGAAAGCATTACTTCCAGTCAAAAATAGCTTTATTTCCAGTCAAAAATAGATTACCGTCAGTCACAAATAGTCGGAATGCATTACTTCCAGTGACGGGTAAGTGAGAAAGAATATTAAGATTGGCAGACAATCTAAACTGCTGTCATGGTGGTCTCTTCCAGGCCTTAACTGCCGTTTTTGAAAGGGCTAATGGGTTGTTAATTTTTTTAATGCATACTAAGACATAGAGTACCTACTTCACAGTTGGTTTTTAGAAAGTTGATGTTGAGTGAAGGCTTGTTGTTGAGATGGAGTGCGGGGTTGATGTTCAGATGGAGTGCGGGGTTGATGTTGAGATGGAGTGCGAGGTGATATTGAGGTGGAGTAGATCGGTGGGTGTTGAGGTGGAGTGAGGGGTTGATGTTCAGATGGAGTGGAGGCATGGATGTTAAGATGGAGTGGATGTTAAGATGGAGTGGATGTTGAGATGGAGTGGATGTTGAGATGGAGTGGATGTTGAGATGGAGTGGATGTTGAGATGGAGTGGATGTTGAGATGGAGTGGATGTTGAGATGGAGTGGATGTTGAGATGGAGTGGATGTTGAGATGGAGTGGATGTTGAGATGGAGTGGATGTTGAGATGGAGTGGATGTTGAGATGGAGTGGATGTTAAGATGGAGTGGATGTTGAGATGGAGTGGATGTTGAGATGGAGTGGAGGCTGAGATGGAGTGGAGGCTGAGATGGAGTGGATGTTGAGATGGAGTGAGTGGATGTTGAGATGGAGTGGAGGCTGAGATGGAGTGAGTGGATGTTGAGATGGAGTGAGTGGATGTTGAGATGGAGTGGATGTTGAGATGGAGTGGATGTTGAGATGGAGTGGAGGCTGAGATGGAGTGGATGTTGAGATGGAGTGGATGTTGAGATGGAGTGGATGTTGAGATGGAGTGGATGTTGAGATGGAGTGGATGTTGAGATGGAGTGGATGTTGAGATGGAGTGGATGTTGAGATGGAGTGGATGTTGAGATGGAGTGGAGGCTGAGATGGAGTGGAGGCTGAGATGGAGTGGATGTTGAGATGGAGTGAGTGGATGTTGAGATGGAGTGGAGGCTGAGATGGAGTGAGTGGATGTTGAGATGGAGTGGATGTTGAGATGGAGTGGATGTTGAGATGGAGTGGATGTTGAGATGGAGTGGAGGCTGAGATGGAGTGGATGTTGAGATGGAGTGGATGTTGAGATGGAGTGGATGTTGAGATGGAGTGGCGGCTGAGATGGAGTGGAGCCGTGGATGTTGAGATATGAATGTAAGTGGATCTTGAGACATAAGTGAGAAATAGAAGTGGAGGGAGTGTGACTGTTAAGGGGGAAAGAAGGCTGCGTATCGCGTAGTCTCATATAAAGTACCATATCTTTGCTCGCATTCACTCTAGTTTCCCAATTTATATATCAAATTATAGCTTGCAGTCTGTGCTTTCTAATGGTAAGTCTCTTTTGTCATTTAGTTTCGCCATAATTTTTTCCTGGATCATTATAGGCTCTTCCAGTGCGGACCGTAAGCCGTTAAGTAAACCACGTTGCAGTAACGACCTTTGCGAGGCTCTTATTCGGTCTATTAGTCAATCATAATGAGGACTACAAACTGCGCGTCTTGAAATTTCGAAAAAAAGTTTTTTTGTTGCATTTTCTGAACATAGATTTATGACATCACGTTAAATTTCCATCTATAGGTATTTTTTAGTAATCCTATCAAACAAAAACTCTCGCGCAAGTTGTAGAATATAAAATTTGCTTTCAAATGAAACAATTTTTTTTATGAAAGGATAAAAAATATTCAAGTTATCATTTGAACGGTTTTTCAAAAATCACTTCAGAGATATTGAGCCTTGAAGTCCAAGCAGTTTGTAATCACATCCCAGCTGCCCCTGCTTCACTAGAATACATCCCCTCATTACTAGAATTGTGTTTACAAACAAAATGTTGAAAGCAACCAATTGACTTTCACAGTCCTTTATTTTTTCAACAACAGCAGTATCCTACATCCTAACTACAACTTCAAAACCAACAATAATTATATATATATACATACACATAAATTAAAGACGCATCAGACTTGTTACGTTGCTTTGCTAATATTGAATTAGCAAACATAAACACGTCATCATTTGCAGGGCTCCCATGCCCAGGTCCATCCATCGTCGCCCTCCACACATGTCTTCCGACACCGTCCAGTAATCCCTGAAAAACAATAGAACACAAACAAAAGTCATCCTCCAGTAATTTCTAAGCTTGACAAAAATACACATAAACAAAAGTATCTTCCAGTAATCTTTGTTTGAAATCTCTGTTTGACAATAGAAAGAAAGACACAAACAAAAAAAAAATGTTACAGGTCCCCCTTGCCAGGACCAAACAATGCTCCGCCCTCCATTGAAACTCTGCTGCCTCTCGATGGCAAGCCCGACACTTGTTGCACTCCCGTTTATGTGCATTTGTATACCCATCACTAATTAATGTGTGTGTACCTAAGCTTCAGTCTCTCCACTGAACGCTAAAAAAGTTTTTGTGTTCCTACAACTTCCATAGAAACCGAAGAGCCTTCAAAATTGGCTTCACAATTTACCTTGTGACCCTCAAACTATTCTGTGTAACTTGCTTCTGTTTTATCTTCAGGTCTTCGCGCACAAGCTTGAAATTAGACATAAGATAATAATCTAAAACCTCTCCAGTGTCCCAAGACATCACTGCAACCAAGCCATAATTTGATTTGTGGCCCTGTCTAAGCCATGTGCCGTCAACAGTAATACTAACATCAATGATGTCTTCATGCCTAACCCTATAAAAATCATGTAACCTATGAGCGGCATCCAACATAATACTCTGTTACTGCATTTGCGTCACTCCCTATTGACCTAGTATATTTTTTAAAAACAAGTGGAACTAAGAGGGGGCAACATATTCATGACTGCAGTGATGTCTTCCAGACCAGAATGACTAATTCCAGCAATGCGAGCACCCAGTACTGACTGGATGTTCAAAGAATGCTTCTACAGATACAGGGTTTGAGATGTCTCGAGTGTTACTACAATTTGAACAAAAAGTAAACCATGCCTGCCCTACGGGCTTCAGTTGCAAGGGAGCTCAGTTACCAACTTATTACACCTTTCTATGACCTCTCTAAGCTTATCTAAGTTTATTATACGATTACCCTTACCACCTAGTTCTCCAACACCACCCGAGTCCAAAGAGGTAGAGCCAGTAGATCCAGTAGCAACAGCCACAGAAGCAGCTGAACTATCCATGAGAGCCAACTTCTTCCTGGTCATAGTCACTTGTCATAGTCACCAATGGAACTGGCCTCTCTTCAGACATTTGCAATTGATTGCAAGGTAAGTGAAGGTTCACAGAAGGCGCTACCCCACCCACAGGATCCAAGAGACTCACTAACAAAGGAAAGGAAACAGCTAGTAACTTTTTAGTATGGAGATAAACATTAAAACTTGCCTTGCGCGGCTACTGTGACAGGCTCAACAACAGCCGTCTGTAGGGCTTTCTTCTTCTTGTCTTCACTCTTCTTGAATCCTTGGCCTTTCTGTTTAAAATGCTTCTCTGTTCTCTTCCCCATAACTCAACCGTGTAAAAGTTTCAAGTGAACCTTGACCTAAAAAAACGTGCTCATCTTAGCGGTTGCGCACTACCCCCCCCACCTGGCCAATTCATTGCGCAAACGACTGGTAAGGGTCTCCATGAAATTGGCAACATTTTGATATATAAAAACTGTATTTTGGGTAGGCGATCATCGCCGCCCGCCCGATTGTAGCCAGGTAAGACTGGGAGAGAACCTCTTCCAATGTGAAGTGAAATGAAATGAAATGAATAATAATGCACTGTATAAAAATGGCTATATCTTCTGATGCAAGTATTCACTTACTCTGAAACTTGAAACTCAAACTCCAGACATATTACGAACTCTTTTGGGCCCATTAAAAAAAAATAGAAAAAATATGTGTTTTCAGCCCTCTTCCCCCCTTAAGGAGTGGGGTTGCTAAGGAGTGGGGTGGTGAAGAAGTTAAAAGGTAGCGATAACTGCAAGTGAGCAAGTCTGGTGGTGTGGTGGTGGTGGTGGAAATTGAGAAAGAGCAGTTTATACATGCAGTTAGTCGCCCAGTAATTGTTGCATCTCAGAACATGACCAGAATGGAATCTTGTTCTCTTCCCTCATCCAGATTCCGCAGTGGTTGACAGAGATGACCAATGCCTTTGCTGGTGGGAGGAAGACGATGGTGGGCTGCACACAGCCCCGGAGGGTAGCTGCCATGAGTGTAGCACAACGTGTGGCTGACGAGATGGATGTAACTCTAGGTCAGGAGGTTGGATATACCATTCGATTTGAGGATTGTACCAGCAACAGGACTATTCTCAAGTAAGTCAAGAACAGAAATGTTTTGTTAGGAAAAGAAATGAAGGAAGCAAGACTGTACCCATGTAAACAACAACCAGTTAGATTACTCCTTACCATACAGAATCAAGCAGTACAATATGTATACGACATCGTTCGTATTGGTATAAATACCATGACATCAGGACAAAACAGGGAACAGTGGTGTGGTATGCATTTGCAGTAGAACTATGCCAGCATCAGTTATATTGACTACTAACAGGGAACAGTGGTGTGGTATGCATTTGCAGTAGAATCATGCCAGCATCAGTTATATTGACTACAAACAGGGAACAGTGGTGTGGTATGCATTTGCAGTAGAATCATGCCGAGCATCAGTTATATTGACTACAAACAGGGAACAGTGGTGTGGTATGCATTTGCAGTAGAATCATGCCGAGCATCAGTTATATTGACTACAAACGGGGAACAGTGGTGTGGTATGCATTTGCAGTAGAATCATGCCGAGCATCAGTCATAAAAATAGCACGTCAAAAAACACAAGCACACAAACAAATAGCAGCAACAATATCAATAAACCACTTCATAAAATGGCAATACCTCGCCATCTGTGGTATAGTGTGGCATTGCCATCACCTCCATTTCTGCTCTACCCATTGATTGCTCAGCGCAGTCATCGACCACACCCACAGCCACTATCCTTGTACACTAGTATAAATATAGTGCATTTTGTTATTGCTGAAATTTATAAATTTGCACTTTCTTGATCGGATATGCCACTTTCCAACTGTACCGATACCACTCAAATTGGCTGAAATTATTGTATTGGCTAGGTACACTAGCACATGTGAAGGCGTGGATGAGTCTACAGATGTGTACAATGTATATGCAACACATACACATGTATTGTTCATTACAACACAGCATCCGCAATAATTATGTATACTATACTGAAATTACTTCTGGTTCACAAGGTTGAGTCCGCCCATAATTCTTGAACTTGCCCACCAACATTTCACCTGATACTTCTTGTTTGTACACCTAATTCCATCAAGTGCGTGTCCCATCTACAAATTGGAAGTTACAAGGTTGAGTCCGCCCATAATTCTTGAACTTGCCCACCAACATTTCACCTGATACTTCTTGTTTGTACACCTAATTCCACTCAAGTGCGTGTCCCATCTACAAATTGGAAGTTCAACGGTAAAATATTTGTGTTTCAGATCAAGGCAATAATGGTACTTTGAACATTCTAGAGATAGCCCTGTCCCTAGCCCTGTCCCTAGCCCTGTCCCTAGCCCTGTCATGAAACAACGCAACAGAAGTAACTGCTAGAGCCAGTGAGAAGGGGGGAAAATTGTGCTCATTCATTCATTTATCTATTTCCACATACATATATGCACAATAATTTAGTTAGGTGTGAGTGTTGACATAATCCCGGAAATTTTACCTGTTTGTACAAGCCTGTCGTCCATCTGTTGTTCCCACAATACATGACCGAGTCAGAAAGTCACCAAGCTGCTCAAGACACTCCTCTGTTCACACACAAGCAACGGGTCTCCAATATCAGATTGATCAGTGATAATGCCTATAAATAATACCGTGCTATTAATGCACATAGCTTAGAAGTCGTCCTTCATTTACAGTGGTTTCACACACTTACCTGATGAACCCAGCATAGATATTGACAAGACAGTTTTCAACAACAGCTGACTATTGTCCATTGAGCAGCCTGTAGACAAAATCTGTTTTGCTCGATCCAATCGGCCAAGAAAGGGCAACTCTATCATTCTCAGTCACAAAAGTTGCAGCATATGGTGGCGAGGTCTAGCTCGCTTTGATGACGTAGTTTGAGAACTATCAGGGATGGTGAGTAAGTGGTCAAGCAGTATTAGGTTGGGGGGGGGGGGAATACTCGCAACTGGAAGGAAATTCTTTTCCATCTCACACGCCTGACCACTTCTCATCTTTTAGCGCTTAATGAAGACACTCATCTCTATAGACCAATTTGAACTGTCTAGCACCTTCCAATCAGGAGTCACACTTGCAAAATATAGCACACACAGAGACCTATCTTTTGAGCTATACGTCAAGTTCATAGAGTTAAGTGAGAATCTATGGGACTCCCAAGTCATAACCAAAAGATTTTTTTTAAGAATGAGGGCCCAGTCACTTCACTGCAGCTGTCCATAGGTTGCTCCAGTCACTGCACTGCAGCTGTCCATAGGTTGCCCCAGTCACTGCACTGCAGCTGTCCATAGGTTGCCCCAGTCACTGCACTGCAGCTGTCCATGGTTGCTCCAGTCACTGCACTGCAGCTGTCCATGGGTTGCTCCAGTCACTGCACTGCAGCTGTCCATGGTTGCTCCAGTCACTGCACTGCAGCTGTCCATAGGTTGCTCCAGTCACTGCACTGCAGCTGTCCATAGGTTGCTCCAGTCACTGCACTGCAGCTGTCCATAGGTTGCTCCAGTCACTGCACTGCAGCTGTCCATAGGTTGCTCCAGTCACTGCACTGCAGCTGCCCCTGAGTTGCTCCAGTCACTGCACTGCAGCTGTCCATGGGTTGCCCCAGTCACTGCACTGCAGCTGTCCATGGGTTGCTCCAGTCACTGCACTGCAGCTGTCCATAGGTTGCCCCAGTCACTGCACTGCAGCTGTCCATGGGTTGCTCCAGTCACTGCACTGCAGCTGTCCATAGGTTGCTCCAGTCACTGCACTGCAGCTGTCCATGGTTGCTCCAGTCACTGCACTGCAGCTGTCCATAGGTTGCTCCAGTCACTGCACTGCAGCTGTCCATAGGTTGCTCCAGTCACTGCACTGCAGCTGCCCCTGAGTTGCTCCAGTCACTGCACTGCAGCTGTCCATAGGTTGCTCCAGTCACTGCACTGCAGCTGCCCCTGAGTTGCTCCAGTCACTGCACTGCAGCTGTCCATGGGTTGCTCCAGTCACTGCACTGCAGCTGTCCATGGGTTGCTCCAGTCACTACACTGCAGCTGTCCATAGGTTGCTCCAGTCACTGCACTGCAGCTGTCCATGGGTTGCCCCAGTCACTGCACTGCAGCTGTCCATGGTTGCCCCAGTCACTGCACTGTAGCTGTCCATGGGTTGCTCCAGTCACTGCACTGCAGCTGTCCATGGGTTGCTCCAGTCACTGCACTGCAGCTGTCCATAGGTTGCCCCAATCACTGCACTGCAGCTGTCCATAGGTTGCTCCAGTCACTGCACTGTAGCTGTCCATAGGTTGCTCCAGTCACTGCACTGCAGCTGTCCATAGGTTGCTCCAGTCACTGCACTGCAGCTGTCCATGGGTTGCTCCAGTCACTGCACTGCAGCTGTCCATGGGTTGCTCCAGTCACTGCACTGCATCTGTCCATGGGTTGCTCCAGTCACTGCACTGCAGCTGTCCATGGTTGCTCCAGTCACTGCACTGCAGCTGTCCATAGGTTGCTCCAGTCACTGCACTGCAGCTGTCCATAGGTTGCTCCAGTCACTGCACTGCAGCTGTCCATAGGTTGCTCCAGTCACTGCACTGCAGCTGCCCCTGAGTTGCTCCAGTCACTGCACTGCAGCTGTCCATGGGTTGCTCCAGCCACTACACTGCAGCTGTCCATAGGTTGCTCCAGTCACTGCACTGCAGCTGTCCATGGGTTGCCCCAGTCACTGCACTGCAGCTGTCCATGGTTGCCCCAGTCACTGCACTGTAGCTGTCCATGGGTTGCTCCAGTCACTGCACTGCAGCTGTCCATAGGTTGCTCCAGTCACTGCACTGTAGCTGTCCATAGGTTGCTCCAGTCACTGCACTGCAGCTGTCCATGGGTTGCTCCAGTCACTACACTGCAGCTGTCCATAGGTTGCTCCAGTCACTGCACTGCAGCTGTCCATGGGTTGCCCCAGTCACTGCACTGCAGCTGTCCATGGTTGCCCCAGTCACTGCACTGTAGCTGTCCATGGGTTGCTCCAGTCACTGCACTGCAGCTGTCCATAGGTTGCTCCAGTCACTGCACTGTAGCTGTCCATAGGTTGCTCCAGTCACTGCACTGCAGCTGTCCATAGGTTGCTCCAGTCACTGCACTGCAGCTGTCCATAGGTTGCTCCAGTCACTGCACTGCAGCTGTCCATAGGTTGCTCCAGTCACTGCACTGCAGCTGTCCATGGTTGCTCCAGTCACTGCACTGCAACTGTCCATAGGTTGCTCCAGTCACTGCACTGCAGCTGTCCATGGGTTGCTCCAGTCACTGCACTGCAGCTGTCCATAGGTTGCTCCAGTCACTGCACTGCAGCTGTCCATGGGTTGCTCCAGTCACTGCACTGCAGCTGTCCATGGGTTGCTCCAGTCACTGCACTGTAGCTGTCCATGGGTTGCTCCAGTCACTGCACTGTAGCTGTCCATAGGTTGCTCCATCACTGCACTGCAGCTGTCCATAGGTTGCTCCAGTCACTGCACTGCAGCTGTCCATGGTTGCTCCAGTCACTGCACTGCAGCTGTCCATAGGTTGCTCCAGTCACTGCACTGCAGCTGTCCATGGGTTGCTCCAGTCACTGCACTGCAGCTGCCCCTGAGTTGCTCCAGTCACTGCACTGCAGCTGTCCATGGGTTGCTCCAGTCACTGCACTGTAGCTGTCCCTGGGTTGCTCCAGTCACTACACTGCAGCTGTCCATGGTTGCTCCAGTCACTGCACTGCAGCTGTCCATAGGTTGCTCCAGTCACTGCACTGCAGCTGTCCATGGTTGCTCCAGTCACTGCACTGCAGCTGTCCATAGGTTGCTCCAGTCACTGCACTGCAGCTGTCCATAGGTTGCTCCAGTCACTGCACTGCAGCTGCCCCTGAGTTGCTCCAGTCACTGCACTGCAGCTGTCCATGGTTGCTCCAGTCACTGCACTGCAGCTGTCCATGGTTGCTCCAGTCACTGCACTGCAGCTGTCCATGGGTTGCTCCAGTCACTGCACTGCAGCTGTCCATAGGTTGCTCCAGTCACTGCACTGCAGCTGTCCATAGGTTGCTCCAGTCACTGCACTGCAGCTGCCCCTGAGTTGCTCCAGTCACTGCACTGCAGCTGCCCATGGGTTGCTCCAGTCACTACACTGCAGCTGTCCATAGGTTGCTCCAGTCACTGCACTGCAGCTGTCCATGGGTTGCCCCAGTCACTGCACTGCAGCTGTCCATGGTTGCCCCAGTCACTGCACTGTAGCTGTCCATGGGTTGCTCCAGTCACTGCACTGCAGCTGTCCATAGGTTGCTCCAGTCACTGCACTGTAGCTGTCCATAGGTTGCTCCAGTCACTGCACTGCAGCTGTCCATAGGTTGCTCCAGTCACTGCACTGCAGCTGTCCATAGGTTGCTCCAGTCACTGCACTGCAGCTGTCCATGGTTGCTCCAGTCACTGCACTGCAACTGTCCATAGGTTGCTCCAGTCACTGCACTGCAGCTGTCCATGGGTTGCTCCAGTCACTGCACTGCAGCTGTCCATAGGTTGCTCCAGTCACTGCACTGCAGCTGTCCATGGGTTGCTCCAGTCACTGCACTGCAGCTGTCCATGGGTTGCTCCAGTCACTGCACTGTAGCTGTCCATGGGTTGCTCCAGTCACTGCACTGTAGCTGTCCATAGGTTGCTCCATCACTGCACTGCAGCTGTCCATAGGTTGCTCCAGTCACTGCACTGCAGCTGTCCATGGTTGCTCCAGTCACTGCACTGCAGCTGTCCATAGGTTGCTCCAGTCACTGCACTGCAGCTGTCCATGGGTTGCTCCAGTCACTGCACTGCAGCTGCCCCTGAGTTGCTCCAGTCACTGCACTGTAGCTGTCCCTGGGTTGCTCCAGTCACTACACTGCAGCTGTCCATGGTTGCTCCAGTCACTGCACTGCAGCTGTCCATAGGTTGCTCCAGTCACTGCACTGCAGCTGTCCATGGTTGCTCCAGTCACTGCACTGCAGCTGTCCATAGGTTGCTCCAGTCACTGCACTGCAGCTGTCCATAGGTTGCTCCAGTCACTGCACTGCAGCTGCCCCTGAGTTGCTCCAGTCACTGCACTGCAGCTGTCCATGGTTGCTCCAGTCACTGCACTGCAGCTGTCCATGGTTGCTCCAGTCACTGCACTGCAGCTGTCCATGGGTTGCTCCAGTCACTGCACTGCAGCTGTCCATAGGTTGCTCCAGTCACTGCACTGCAGCTGTCCATGGGTTGCTCCAGTCACTGCACTGCAGCTGTCCATGGGTTGCTCCAGTCACTGCACTGCAGCTGTCCATAGGTTGCTCCAGTCACTGCACTGCAGCTGTCCATAGGTTGCTCCAGTCACTGCACTGCAGCTGCCCCTGAGTTGCTCCAGTCACTGCACTGCAGCTGTCCATAGGTTGCTCCAGTCACTGCACTGTAGCTGTCCATGGGTTGCTCCAGTCACTGCACTGCAGCTGTCCATAGGTTGCTCCAGTCACTGCACTGTAGCTGTCCATAGGTTGCTCCAGTCACTGCACTGCAGCTGTCCATAGGTTGCTCCAGTCACTGCACTGCAGCTGTCCATAGGTTGCTCCAGTCACTGCACTGCAGCTGTCCATGGTTGCTCCAGTCACTGCACTGCAACTGTCCATAGGTTGCTCCAGTCACTGCACTGCAGCTGTCCATGGGTTGCTCCAGTCACTGCACTGCAGCTGTCCATAGGTTGCTCCAGTCACTGCACTGCAGCTGTCCATGGGTTGCTCCAGTCACTGCACTGCAGCTGTCCATGGGTTGCTCCAGTCACTGCACTGTAGCTGTCCATGGGTTGCTCCAGTCACTGCACTGTAGCTGTCCATAGGTTGCTCCATCACTGCACTGCAGCTGTCCATAGGTTGCTCCAGTCACTGCACTGCAGCTGTCCATGGTTGCTCCAGTCACTGCACTGCAGCTGTCCATAGGTTGCTCCAGTCACTGCACTGCAGCTGTCCATGGGTTGCTCCAGTCACTGCACTGCAGCTGCCCCTGAGTTGCTCCAGTCACTGCACTGCAGCTGTCCATGGGTTGCTCCAGTCACTGCACTGTAGCTGTCCCTGGGTTGCTCCAGTCACTACACTGCAGCTGTCCATGGTTGCTCCAGTCACTGCACTGCAGCTGTCCATAGGTTGCTCCAGTCACTGCACTGCAGCTGTCCATGGTTGCTCCAGTCACTGCACTGCAGCTGTCCATAGGTTGCTCCAGTCACTGCACTGCAGCTGTCCATAGGTTGCTCCAGTCACTGCACTGCAGCTGCCCCTGAGTTGCTCCAGTCACTGCACTGCAGCTGTCCATGGTTGCTCCAGTCACTGCACTGCAGCTGTCCATGGTTGCTCCAGTCACTGCACTGCAGCTGTCCATGGGTTGCTCCAGTCACTGCACTGCAGCTGTCCATAGGTTGCTCCAGTCACTGCACTGCAGCTGTCCATGGGTTGCTCCAGTCACTGCACTGCAGCTGTCCATGGGTTGCTCCAGTCACTGCACTGCAGCTGTCCATAGGTTGCTCCAGTCACTGCACTGCAGCTGTCGATAGGACGCTCCAGTCACTGCACTGCAGCTGCCCCTGAGTTGCTCCAGTCACTGCACTGCAGCTGTCCATGGGTTGCTCCAGTCACTACACTGCAGCTGTCCATAGGTTGCTCCAGTCACTGCACTGCAGCTGTCCATGGGTTGCTCCAGTCACTGCACTGCAGCTGTCCATAGGTTGCTCCAGTCACTGCACTGTAGCTGTCCATGGGTTGCTCCAGTCACTGCACTGCAGCTGTCCATGGGTTGCTCCAGTCACGGCACTGCAGCTGTCCATGGGTTGCTCCAGTCACTGCACTGCAGCTGTCCATGGGTTGCTCCAGTCACTGCACTGCAGCTGTCCATAGGTTGCTCCAGTCACTGCACTGCAGCTGTCCATAGGTTGCTCCAGTCACTGCACTGCGGCTGTCCATGGGTTGCTCCAGTCACTACACTGCAGCTGCCCATGGGTTGCTCCAGTCACTGCACTGCAGCTGTCCATGGGTTGCCCCAATCACTGCACTGCAGCTGTCCATGGGTTGCCCCAGTCACTGCACTGCAGCTGTCCATGAGTTGCTCCAGTCACTGCACTGTAGCTGTCCATGAGTTGCTCCAATCACTACACTGCAGCTGCCCATCGGTTTCTCCAGTCATTACACTGCAGCTCCATGAGTTGTCACAACTAGCACATGTCCATGAAATCTCACCAAGAAGAATTGTAGAAGTTGACGACAAAAAAAATATGAATCAGTAGAAGTCTGGAAGTTTAAGTGATATCTAGAAGGAAATAGAATCAAGCTAGGAGGCGAGGCAGTCCTAAAAAAACAGGGGGGGGGCAAAGTCTGGAAACCGTGGTTTACCATTTACAGTACCATAATATTAACTCTTTTCCCGGTGTAAGCGCCATATGGCGTAATTGCTTTCGAAAAATCATAAAAAATCAATCATTGGGTTGGTTTGCAAAACAAAAATATCATAAAATAGCGCTACTCTAACAGCAGCTACATTCAAAATTATACGGCAATAGCGCCATGGTAACTAGGGAAATCCAGCCGTAAAGTTCAAGGGGTCAATTCTGCCATAGAATTTAAAATGGTTGAAAGGCTATCTTTTGATGAGGTGCTCACAGCGGTCCTGGACGACAACTTCGACGACTTCGGGTTATCTGACGATGAGTGAAGCTATCTATGCCTACCGTGGACAGCCCAGTTTGGATCGTGACCAAGTAGAGCTACTCGGCAGAGACTTTTCCAATCGAAACCATGGCAGTATGGACAAAGCTATGGCTGTTGGAGGCGAAGGCATTGATCCTGGAAGTCCTCCTGGTAAGTCAATGTACTTTGCTAGCTATATATAAAGCCTGATAGTCTGAGGAGCTAGCTAAATCATGGTGTTAGCTACACCTGTCTAATAGCCTACTTTCCTTTATAGTTCTAGCTGTACTTGATTCCTTGACTTGTCTAATAAGTTGACGAATAACAACTCTATCATGTTCAGGTTTGATGGAGCAAGTGATGGACCATGACGGAGATAATACCATGGCACAGCTTCCCCACGTTCAGATGAGTTCTGATAAAGATAGTGATGCAAACACACCTACCCCACTCTCTTCATCCATACTGCACGAGGACGCTCGTCTTGTAGACCTACACGAGGACGTACTTTTCTCAGAAGTAGGAGTGTCCGACTCTCCCCCTTACCTTCATCCAGTGCTAGTCTTACTGCACGAGGACACTTGTATATCAGACTATGAGTATGTCATTACAGAGTATTGTATTGTATAATTGCTCTTTGATTCTGTGTACATTGTATCAATATTATTGGTTATGGGAATTGTATCAATAATATTGGTGGGAATTCTATACAGTAGAAATTATGTCCTCTCTGTTAGTCAGGCAAACGTCTGTCATACCACAGCATATCTCAGTTGTTCCTAAAGTTGGCTGAAAATAGAAGGATATTTATAATCAACAATACAACAATAATATACAATTTTAATTTTTTTATAATTATTAAACAACATTATAATGATATTCATACATGCGTGGTTTGGTTACCTAGCAACATGAATTGACCACAATAATGTCCAACAGTAGAGCTACCTCGTGGTATATGGTTGCTAGGGACTATTGTTAACCTCTGATTTAATATCAATTTATTTGTACTTAACCCTTTAACGGTCACGGGCGCTTTAAAGCGCCCTAAGAAGTCTCGCAGTTAAACAATTCATAAAAAAAATAGATCGTTCGAACTTACCCCCATAAAAATCTTATTAAACGACGCCTAAAACGTAGCTCTATCACGTGGTATTCACAAAACAATGACAGCATAACGGTTGCTAAGGACTTTGAACCCGGAAAGCTCACACGGAAATCATGGCTAAGCGCTTGTACGTTAGCGATGTGCTGCTTTTACTGGAAGACGAAGATTTCGGCCGTTCTGAAGCGGATGACAGTGATTTTGAAGGCGCAGGTGTTGAGAGCTACCTTCCCAGAGCAAGCTCTGAGCTTAGTCACTCAGAAGTAACGGAGGAAGATGAAGATCCAATAGATATAGTTTCTGATGACAGCTCCAGCTCTAGTGATAAGAGTCTTACTCAGCCTTTAGGTAAGTATTACTGTTCAAAAAGGTATAGAATGTAAAAATATCTGTTTCTATGTCCACAGTTTTTGGATCTACACAAAGTCACAGCAGTCCCACCTCTCACAGAGCTCAAATACCCATCAGTCACGATGAGACATCGTGACTGATGGGTATTTGAGCTCTGTGATGTAAGCTTTCTTCTGTTTTTCATAATTCCATGCTGCAGTCAGTCTGGTCATTATGGTTGAAATTTGTGTACCTGCAAATGTATAAAACATGTTATCATAAAATATACTTGAAAATAGAACAATAACTGCCTTGAAATTCAAAAATTAATTACTAAAACCACAATTACAACCACATACTTTGTTGCTAGGCAACATAAACCACACCTACATATAAGTAACTATGTGTGATTCCAAATATATATGGTTGCTATGGACTTTAATAAATATGTGAGAGAATACAGTTAATTTTAGTAATGGTAAGCAATATTTTTTTTTTAACCCGACCATGAAAGGGTTAATGGTCAATTTTTAATTTTTTTCCAAATAAACTCACCGGGAGAAGAGTTAATATTGAAATACAATTAGCTAGAATATTGAATCTGTACATGGAGTTGTTGAGTCGGTCGCTGTTCTTCACTGTGTTGTCTTCTCTTGGGCATGGCTAAGCAGATTCCATCGCTTGAGGCTTATCCCAGATAGGCAGAGTTGATATGCTAGCTTACCTAGTGGCAATAAAAGTGCACTTGTAGTTTCTATAGCGTGCTAGTGTTGAGACTCATGCCAGCTTACCTAGTAGCAATAAAAGTGCACTTGTAGTTTCTATAGCGTGCTAGTGTTGAGACTCATGCCAGCTTACCTAGTAGCAATAGAAGTGCACTTGTAGTTTCTATAGCGTGCTAGTGTTGAGACTCATGCCAGCTTACCTAGTAGCGCACATGTAGTTTCTGTAGCGTGCTAGTGTTGAGACTCATACCTGGAGCAGTCTTGAGAAAGGAGGTGCTCCTGGATGGATTTCTTTGCTCAACGTTGTGTTGTAGATATAGTGCGATGTAGTGGTGCTGTTTGCTTACCTAAATGCAGCTAATTCTTTTCCAAATTGCAGCTAATTGTAATGCTGTGAACAGTTTGAAAAAGTTTCGACTGAAAAATAATTAATGACGATACTGTAGGAAATCAAACTTATTGTTTAGTGCCCCCTCCCCCCCCCCCCCCCCCCCCCCCCCCCCCCCGGCTTCTAACCCCCTACCTACAAGAAAATGGACGCTTAGCTGAGAAGAGGCGCTTACTAAGTATTGTTGCTAAATAATGCACACTCACAGACAAAATATTTTCCATGATTTTTAGGCGGAGACTGAGGACCGTATCTCGCGAGCTAGTCGAAGAAGGAGCTAATCTTTCGACAAACTAAGAAAGACCCAGTCTCTATAGGCAGGTTACGAAGGAGCTGTCTCTTCAGGCGAACTAGGAGGAACTAGCGATGGCATTTCAAGTATACTTTGAGTTATTCCTCAGAAGTGTTTCATCTACAGAACTATTTGGACTCCTTTTAGCTGAAGATGAGAACGGCATCATTTGCAAGCTAGAAGTACAATGAATCATTGGGTACGTTGTAAAATGTCTTGGAACTTCATAGACCCTGGTGGAGTTACCTGCGCCACTGGAAGACTGGGAAAGGGACTAGAAGTTCCCTGCAAATAAGCAGCAAGATGCTCGTCTAGAAATTATGGACAACTAGTGGCAATTGAAGCTAATGATAGACATGCTCATACTAGAAAATTCTTGCCTCGATGTTTTGTTTAAATACTTTGATGGTGGTAGCTGATAACCATGTGCATAATTGGTACTTTTTCCCGCGACTTCGATATCAGCGCTTCTCCGCGATATTTCGTTAATGACACCTAACAGAGACTGTAACAACAATGAAATGGGTGCTTAACAACTTTGTGCGCTAAACATCGAGAGGCTTAAGGGTATGTTAAAAAAAAAGTTAACCTCAAATACAACTGATCATAACTTTTTTGTTTCTACTCCTATGAACATAATTTTGCTATCAAAAGATAGCCCACTTGTCATGCTTTCAAATGATATGCATAATCATATACTTTCTATTGGTCCTCCTTCAAGGTAACTCAAAGAAGCAAGCACCATTGAAGAAGATGCCGCCCACTTCCCACCCTTACTAGTATTTTGTATTGGCTTGTAATTGCTTCAGTGGCTAGAGCATGCATAGTGCTACAAATTGAATGATTTAGAATCTTTTTTTTTTAAATCCACTAGTTATGGCGAGTACAAATGTAAATTTTTACCTTAGATCATCATTAGATCATCAATAACTTCACAAAAGAGGCAATGAATTTTTTTTTTAACCATTCAATTTGTAGAGTAAAGACAGAGCTACATAATGGTATAAAATGTTAGACATAAAAAAATTATTCGAATGAGTTATTGTGGGCGGGAGGCAAGGAGTCAACATTTTTGACCAAAAAAAGTTATGGCAATGTAAACATTGAAGTTTGGGTTTGCACTTACACTGACAGGGGAGACAGCTGCATTCTCCCCCCCCCCCCTTTTTAACTTGGGTTTACAACTTTAGAGCTCCGTAGATTCTGCAAACTTCATTGTATGGACTTGATATATAGCTCAAAAGATAGGTCTCTCTGTGTGCTCTCTTTTGATACTAAAATATGTTTCATAGGATAACTATAGGCAAGTTACTAGAGCCTAAAGAGGAGGGACCTCAAAAACCTGCATCCCAAAGTCCCCATCCAGAATAACTCCAGATTGCTAAGTGCAAAAAAATTGAAATTGGTGCGAGTGGCTAGAGGAAGCCCGCCTCTATGCAAACACCTTTTTGATTAGGCGTTAAAAATTTATTACCTGGTCAAGCGTGTGGGTGGAAAATTGAAGGTGTTGCTTTTACAACGCCTTCAATTTTCTACCCGCGCTTGACCAGGTTAATACATTTTTAACGCCTAATCAAAAAGGTGATTGCATAGAGGCGGGCTTCCTCTAGCCACTCGTACCATTTTTATTTTTTTGGCACTTAGCAATCTGGAGTTATCTTGGCAGAGGTTGAGGCATTCTAGCTTTTGAGGTCGCTCCGCTTTAGAGTCTAGTAACTTGATACCTATGAAACATATTTTAGTATCAAAAGAGAGCACACAGAGAGACCTATCTTTTGAGCTATATATCAAGTCCATACCATGAAGTTTACAGAATCTATGGAGCTCTAAAGTGGTAACCATAAGAAAAAAAGGGGGGAAATGCCATTGTCCCCACTGAATTCAGGTAGGCTTCTTGATCGCCTTCCTGGGGGGATGGTGTGTGCAAAAGCCACTGTAAGTCCAGAATAGAGCATCCAAATCTTCTGTAACTTGGAATCCACCTTTCCAGTATGTTGAAGCATAGTTGGGTGAGATAAAAAAATAGTAATAAATTAAAAAAATTAAATTTAAATCCAACCCCTAGCACCCCCCTTAACAACCAGAGATGACAACCAGAGATGACTGTACCACATCAGTCAACCGAACGATGTTTTTTCATTTCCTGGGGGAAGTTCCTTTGTGCATGCGCAAAATGAACATTCTCCAACTTGTAACCTCTTCCAGCAGTTTCTTCCTACTCGTCTCACTCCATGTCACTGCAGAGAGCATGGCTAGATCTACTCAAAGGAGAAAGAGAGTCGTCCTTAACATCGAGGGACACTCAAGATCTGTCATGTTGTGAAAGGTGGGAAAAGTTTAGCTCGAGTAGTGAATGTTGACAGGAGCAAGGACAAGCTGAAAACCTTCCACGCTGAAGTTCAATTATCGAAACGCCCTCCAGTCCCATTGTGTTCGGATGACTGACGTCCTATTGTAGACAGTTGGCCTAGTGTGAAACTCTGCCAGCAGTTTCTTTTGATTCTTCTCACTCCATGCCAAAGCAGAGAGCATGGCTACACCAAAAGAGAAGAAAGGTTGTCCTTAATATCGAGAATCAGTTCAGATCTGTGATGTTTAGATACAGACCACAGCTATTAGATTTTGATGGCTCAAAAGAAAGGAAACAAGAGTGTACCTATGGAGATTACAAACAGATAACCCTGTCCTGCTTTTAGTTTTTAATGGTAAAGGGTCATCTAACTCGTGGTCTACATTATTGCAGTCAATCCATACAGTGGGTTTTTATTTTTATTTTTTGTAGATGTGTTTTTTGTAGATGTGTTGTTGTTTTTGGGTGTTTTTTTGTTGCTGTACAGATAGCCCTGTGGTCCATAACTCCACAAGCAAACCAAATAGCAGAGATGAATCACTTCTATTAAAGACTTGATCGATTTTATGTCTTATTGTTGTGCACTGCAAAAGTCAGCACATGCTCATGTCTTGTGTCTGTTGTGTTACTGGAGTAAGCCAGGGAGGGATCAGCTACAGCCTCCTTCAGGGACCTCTAGAGTAAGCCTGGGAGGTATCAGCTGCAGCCTCCTTCAGGGACCTCCAGAACTAACCAGAGTAAGCCTGGAAGGGATCAGTTGCAGCCTCCTTCAGGGACCTCCAGAACTAACCAGAGTAAGCCAGGGAGGGATCAGTTGCAGCCTCCTTCAGGGACCTCCAGAACTAACCAGAGTAAGCCAGGGAGGGATCAGCTGCAGCCTCCTTCAGGGACCTCCAGAACTAACCAGAGTAAGCCAGGGAGGGATCAGCTACAGCCTCCTTCAGGGACCTCCAGAACTAACCAGAGTAAGCCAGGGAGGGATCAGCTACAGCCTCCTTCAGGGACCTCCAGAACTAACCAGAGTAAGCCAGGGAGGGATCAGTTGCAGCCTCCTTCAGGGACCTCCAGAACTAACCAGAGTAAGCCTGGGAAGGATCAGCTGCAGCCTCCTTCAGGGACCTCCAACCAGAGTAAGCCAGGGAGGGATCAGCTGCAGCCTCCTTCAGGGACCTCCAGAACTAACCAGAGTAAGCCAGGGAGGGATCAGCTGCAGCCTCCTTCAGGGACCTCCAGAACTAACCCAACAATGCAGATGTTCTGCACCATGTTTATTGCTAAGTACACGTACATATTTTGCTGTGTAGTTACTTGCTTTTGCTTACATCAGTGAATTGTCCGACTTCAGCTGCGAGGCATATCTTGAGTGAGTCAGGTGTTCAAGAATGATCCTCTTTACTGGTTTTAAAACAGCACGGGAGTTTTGATGACATCATCGACGACTCGCATATCCACGCTTTTCCCCTGAAATTGAGAAGCAAGATTAGCTGCTGCAAGGATTGGAACGTTTGGATGACATCATCGACGACTATGCATATCCACGCTTTATTCCTGAAATTGAGAAAAATTGCTGCAAGGATTGGAACGTTTGTAGTCTTCTGGTACTAAAATTGTTATGAATGGATCTGCAAGTTATGTGAGGGAAAGACGAGTTGGAGATGAATTTCAAGTTTGTTCACACTTTATGGTTTTTAGTTTCAGGTCTGCTGGTTGACTACCTTAGCGAAAGATTCAAGGAATGCTGGGAGTCTATTTGGAGATAATTGTGGCCTGTTTAGGCAGCTTAGAGACTGCTAATCTTTTTTGTTGTTGTTTTGTTGGGGGGGGACTTGCAAAGCATTCCCTGATGAGGTCTATAACAGACCGGAGTATCTTGGGAATTGAAGGATATATATATGGTGATATAGTTGAGCAAGTCAGAACTGTCTCGACCAAGTCTCGGAGTCCTAAGCTAACTTTTGAGGTCATTTTGGTTAGAGGTGCTTTTGTGACACTCTGGCAAGTACTGCTTGCCAGAGTAAGGCTATTAGAGCACACCTAGCCCCATGTGCTGGTTGTATGGTTATTAGAGCACACCTAGCCCCATGTGCTGGTTGTATGATTATTAGAGCACACCTAGTCCCATGTGCTGGTTGTATGGTTATTAGAGCACACCTAGCCCCATGTGCTGGTTGTATGGCTATTAGAGCACACCTAGTCCCATGTGCTGGGTGTATGGCTATTGGAGCACACCTAGCCCCATGTGCTGGTTGTATGGCTATTAGAGCACACCTAGCCCCATGTGCTGGTTGTATGGTTATTAGAGCACACCTAGTCCCATGTGCTGGTTGTATGGTTATTAGAGCACACCTAGCCCCATGTGCTGGTTGTATGGCTATTAGAGCACACCTAGCCCCATGTGCTGGTTGTATGGTTATTAGAGCACACCTAGCCCCATGTGCAGCCCCATGTGCTGGTTGTATGGCTATTAGAGCACACCTAGCCCCATGTGCTGGTTGAATGGTTATTAGAGCACACCTAGCCACATGTGCTGGTTGTATGGCTATTAGAGCACACGTAGCCCCATGTGCTGGTTGTATGGTTATTAGAGCACACCTAGCCCCATGTGCTGGTTGTATGGCTATTGAGCACACCTAGCCCCATGTGCTGGTTGAATGGTTATTAGAGCACACCTAGCCTCATGTGCTGGTTGTATGGCTATTAGAGCACACCTAGCCCCATGTGCTGGTTGAATGGTTATTAGAGCACACCTAGCCACATGTGCTGGTTGTATGGCTATTAGAGCACACGTAGCCCCATGTGCTGGTTGTATGGTTATTAGAGCACACCTAGCCCCATGTGCTGGTTGAATGGTTATTAGAGCACACCTAGCCACATGTGCTGGTTGTATGGCTATTAGAGCACACGTAGCCCCATGTGCTGGTTGTATGGTTATTAGAGCACACCTAGCCCCATGTGCTGGTTGTATGGTTATTAGAGCACACCTAGCCCCATGTGCTGGTTGTATGGCTATTAGAGCACACCTAGTCCCATGTGCTGGTTGTATGGCTATTAGAGCACACCTAGCCCCATGTGCTGGTTGTATGGTTATTAGAGCACACCTAGCCCCATGTGCAGCCCCATGTGCTGGTTGTATGGCTATTAGAGCACACCTAGCCCCATGTGCTGGTTGTATTGTATTGTTTGTGTTTGCTTTCCAGATATATGGTTCTGTTGACCCCTTACCAACATGGTTTCTCACATGATTTTTGAGAGGGTGGTGGTTTTCTGAAATTATTTTCTTGTTCCACCCATTTATAATAATATCATGTGGGTGGGTGGGTTCGGGTTGCCTTCCCTCACCCTGTATGAGGTGTTGCCAAATGTTCCATCTTGCTCTCTAATTTGCTGGATGTGCTTTTTTAAGGTAGTGAAATAGTGAATGGACTTGACCTGATAGTGTGATTTATTTGACCCTTTCAGGTACCTTACCGACGGTATGTTATTGCGAGAGGCCATGAATGATCCGTTGCTGGAGAGGTACAGCGTCATCATCCTGGATGAAGCTCACGAGAGAACCTTGGCGACAGATATCCTCATGGGTCTGCTGAAGGAGGTACGTGGATCTTGCTATTGGTGTAGTTAAAAAAAGCCGTTTCCCTTAAGGGGGGACAGCTGCATTTTTTTGCATATTTTTTTTAAACCTGTGGTTACAACTTTAGAGCTCAGTAGATTCTGCAAACTTCATGGTATGGACTTGATATATAGCTCAAAAGATAGGTCTCTCTGTGTGCTCTCTTTTGATACTAAAATATGTTTCATAGGTATAACTATAGGCAAGTTACTAGACCCTAAAGCGGAGGGACCACAAAAACCTGCACCCCAAAACCGCCGGCCAAAACCATTCTGAGTTGCAAAGTGCAAAAAAACTAAAAATGGTACGAGTGGCTAGAGGAAGCTCTAGAGCATACAATGAGTATATTGAGTAGGCGTGAAAAATTTATTACCTGGTCAAGCGCGCGGTTGGAAAATTAAAGGCGTTGACAAGGCGACTCAATATACTCATTGTATGCTCTAGAGCTTCCTCTAGCCACTCGTACCATTTTTAATTTTTTTGCACTTTGCAACTCAGAATGGTTTTGGCCGGCGGTTTTGGGATGCAGGTTTTTGTGGTCCCTCCGCTTTAGGGTCTAGTAACTTGCCTATAGTTATACCTATGAAACATATTTTAGTATCAAAAGAGAGCACACAGAGAGACATATCTTTTGAGCTATATATCAAGTCCATACCATGAAGTTTGCAGAATCTACTGAGCTCTAAAGTTGTAACCACAGGTTAAAAAAAAATATGCAAAAAAATGGTGTCGTCCCTCCTTAACATTACCTTTTAAGACCCAGAGTAAAGGATTTACTAAAAACACATGTGCCATCCTATAGTACTTTACTATCAAATGATGACTACATAAATAAAATACTATAATGACAAAAATATGGTGGCTTTTTTTACCCCATGAAAGGGGTAAAAAATGAAAGGGGTAAAAAAAGCCAGTTCGGGGTAAAAAAAACACCCATCCCTTTAAAAAATATATCCTAGAAGGTAAAATCAAATGTAAATAAATGTAAATACTTCAATATTTTATCATTGAATCTTTTTTCGTTAAAATTTGTTCAAATAGTTACTAAGTAGTTGGGTTTTATTGCATTTTCTTTAAGAAAAATAGTTGAAAATGTATATCACTTTTGCTTCACACTCAAACTTCAGCAGTGCCTTCCCTCGACTAACTGTTTCCACTACTGGCTGAACAGGGCCATACATGCAACGATCCACTGCTACTATCTCCACATCTTCCTTCTTTGGCCAATCGTAGAAAATGCGTGTTGAGTCTGTGCTTCGCTCTTTTTAAGGAAGGTAAATTCAGCTGAAGTGGGATCAGCATCTTCGTCATCACTGAAAACTTTTGTCAACTTTCCCCAGTACCTTCTTGGGCATTTCCAGAAAACAGCATAATAGTACCAATATGCTTTTCATCTAAGGGTACTGCATATTTTTCCTCTTCATCATCATTTTCCTCGCATTCAGATGATGAAGAACTTTCTTCAAGGGGTTCCTATGATTGCTTTTTCTGGGAGCAAGAGTCATCATCACTTTCCGAGTCTGAAACCATCATCTTCCTTGAGAGAAATAAAATTTCAAGTTGATTATTGAGGTCATTATATTTGTCTAATCGTGATATTTTTTAAATTTAATTTTTTTGCAAGTCTAGCAGCAGGAAAGTGCCTGGATGTTCTCTATGGCATTTAACTCACACCGCAATTGCTGAAGAGTCACTTGTCACTCAATCCAGCCAGTAGTAGTCTCTGATTATAGCTGTTTATGGACTATTATGGTTCCACCTACTTCTGGTTGGTGGTCGTGCTGAGCCTGCGCAAACTGAGTGATGTCCGTTACTCCTAGTTCTGGGCAAAGGGCATGCTGATGGCAGGTAAGGTAACTGGGTTATATCACATAGCGTGAGATGAATGAGTGCTTGTCTCTGTGTCCACACAACTGTTAGTCTTCTCCGCAGAGGCCACATTTTACAGCTGCCGTACAGCTGAAGTGCACATCATCTATGCGCCTTATTAAATAAATTTTAAAAAAATTTGTTTATTTTTTACTTGGGAGTAGCTGTGCTAGAGTTGTGCACCTCTCTCAAGGTTGTGGACAACAAGAAATAAAGAAAGGAAAAATGAAACTTTAATGGGAAAGTTATCTTGATTGGTGAGCAAAGCGAGCCCTCGGTGATGGAGAACTTGGTATTGCCGCGCATAGCGTGTCTATATATCTATCTCCGTATTCACCGTCCCTTCATATAATATACAGGTCACTTAAGAACACGGGCTTATGTAGATCGGGAATGTTCATCAAAGTGAAGAGTAAGGTCGAGGAAAAGGCAGCAGATTCGAGGCTAGAAAAGAAACCTGGGTGGCACGGGCAAGTGAGAACGGGCTGTTTGGTTGATAACTGACGGGAAGGGATGGTGAAGTGACTTAGCCACTTGATTCATCAACATGCTCTAGTTATTGATGGGTTTGCTAAACTGGAATGATCATTGTCATCAATCTTTGAAAATATCTGAGCTGGTTCTCGTTCTAACCTTCCACCAGTTTGGAATCTTGGAATCAGAAATATGCAAGAAAAAAGTTTATATTTTATAAAAGCAAAAAAGAAAGTGTGGCAGGTCAAGAAATGGAATTATCCATGTAGATGACAAACATTTGTCATCTACATGACCTTTTACCTAGAACTTGGATGACAAACTTCTGCAGGACCCTTTACCTGATAGTTAAAGGATGACAAACTTCTGCAGGACCCTTTACCCATATGACTTGTTAAATTTAAATGGTCCTGTAGATGACAAACTTCTGCAGGACCCTTTACCTATATGACTTATTAAAGGGTCCTGTAGATGATAAAGATCTGCAAGATCCTTTACCTATTAACTCTTAGACCCCGGTGGCGTCTATACACGCCAATTGAAATCTACTCTCACACGCCGGTGGCGTATATACACGCTCCTAAATATGTAAATTTTTATTAGCGTTTGTTGCTTTGTTGCGTAGCTGCTTATTCTTACAGCTGCACTTTGTATTTTATCTGAGAGATCTGTTCTTGTTCTTTTGAGAAAGTATACCGATAGCTAGCTGGCTGTTGTATGTTTTTTAAAAACTTTTTTTTTAAGTAGGCAAGTACATTGAAGAGCGTTGTAATTGATTTAGATTAGCGTTTATTGGTTTATTGCGCAGCTGCTTATTCTTACAGCTGTAGTTTATCTGAGAGATCTGTTATTCTTCTTTTGACATAGGATACAGACAGCTAGTTGGCTGTTGTGTTTTGTTTTTAGATATTCTTTGAAGTAGGCAAGTACCCTGAAGTAATTACAAATGATGGACAGATATAGCTAATAGAGATGATGTTATAAGATTATTAGATGCTGAAGACAGTGATGAAGATTTTGATGGATATGATGAAGAAGGTTATAGTGGTAGTGACGATGATGCTATTGGTGCTGTGGATGGTGGTGTTGATAGTGGTGGTGTTGGTGGAGGGTGGTGTTGGTTGTGTTAGGGTTTGTAGTGCCGCTAGCAGTATCTCTTCCAGTTCCAGCAGTGCAACTGTCAGCCAGACCTCTTCCAGCTCCAGCAGTCTAATCAGACTATATCTTCATCACTATAATGATATCCACAAAGTATACAATGAAGTAATAATGATAGGTTAGTTCATGAGCTAAACTATGATCTGGCATTTTCCTATATAGCTCTTGCTGGTATTTAGCAGTGCTAGAGCACAAAATATCAGTAGGAGATAAGAAAATGCCAGCGCTTAGTGTTTCTCTCTACGTAAAACAGACCAGAGGAGCTAACATACAGCCAGCCCTTAGTGTATCTAGCTTAGCGTATCTAGCTTAGCGTAGCTATCTACACTACACAGCAGCTGTAGCTAGGAACCCTTTGTTTATCTCAGAGATAGCGCTAATATTCCATAGCTAGCTAGCTAGATGCCAGAAACCTATAGACAAGCTAGTGTTTCTATCTCTGTACAACAGTTCTAAATACTAGAAGGAGCTAACATATGGCCAGCGCTTATTGTGTCTAGCTTAGCTATCTACACTACACAGCATCTGTAACTAGGAACCTTTAGTTCATCCCAGAGATAGCGCTAATACTCCATAGCTATCTAGCTAGTTGGGCAGAAGCCTATAATTAGCGTGTCTAGCTTAGCATAGCTATCTACACTACACAGCAGCTGTAGCTAGGAACCCTTTGTTTATCTCAGAGGCTAATATTCCATAGCTAGATGCCAGAAGCCTATAGACAAGCTAGTGTTTGTATCTCTGTACAACAGTTCTAAATACTAGAAGGAGCTAGCGCTTATTGTGTCTAGCTTAGCTATCTACACTACACAGCATCTGTAACTAGGAACCTTTAGTTCATCCCAGAGATAGCGCTAATACTCCATAGCTATCTAGCTAGTTGGCAGAAGCCTATAATTAGCGTGTCTAGCTTAGCATAGCTATCTACACTACACAGTATCTGTAACTAGGAACCTTTAGTTCATCCCAGAGATAGCGCTAATTCTCCATTGCTAGCTAGCTAGTTGGCAGAAGCCTATATACAAGCTAAACTGACCCAATAACTAATATCAAAGTACTCAACTTACTTTGGAGAAGCTTTACTTCTTTAGGGCTTCGAGTTCTGTAAATGGTAATGATCGACTTGCATCCTGCCTAGATCTGGTGATAAATCAGCCGACCGACAAAAAAAGGCGTTGATTAAAAATCGGTGGTTTTTTGATTAATTAAAAAAACGGCGTTATTGGGGAGGAAACAGCCACGGCGTCTGGGGTATTTTTAACAATAACAGCTAAAGCGGTCTAAGGGTTAATATGACTTACCTGTAGATGACAACCATCTGATGACCCTTTACCTATTAGTATAACTTGTTAAAGGGTCCTGTAAACATTTGTTGGCTACATTGGTTAACAAATCTCTCTATATATATATTATGTATAAATTAAAAGAAATTGTCCTGCTTCTATTGGGGATTTTTTTTATAGTCAAGCAGCCACCTACAAGAAAGTTACTCAGTAGTTTCTCAGCAAACTAACCAATCAATCATCCATGTTTATTACTAAAGTAGATACATGTACCTATGAATCATAATACACATAGACACATGCATTATAAGTAGTGGCTGGGTTTTGTTGAAGGTCAGTGCTGTTGACTATTGTTGAGGAGTGAACTTCTTTTCTTAGGAAACAAACTGATATAATGCATTATAAATATATAGTTACCTGGTTTAGTTGAGGGTCTGTGTTGTTAACTATTGTCACAAGCTATTGTCACAAGGTAAAGTTCTGGGGGAAGCAAACTGGTCACTTCAAGGAACAAAAATGTGAAGCTGCTTGCTCGACTCTATTTTGCACATGAACTAGTGGGTTTATGAAATTGATGATCCTTTACCAGTCAGTTGAGAGACAATCGATAAATGGGTTTTTTCCCTTCTTTTTCTTTTATTATTATCCCTGATGCTTGATGCTTGTATGGAGTCTTCTGGTAGTAATTATGATGAATGGACATTTTCTATGAAGTTATGTATGGGGGAAAGTAGAAATATATATACATCGATCGTGCTACAATTTAGAAATCCTCATTACAAATGCGATTGGAATCTTCTGGTAGAAAAATTATTAAGAACGGACATGCTATACGCACTGTTTTGACGGTATTGGGGGGCTCCTGTTTACTACCTTCACGAAGAGTTTAAGTGTTTTTAGGGGAAAAATCGGCTGAACTCACCATTTATGTTACCAAGAAGCTGCCAAAGAAGCTGCCAAAGTGAGTTTTAGCCGAGATATAAACTTGGTCGTTAGGGGGTTTTTTTTGTTGTTTTTTTTTTTTTTTGCCATCATTTTAAAATAGAATCTAGCCACTACCACACTCCCCAATGCTACTTCTCCATGTCACAATCCTACTTGAGGTCAGTTCAGTGTACAGTGTTAGCTCTCTGTCGGTTGCATGATCTTCGGTCTCAACCAGGACTGAAGGGAAAATTACTCTAATTAGTCATAGGTAGTGCGATATTACTTGTGAGAGGAAATACTCCCCACCCTAATTTCTAGTAAGTTAAATTAAGTATATACTAGAGTATTGATCTATGCGTTGGGTAGGACAATGGCTAGATCTAACAAAACTGGCTGAGGCAATTAGAAATAATTATTTTAACCCTTCCCTTTGCTCACCACTCAATCAGTCATTCATTAGTAGTAGTGGATAAATGGGAGGGACATGTGAAGGCGCCTGGCAGAGACAAAAATGTATCTACTGTTTAATTTGGTAGTGAGGGGCAGGAATGTGCATGACAACTGGGAGGGATTGAAGCAGCATGGGGGAGAAAGATAGCAACAGCAGAAGATAGCAATTGGTAGGGGGGAGACCTGACTGACTGAAGTACCTGTTGCACAGGGTGTCCTGCTGTGCACCAACATGAGCGCCCAGCAAGGAAGTGAAAGGAAGGTTCTTGAACCAATTTGGCCACTTTTTAACTGATTAACTGCCGAAGTGCCTGGGCACAAACTTGGACACCGTTTACAAAATATATATATAATGAATGGGTCATGCTAAACACCCTGCACATGCCAAGTAGACTGCTCTATCAGTTTTTACTTCTGGCTTGAGGCGAGAGGGAGAATATTTTTATTTGTGTGTGTGTGTGTGCACGTGTGTGTGTGTGTGTGATGGTGGCAACTGCCATCATGAGCGACCTCTTCCTGGCCTTTACTCCTGTTTTCTGGAAGTTCTCCTTCGAAGGAAAGCTGCGCGGCAATATCAAGCTTTCCATCAAACTCCTCACGGGGATCTCTTCACTCGCCAACTACTATTATTATTAGTATTATTATTAGTATTATTATTATTAGTAGTAGTAGTAGTAGCAGTAGTAGTATTATTGTTATTATTATTAGTAGTATTAGTAGCAGTAGTAGTATTCTCAACGAACTCCCAGTTGACAAAGGTATTAAAAGACGAACTCTCAGTTGACAAAGATATTAAAAGACCTTTCAATGATCAACTTGAAGTTTGCTCTCTCGATGTTTCGACTAGATGCTATGTGGCCTCCATTATTCCTGATGAAGGCTATAGCATCTATTCCAAACATCGAGAGAGCAAAATTGATTATTGAGGTCATTTTAATTTACTTTTACTATTATTTTTATTATTATTATTATTATTATTATTATTATTATTATTATTATTATTATTAGCTGATACCTGATACCTGCAGTAACTCTGCAGATATTTTTTCTCTCACAGTTAATGCTAGAAGCCACTAATAATAATTGAACCTAGATATGTACCACCTATAATCAAATAATGGACCTATGTATGTTAGAATGCGAAGGAGATGGCAGTGCTGTGTTTCATTGATAATTGTTTGCTTTGCTGATGGTTTCCATAACTTGTTCTTGCGGTGTTTGTGGATACTCAGAAAAGTGATGGCAGACTAATCTTGTCATTGTGGCAACAGTTCAGGGTCTCCATATTAAACCTTCCTGCATCACAATGCTGGAACAGTGTGGACATGAACCCAGGGAGAAGTCTGCATTCCTAGGATTTTCATTTTTACCTCTTCTCACTAGTTTCTGCCTTCCGTCAGCTCTCGCCAGTTTTTTCTTTCCTCATGTGGTAGTGCTGCTCTCGCTAGTCTTTACCTTTCTCTGTTTGGATCCTTCTGGATGTTTCTTTCCTCGTGTGCTAATGCTGCTCTCACTAGTCTTTCCCTTTGGATCCTTCTGGATGTTTCTTTCCTCGTGTGGTGCTATTCCTCTCTCCCTTTCCTGCTCCCTGTATGATATTCTCGTACTTGCTCCAACATTTGCATCCAAATCAGCCCATCTCCACCTCTGTCTCTCAGCTGCAGTAGCTGTATCTCAGGCTTGCTGAGCTAGCATGACTCAAAGCTCTAAGACTGGAGGTAATCGTATCTCATCCTCATTGCCCACAATGAGGTATAAAGAATCACTAGACATGCAGCAATGCAGTACTCACAGTGACATTCTAGCTGAAGTACAAGGCTGGCGGAGACAGCACAGTGAATGGCTAAACTACCGAGAGATGTGTGGAAAACAGATTGAGGCAGGAGCCAAGGCCAGCAGGAGTCAAGGCCAGTAGGAGCCAAGGCCTGCAGGAGCAAAAGCCTGCAGGAGCAAAGGCCAGCAGGAGCAAAGGCTGTCAGGAGTCAAGGCCGGCAGGAGCAAAGGATAAGAGAAAGGCAATAGCACTGTCTGGATTGTGAAGAAAAGATAAGCTCAGGAACCCCCTGAATAGTGAGCAACAGACTGGACATGCCAAAGAGAGCAGGAAATCTCTGAGCAACATCAACAACATAGGAGAGAGCAGGAAAGCTGAGCAGCAATATCTGTATAGGCTGAGGCCCAGTGAACCCATCAGGGAGATGCATAATAGTAATATGATAACCTAATACGGTAGCCTGAGCAGAGTCGACAACTTTTGGGATGGGAAGAGACTAAGTGGACAGGAGGGAGTAGGATAATTGGTTGGCCTGAAACAAAGTGAGATGCTAGGCAAGGGCTGTAGCCATATTCCCAAAGACCAACTAGAAGGTCTTGCTGGCAATTTTCACCTAGTCGTACAAAGAGCTTATTTCCTGCCCTTCCCATGCAAATGGTTAAGTGCCAAAGGATGTGTATGTGATTTGAAATTGTAGATCTGTTGATTGCCCACAGCCTTATTAGTTAACAAGTGTTGGAAGGCACACACTCAAGCAAGAAACAATTTTGTGGTGTGAAGGACCTCCACTATTTCTCTTGGCATTGACACAATACCTCTTCCAATATTGTATTGTTCTAAAGCAGAAAGAGAGTTCTATCTTTTGGCACTAAAAGTGCTCGCATCAAAGCTATGGAGAAGAAGTTATGGGTCCCTGAAAAGCGACCTAGTCCCTAGTGCCTCGACTTTCCTCTCATATATATTTGTCGCATGAATGATTCACATCAAGTAAAATGGAAAAGGTCGACAAAGTGTGGATGGTTAAAAGGTTTTGTATGTTATAAATCATCACATTTGAAATTTCCTTTAAATATGGCCGGGTCTGTTTTGGTTTGTATTTCCGAGGCATCATTGTAGATTGTTCGTGTAGCACCTAACTTCCTGGTAAAGTAGTCACATAGCAGCACCCAACTCCCTAGTAAAGTAGTCACATAGCAGCACCTAACTTCCTGGTAAAGTAGTCACATAGCAGTACCCAACTCCCTAGTAAATGAGACTTTTTCCACCCAACTTCCTGGTAAAAGAGTCACCTCTAGAGGGTAATAGTCCGGTGCCATTGGAGATTCAGAAGCACATGGAATAAATATGTATCAAGCTGGATTTTTGACTGCAAGTAGCTAAAATTGTCCTTTATAACATATTAAAAGTTCAGAAAAATCCAAGGATAGTGTTTTTCGCAATTTTGATTTTTTTTTTGAACACCCCATTTCCCCCCAGGGCAAAACACAACTATTAGTGATAGAAACTTGATTATTGTCGATACCCCCACATTTTCACCTGCCAAGCATAGCACTTTTAAGCTCCTACAAGAATTATTTCATTGATTGTTTTCTCTATGGGGTTCTCTATGGGCCAAGGTCCCCAAAAATGGGTAAAAAAACAAAACAAAAAAACTTTTGATCTTAGACACCATAAAGGTTATGGTGACTTACTATATCATGTTCTGGATGTTGCCAAACTCATTTTAAAGCCTCTCCAACACAGTTCCTGATCTGAGTGAAGGATTGTAAGTTGTGTGTATTTTCTCATGATGAAGGGCCTGCCCTGTCTGGAGCAAAGAATGTCAGCTATTTAATCAGTTAATCAACACAGGAATCATCCGTTACAATCTGCAATCAGAAATTTACACTTTTTTGGCTACTCAGTTGATCAACACACAAGAATCATCTCTATATAAGCCGCAGTCAGAATGAAAAGTTTCACTTGTTGCAAATAATAATGACTGATCCATTCTTCAAGTGCATCCTTTGCCCATACAGTGAAATTACAGAAGCTGAAGGAGTGAGGCAGCAAATGTAAAGAGGAATCAAGAGGATCATTGACTCGAGTAAGGAACGTGGAGATGGCTTGCATGTTGAGCTGGAGATGGCCACCTTGCCCTTGAGAGTTCATATTAAGTGCAGGCAATATTACACAGAGCAGAACTGGATTGATGCTGTTAAGCACAAAGCCTCAGAGCTTTCTCCACACCCTCTGGAAGCTCTGGACAGCTTTAGGCTTCGCTCTACTGATGCTGACTTCAACGTCAGAGGAGACTGTGTGCTGTGTGGTCAGATGCAATCTAAGTTCCTCACTCCACTGGGGATACTGATTGACAAGAAGTGGAAGTTAAAGAGGTGATGTCCATTGAGTGGAAAAGGAACATAGAAAGCATAGCACTGAACAGGGGAGATGAGTGGGCATCAAGTACATGTCAGAGTTGCTGCCTGGAGTGACTTGGTTGCTGCTGAAGCCAAGTATCACAGGGACTGTTATTCACTTTTCGAGAGAGGAGATCCTAGTCCTGCTGATAAGTATCGCAAGAAGCTAACTGGTGGGAGGAAACCTGAGAAAAAGAAGCAGCATGCTAGAGGAGACTGATGAGTGCCAGTACTCTGTGGGGGAACTGCACGACATCATGAAGGGATTGGTGGGGGAGGGGGGGGAGGTGCGACCGAAAGTGGTTAAAACAGAAGCTGCAGGAACATTATAAAGACCAGATCATCATAGCAGATGCTCATGGGCAAGCTGACGTTGTTAGTTTTAAGTGCTTTGCTCACAAGGTGCTCCATGAGAGGTGGGCTGAGGACAAGCTTGATCCTAGGGACAATGAAGAGCGTACATCGATATGGCTGGGGCTATATTGCGAAGATGCTACCAGAACCAAGGTGTATGACTCCAGCACCTATCCCTCATTCTCAAATACTGATGACATCAGCTCTTCTGTTCCTGATTTGCTACCCCGTCACCTCCACAGCATAATCAAATCCAAAGCCAAAGATCAAGAGGCAGTCGATCGAAAATGCTCTTCAATAGCACACAATCATTTCTGCTGTGAGACCACCCACACTCCTTTGTATCACCTTTCTCTCTATTTCAGCCTATATCCATCGCAGGTTAGTTTTTAATGTATATTGTCCTTATACTGAATGTCAGTACTCAAGTGTGTAGAATTTACCTTCAGTGCTTTATATTAGGCATGCATCCAAGGAACTAATTGATATCCTGAGCACAAACACTGCTTCGCAGAAGGGTATAACGAGATCCAAAAGCTAAATGCAGCCTTCTTAAGGCTTGTCCACACTGCACAATAACTGGATGCGCATTGAGACACACTAGCTACCAAGAGAGTCTCAATGCGCGTCCAGTCACGACGTCGCGTCCACACTGACATGACAATAAACCAAACGTGCATAAAAACCACTCCAAGAAAACTGCACCCACGTCAAGTGAGTAGTCGCCTTTGCACAATGGATACGTTGGATTTCTTCTGTTATGGACGAGATACCTACAAACGCGAAGGAAGCATATGCTGCAGAGGAGAAGAAGGATTTATAAATAGAAAAAGGCAATACAGTAGACGGATGGCGCTCCATGAACTCCATAAAAGAAGGCTGTGGCGGTAAAATTTTCGAAGTCTATTTTAGCTATAATAGTATTTAGCTTGATCTTTGCCTGCTATAGGTCCTTTGATTGTGGCAATGATGGCTGGCTACCAGCATCCATCTGTGCGCCAGGTTTGGTGCAAGCCACGCAGTAAGCACTGGTGGGAATCAGCTACAACTTCATAAATGATTCTGTTTCTTTGTACTTCGTCGAGTAGCTCCTGGACACTGGCATGGCTCCACACACTGATCAGCGCTCTTGTTTCTTCATAGTTTCAGCCTGCAGCCATATCGCCAGCGTGGTTTATCTTTTAACGCGCACCCGCGTAATTGATTTTACGCTTGGATTTGTTGCTCTGGCTCGACTCAAACCACCTACCGAGGTGGACTGGACCTAATGCGCGTTAGGTCCAAGAAATCTAATTCGCATTCAGTGTGGACGCAACGAACCGCATTCGTTGAGATCTAACGCGCATTCAGTGTGCAGTGTGGACAGGCCTTTAGATGCAGGTGACCCTTCCTACAACAAGAATTTCACGCAAGTTGCCTGGGATAATGCTGACAATAACATAAGGACTACTACTGGGCATGGAACATTTCACTCCCTCGGTGGTGTAGCGGTTGTTACACCTAAGAGTTGCCCTGAAGAGTTGCCCTGAAGAGTTGCCCTGAAGAGTTGCCCTGAAGAGTTGCCCTGAAGAGGAAGTGATTAAAAGATCTACAAAGATTCCATCCTTCGAAGAGCAGGGAAGATTTGGATCCATCAATGTTATGGATTACAAGAAGCCACCCAAACCAGCCCTCTTCTTTAAAGTGTTTTCTCCTCTGCAGTTAACCAACTCTTCCCCTTCTACTTTTAGGATGGCTAAGACACTGGACTGTCTCTGGAGGGTTACCTTCAGCAGGGAGGTCTCGCCAACACCCTTCTACAATGGCTTAATGCAGAGCGCAGTTTGTGGAGGCAACTATGAGCAGTCCTGTATTGTTATATTGCCTTTTATTGAGGATTTTATTGAGGAGAATCCCACAGATCCCACGCACTCTCTACACTGCACTCCACTTTACACAGCAGCAGTGCAAGGATAATAATCTGAAGTGCTGCCCTGTCACAGCAGCCAAGCCAGATGAGCTGAATTCTCTTTTCACCAAGTGGGTTTTTTCACACAGTCATGTCATTCATGGGTGCTATGGGCAATATCATGGCTGGATCTGGGTTGGAGGAGCTGTGGGAGACTGTATGCTCCTAACACTGTAGTACATACGCTGACTGGGCATGATTATGCTAGAGCACTCAGAGCTCACAACCTCACCTCTGCTGCTATAACGAAGCATATACTGGAGCATCCTTCTGAAGCAGAGGGTATAGGTATAGAGGAGCTGATGAAGACAGTGCAGGACATATTGGAAGGACATGTTGAAGGTGAGAATTGTTTTAAGTCTCGCTGCTGTAAATGTTCATCTTAGGATGTATCATAACACATGCATTACTAAATTTTAGGGATGGCTGTGCACAATACAGCACATGTGAGGAATATGGTGGATAAGCTCAGAAATCTCACTGAAGTTAAGACCACTGACAGCAGAACTCTCAAGCTCTGGAAATCCTACTTGTACCAGACCTACCTACTGCGCATGTTCATTTTTGCTGAAAGAGCAGGTGATTTTGATTTGCACCTATTCTTCCTGAGGAGGATGATACCTTACTTCCATGCTGCTGGGCATTTAGCATATGCTAAGAGTGTGAGGATTTACGTGCAACAGATGGAAGAAGTAAAGGAGAAGATGCCTGTGGAAGAGTATGAGAAGAGTATGAGATGTATACCACCAAGGGTTATTCACCATCAGGAGAAAATATCTATTCTTCAGTGGGAACTTCAGTGACCAGACCATTGAACAGACCTTATGAGGCTCCTTAAATCAGCTGGGGGGTTAACACGTGGAAGGCTCATAACAGACAGCAGCCTCTCCCGCTTTGTGAACTCCCTGCCTCACTTCATACCAATATGCAACTATCTGGAGAATGTCTCTGGGAGCCTACACAGTGAGCTCAACCCAGCACAAGGATATGCGGCCATCCAGAAGGACACAAGATGCAGAACATCTGGCTAGTTTCTCCAATTGGTTTTCTGCCTAGCTTACAATGAAATAAATGGCTTAGTCTGCTTAGAAAATGGAGTTGTGGCGGACCCATCTGTTAACTGTGAGGATGCTTTTAGCATCGGGAAAGCAGCAGCTGATGTCATCTCGGGAAAAGAATTTACTGTGAGTCTCCACAGAAAAGATAAAGTGACAACTTTCAAGAGTGCTAAGAATAAAGTTCAGGTGAGGGGAGAGGTGGTGGATATCAATCCCCAACTCCTCTTCAACAGGATAACTTGTGTACTAAACGGCAGTGAGGAAATGGAGGAATTTCTTAAGTTTGAGCTCTGCCCTGAGCCTGCATTTCTATTTAAAAGAGGAGTGATGCAGGCAGCCACAAAAAGCGGCTTAGGGATCATACTAAAGGAGGGAGTTGAAATCAGAGATGCCGTGCAGGGTGAGCCTCTCTGTGTTATTAATGGTGGTGGACATCTCCCACACAAAGTTCAGTGGCCCTCTTGTGCTACCTACCAGCAGATTATCTCTAATTATGTGCAGTATGTGATTCGGAGCATTGGGAGAAATGTAATTGTGGTGTTTGATGGGTACGAGAGCAGCACCTGCACAAAAAGCTCTGCATGCCAGGTTCGAGCAGCATCAAGAAACATTTCCTTTGACTTGGAAATGATGGCTGTAACTAAGCAGGAGTCATTTTTGGGAAACACCTTCAATAAAGCCCGGTTAATTCAGCAGTTAAAGGGACACTTTGATGATGAAGAAATTTCTGCAAAGCAGGCTGAAGGAGATGCTGATCATCTCATTGTAGCAACAGCAGTTCTAGCAGCTTCGGAGAACAATCAGCCTGTGGTAGTGGTAGGAAACGATACTGACATACTTGTGATGCTGGTGGAGAAGTGTCAGCCTGTGTGGGATGTATACTTGTAGGCAGATCTCATCCTGTTGTTCTCTACAGCATTCAGGAGCTGCAGGGGAAGCTGTCTGCTCCCCAGAGGGAGTTCCTCACGGTTATCCATGCTCTTAGTGGATGTGACAGTACTTCTGCAGCCTATAGCAGAGGCAAGCCAACTGCTTGGAATTTGGTCAAGAAACTGAAGCCTACAGAATTGCAAGAGCTTGAGGTCTTCATTAGGGAAGGAAGCACTCACAAAGAAATTGAACAAGCTGGGGAGCGCTTCCTCCTGAGGCTTTACGACAACTGCGCTGAATCTACTCTGAACAGAGAAAGATTCCTTCGCTACCACAAGATTATCCGCAACTCAAAGCTTTAGTTGTTTCAAAATGGAGTCTCTTCCCCCTACATCCTTGGCAGCAAAGCACTCATATAGAACATATCACACCAACAGTGTATGGGAAGGGAACTGGAACCTACTGAATGGAGGTGGATGAAGGATTCTGCAGCCACATATGACAGAGCAGGCTGCAGCACCAGATAAGCTGCTAAAGTTGATATCCTGCAGCTGAAGACAGGATGTGGGAAAAGCTGTGGCTGCAGGAGGTTAGGAATGAAATGCAGCCCCACGTGCACCATCTGTGTCGGGCAGACTTGCACTAACATCGCTCAACAGCACACTGAGCAACAAGAGGAGGAAGACGAATAATTCCATTATAATGTAATACCCCTTTAACTCCACCCTAACCCCTCCCCTCCCCACCAACACACTATGTGCAGTTCTACACACCCAATTTGGAGTACAATGTCTTTGAATTTAAAAAACCGTATTGAACCAATATAATTCACGAAATCATGTTTCTGTTTGATCGAAAAAAGGTGTTCCAAAAAATTTGAAATTGCGAAAAACACTATCCTTGGGCTTTTCTGGACTTTTGATATGTTTTTAAGGGCTACCTGTACAAAAAAATCCAGCTTGATACGAATTTGTTCCAGGTTATAGTGGGCATTTGAACTAATACTCCTCGACTATAAAGGGGATTTCTAAGGAAAAAACATAACTTGGCTACAATGCTCAATGAACAGTGTACAGATGTGTTACAGACTGTTTTTCCAGCCCAGACTGGCCGGGCTAATTAACTTTTAAGATTGACTTTGAAGTGCTCCCTCCAGCTGTTGGAGTGTCACGTTAGTGCACTGAGGTTGTGCCAGAGTGTGCTTGTTGTGTGATGAGGTGGCACAGGAGGACAGGTGGTGCCAGAGTGTGCTTGTTGTGTGATGAGGTGGCACAGGAGAGGACAGGTGGTGCCAGAGTGTGCTTGTTGTGTGATGAGGTGGCACAGGAGAGGACAGGTGGTGCTTGTTGTGTGATGTGGCATGCAGTACAGCCCAAGACCTTTGTTTTCGTAAAGAAAGGGTGTGTGTGTGTGTGTATCGGATTAAGGAGAGCCAATTATACCTGTCACTGTTTTTAATTCTGCCAATTAGGATAGTGCAGCCAGGTGCAAAGATATTTAAAGTGGTAGAGCATGTATATGATTTAAGCTAATCATGGTTTGTCCTCTTCTTCCCTTTGCCGCTCCTTCTCTCACCACCCTCTGTGTAGATTGTGCAGCAGAGAAGTGACCTCAAGATTGTTGTAATGAGTGCCACTCTAGATGCAGGGAAATTCCAGCACTACTTTGGAGAAGCCCCACTCTTGGTGTGTTATTTTCCGGGAAGTATCATGTATAATTAGTTTATTGGTGTTTATTTGTGCTACCACACCCTAGAAGTATGCACTTTCAGGATAATCTTGAGTTCCTATTTGTTGTTTTATTATGGGCTACATTCCAGCCTCATGATGACCTCATGGGTCAGACATGTTAACACTATTTCTGAACCTTGTCGTTGGCATATGGCCCTCTTGTTTGTTAGCCCCTCCTCTTGTTTGTTAGCCACTCCTCTTGTTTGTTAACCACTCCTTGGTTGTTAGCCCCTCCTCATGTTTGTTAGCCCCTCCTCTTGTTTGCTAGCCCCTCCTCTTGTTTGTTAGCCCCTCCTCATGTTTGTTAGCCCCTCCTCTTGTTTGTTAGCCCCTCCTCATGTTTGTTAGCCCCTCCTCTTGTTTGTTAGCCCCTCCTCTCGTTTGTTAGCCCCTCCTCTCGTTTGTTACCTCTCCTCTCGTTTGCTAGCCCCTCCTCTTGTTTGTTAGCCCCTCCTCTTGTTTGTTAGCCCCTCCTCTTGTTTGTTAGCCCCTCCTCTTGTTTGTTACCCCCTCCTCTCGTTTGTTACCCCCTCCTCTCGTTTGTTACCCTTCCTCTCGTTTGTTACCCCTCCTCGCGTTTGTTACCTCTCCTCCTGTTGGTTTTTCCCCTCTTCCCACTTAGTTGTTATTACCATACCATGGAAAGGGCAGAAATGTTCACTGATCTCAATTTTGCAGTGTTGTTGTTTTTAAAATTTTACATAAGGTGGAGAAACAGAATTTGGGACATTATAAGGTTGGCAATGGATGTGGGAGTTATGAAAATCACACTCTTATGTCACTTCCAAGGTTGGGAAAACCAAATGCTTCCTCCCATCGCTGAAAGAAAGCATCAAATCATATTAGCATATTGCATGCAGGGTTTCGTAGAGGGGGATGGGAAATCTGGCATCCCCCCCCCCCCCCCCCCCCACCCCAAAGAATCGTGATAATTTATTATTATTAAATATGTTTAAATATGTTCAAAATGGCATCAAAGTTTACATCAAACAGCTTACCAGGGCCTTCTATTGCTACTCACATCAACCGAGGTAAATTTACATCAGATATTCGATTATGTAATCTGGTTTTAATAATCTTCATCTGACTAAAAGACCTTTCAGCTGTAGCTGTACCAACAGGAAGTGCCAAGATGATGTCAATAAGTTTAAAAATTGGAAATATTCCACTTAAGTGGCTGAAGATTTCATTTCTTTTAATGTTTCTTGTAAACTGGGTTGTGATATTGCTTCCACTGCATAATTACATAGTATATCCAGGCAGAAGCCACCTCAGCCAACCCCAAACAAAAAAAAAACGGGGGAGTTCACACACACCAGGGTTTCATCATTTAGGGGGAGGGGGGGAGCCCTGGGATCTCCCCAAAGACCAGTTTATCCCCACCATTGTCTTCCCCCCCCCCCCAAACCCAAAATCCTCTATGAAACCAAATCCTCTATGAAACCCTGGCATGTGTGGGTATATATATGTTTTCTGTTATTTCTGGGAAGATGATAGCCATCATGTATATGGCTGTTAGTTACTTCACTGCAGCAGCACCCCTAGAAGAACTACATTCTCAGGTCATCTTGAGTTCCTAGTTGTTTTTCCAAGGAGACATTCCATCCACTGGTCTTGGTTACCTCACAGGTCAACTGTGTGTGCACTGTGCACTCGGATTTCATCCACTCAGATTTCATCCACTCAGATTTCATCCACTCAGATTTCATCCACTCAGATTTCATCCCAACTTCTAACCCAAACCTGTGGGGGGGGGGGGGGACAAAATATATTGCGCTTTAATAGGCACACCAAACATAAATGCACACGTCCCTTGATCATCACTAAAATTAAACCACTTTTTTTTTAGCGTGGACCTGGAGCAGGGAAGAGCAAATCTCTTGAACCAGATGATAAAATGAGATTGTCTTCCAGTCCAAGAAAGAGCTATCTCTCAAGCCCCTAAGAAGGAGTTAGTCTCTAGGTGGGCCTAGCGATGGTGTCTGAAGCACCCCTTGTGACCGACTTCACTCCATCTATCTCATCTACAAAGCTGTTTTGTTACACTATTAACGGGGGGAAATCTCCATTAGGCTGAAGGTAGAACTATCTTCGTGCTGTTGGCACCTTCTGATGGGAAGTGTTTTAGATTCATAGGCCATGGATTTACCTGCAAGGTAACAGCTCCTAGAAGATATGGTGGCCATGGAGGAGGAGGATTTGCTTGCACGGTAACAGCTCCTAGAAGATATGGTGGCCATGGAGGAGGAGGATTTGCCTGCAAGGTAACAGCTCCTAGAAGATATGGCGGCCATGGAGGAGGAGGATTTGCCTGCAAGGTAACAGCTCCTAGAAGACATGGTGGCCATGGAGGAGGAGGATTTACTTGCAAGGTGACAGCTCCTAGAAGATATGGTGGCCATGGAGGAGGAGGATTTGCCTGCAAGGTAACAGCTCCTAGAAGATATGGTAGGGTAGAGGACGAGGAGTGCCCTGGAAATGAGGTGGGAAAAGCTCTTGCGTAAATCAAAGACATCTGTAGCTAATGATATATGTTGTCATTCTAGTAATTTTTTCCTGGGTGTTTTGCGATGTACATTACCTTGGGAGTTGAAGCTATTACTCATCAACAGAAGTAATCCTTTTTTCAACTCATGCACAGAAGTGATCCTTTTTTTTTTTACTCCTGCACAGAAGTGATCCTTTTTTTACTCCTGCACAGAAGTGATCCTTTTTCAACTCATGCACAGAAGTGATCCTTTTTTCCCCAACTCATGCACAGAATTGATCCTTTTTTTCCAACTCCTGCAAAGAAACGATCCTTTTTTCAACTCATGCACAGAAGTGATCCTTTTTTCAATGACAGTGACATGCCATTTAGGAGCCTAACAAAGACAGTTTGTAACGATGGTGTATGCTTAACTTTGAAAGCGCTATACAACCAGAGTTGAAGATAAAGAGGTGCACCATTTCCTGTAGACATAATGATGTCGCCCATCATTAGCATATGCTCTCCCAGTCTTCTGAATCCTTGCATTATTGCTGACTCACTGTCATTCAGCTTGGCAATCTTGTTTTGCTGTTGTAGAGTGTACCGGGACGCACACATCCTGTGGAGATATTCTTCACTCCAGAACCGGAACGTGACTACCTGGAGGCGGCCATCAGAACAGTGGTTCAGATACACCTCTGTGAGGAGATAGAGGGAGACGTATTGCTCTTCCTTACAGGACAGGAAGTGAGTGAGCTTTAATAAGTAGAGACAGCCCCTTAGATGTGTGTGGAGATCATATGAGGGTTAGTCTTTATGTCCATATTAATGCATGCTAGTTAGTTTCTATATATGAGTATGTAGAGGGGATCATTTATGTCCATACTAATCCATATTAATGCATGCTAGTTGGTTTCTATATATGAGTATGTAGAGGGGATCATTTATGTCCATATTAATGCATGCCTGTTGGTTTCTATATATGAGTATGTAGAGGGGATCATTTATGTCCATATTAATGCATGCTAGTTAGTTTCTATATATGTATATGAGAATGTAGAGTGGATCATTTATGTCCATACTAATGCATGCTGGTTAGTTTCTATATATGAGTATGTAGAGGGGATCATTTTCCATTCCAAAAAAACCTTTTCCATTTCAAAAAAATAACCTTTTCCATTTCAGGTTTTACTTAATTCCATTCCTTGATTAATTTGGCTTTTAGTAGATTTTCAAAATTGTTTTCATGAAGAAAAGTGCAAAAAAAAATGAACGCAAAAAAAAAAGTACAGAGAATGTTCTTCCTATAACTGCTTGTCATGTTGCTCTGCTGATACGCAGCTAGCAGGTGCATTTCTCTTGGTTCTTGGAGGGGCTGAATCTGCCATCTCTTTCTTCCGCATACAGATGCTTTAACCCTCTGAATGCTGGAGGGTCCGTTCAATTTTATTGTCCCTCTGGCAGGAAAGGTCTTTTCAATAATAAGACTTGTAAAATGCATAAAGGCAACTTAACTGGACAGCGATTGATTCTGAAATAGTTATCTCCCAGACCTACAACTGCTAAGAGGAAAGTATCTCCCAGACCTACAACTGCTAAGAGGAAAGTATCTCCCAGACCTACAACTGCTAAGAGGAAAGTCTGAAGGTACACTCCGGTGCTCATGTAAAAGGTATGGCTATGGCCGCTGGCTGCTCAAGGCCTTTTGTAGTACGCTAATGAGAACACCACTGCAAGCCCTTCATTTCCTTCATGCACACACACAAGAATATGAAGTCCATATCTGGTGTAAAGCTGAAAAGTTCACTCTGGTTTGGTTGCGCACCTTAGACCGTGTGTTGGCCTGTTGGTTGGGGTTTTTTGGTGTTGTTTTTTTGTAAAATAATTTGTTTTCATTCTTGGGGTGTTGTGTGCTTAACTTACCATGGAGTCTTTCATTTTTAATGAACTGTATGCACTGAAAACTGTATGCACTGAAAGCTTTAATAATGTGTGTTGTTGTTATTATATCATTTGTGGTTTTTTTAATTTATTTTACATCACGTGCCCAGTAGACTACTGAATCAGTGTAGAACTTCGGAATTCAGAGGACTTTTTACCATATAATTATGTAAACCAATCGTTGGCGTAGATGAGGTCCGTCTGAATATTTGCAGTCTACATTGGTACCTTCATGTTTCCTTTCTTCTTGACCCGTCGTTCCGATATAGTTTTGCTTTTTTAATGTATGCTTGAAGGCCAAATTATGAACAGCATAGGGTGGTGCAGAGGAACACATTGTGTGATGCGACGTTGGCCTTACGTGGTTGTGAACTCTCCTTATGCTACAGCTTTGTGTTAGTTAGTATGTAGGTGGAAGTCTGGATTTTGTCACAGGAGGGTTCCTTGAAAATGCACTTGTGGTTTCAAGGAAGTTAGATGCTGAATGCAGTGTGTGCCAAAGCTGCGGGGTGGATGGCAGGTCATCTTCCTGAGCTGGGTCTCAATAGAAGACCAATTTCTTCTTTCTCCCTCATGCTGACAAATCAAAGTTAAACGTCCCAATTTGGAGCAAAATAGAGCTTCTTTTCTTTCGGTTAAAAAGGAGAGATTTCTCACAAAAATCTTGTTTTCTGTCGTTTAAAGAGTGAAAACAGTTCCATAATGTTGAAAAGGAAGCTAATGTGCCCATTTTGACGAGAATGAGCGATAAATCTTGAAAGGTTAACGATAGAAGCACCAAATGTTTCTTACGCTAAACGATTGAATTGGAAACACAACTACTTGTGAATTTGTAGATTTTGGCGGAATACCTTGAGGGAAGTGTAGGTATATGCTTTTATGGCACACGATCATAGCTGTTGCGATCCATCTTCTGCAGGCAACTACTGACCTGTATTTTCTGATTGTCTCTCCGGTGGTTTAAAGCCCGCTACTTTGCTGGACAGTTGTGGAGTACAATGCTAGGGTGGCAAGTGAGCCCTAAGCCCTACTCTCAGAGTGAGAGTCCTGGCTAAGAGAACCTGAAGTAGTCTCTGATGTGTGTCGTGGAGTGGCATCTGTCTCGACACAATACCAACTCCTAGTCCACACACTATTGGACCCTAGAGCATGGCCACTAAGGACCTGATAGTTTTTGCTGTATGCCTCATCTTGTGAAGTCGTCCTTCTTCCAATTCCTGACGCTTTGATTCTCTGTCATAGGTAGAAATGTGACTATTCGAACAGCAAAGTTGCTGCCTAAACACTTGTTGGTGTTTCAAGAAGTGGTTGAGAGCTAAACTTGCAGGAATAATGACGAGCTTCTTCTGAAGAGTGCCCGTAATGTTAACCTCATCCCTGATTTAGGCATGCGTGATGCACGAATGGTGATGAGCTTCTTCTGAAGAGTGCCCGTAATGTTAACCTCATCCCTGATTTAGGCATGCGTGATGCAGGAATGGTGATGAGCTTCTTCTGAAGAGTGCCCGTAATGTTAAGCTCATCCCTGATTTAGGCATGTGTGATGCAGGAATGGTGATGAGCTTCTTCTGAAGAGTGTATTTTCAAGAGGTGGATTATTCATGGCTTGGATTCTAACTTTGTAAAGCCTTGGAATTTGGTTTGCCCCCATTACAAAATGGTGACATCAACACCTTGGCAGCTTCTTGTTATCCAAAAGTGATGGTTTTCGGCTGATTTTAAAACACTTTCAACATGCTTTGAATCGTCTGCTAAAAATCCCCTCCGAGTCAATCTACTTTCCCCCACACATAACTTGTATACAGTTGGTCTATTCGTTATACCGGATGACTCCAATTATTGTAACAGCTACTCAAACACCTGAAAATTGGTGAAGGGTTATCGATGCAATAAATATGCAAGTAGCTGCAGGTTTTTGTTACAAAGAAGGTATCAGTTGGTTTCCTCAGAAGCTTACTCTTGTGACAAGAGAGTTTCAATATACCAGGAAACTATTTATAATGCACAATGGGTATGTTTGTGTGTATTTATGAATACATGGGCATGCATGTGTGTGTGTATACTGTATATGAATACAATGGCATGTGTGTGTATATATACATGGGTATGTATATATATACATGAATACATGGGCATGCATGTGTGTGTATATATGAATACATGGGCATGCATGTGTACAATTCAGTAATAAAGAATAACACCTAGTGGTTGTTTTTACACTAGTATTTGAATTGATGACACCATTTTAAATGGGAAAGGGTTTTTCAACTCAAAACAAAAACTCTTTCTTCTTAGGCATGTGTATTCGTATCAGCAACATCGCTCTGGTCTTCACCATATGCAAATAAGTCTTCCCAATCAGTTCCTTCATCGACCTCATAGCCATGCAGTGCTGGAATGTCGGTCTTCTGACCCTGCCATGGATGAGCCAACCTTCTTGATCCTTGCCCTCTTAATGGGGTGGCCAGTTAGCATCTGCTGTAACCATGTCCAGCGAGCAATAGCCAGCAGCTCCTCTCTCTCTCATTGTCTCCCTCTGAGTGTACTTACTGTTTGAAGCCTCCTGGTGGTTGTGTATGAGTGAGAAAGAGAGAACAGCAACTCACACCACCTGACTGCACTTCGCAGCAAGAGAAGGGGTGCCTAACAGATATGTTTAGTTCTATTTATCTATTTGCTTTTGTTGTGGTCGATAACGAGACGAGCACTTCATAGCGAGATGAGGGCTTATGAGGAGCTTCAAGCCATCAAGTTTCACGTGTGACATTAGAGTTTCATCTAAACACACTCGCTCACATTGTACGAATGCCAGGCAGCTTCAAAAAATTTTAGCCATCGACTATTCCATTTAATGTTCATGACTACATCCTGAATTTAAAGTCGGAGCTCTGCATTGCTAAATAGTTAACTTTGTCACTGTTATGTGGTACTCTGCATTAGTTAACTTTGTCACTGTTATGTAAAATCATGGAACTCCTGCATTAGTTAACTTTGTCACTTGTTATGTAAAATCATGGTACTCTGCATTAGTTAACTTTGTCACTGTTATGTAAAATCATGGAACTCCTGCATTAGTTAACTTTGTCACTTGTTATGTAAAATCATGGTACTCTGCATTAGTTAACTTTGTCACTGTTATGTAAAATCATGGAACTCTGCATTAGTTAATTTGGCAAGTGCTGTGGTACTCTGCATTAGTTAACTTTGTCACTGTTATGTAAAATCATGGAACTCTGCATTAGTTAACTTTGTTATTTTTATGTAAAATCATGGTACTCTGCATTAGTTAACTTTGTCACTGTTATGTAAAATCATGGTACTCTGCATTAGTTAATTTGTCAAGTGCTGACTCTGCATTGCTATGTAGTTAAACTTGGTCAAAAAATCCACTTACGTACATTGCACCTACACCCACACACAGTTAGACGTGATAATACATGAAGTAGAGCTGAAGTGTCACATAAGAAGCCCCAGAGTCTGAACGTAATGTTTGGCTGGACCAAGGCGATTTTATTGACTTCTTGATAATTGAAGAGCTTAGTGAGTCTGACTGAAATAGAAGCAGGTTCAAGGAGGTATCATGTGCCTAAATTTTGTGCCACCTGTTGGAGTGCAAGGGTGAGAACTCTTTCAGCTCTTGTAGCCCAATATGTCACAGTCTTTGTGAGAAAATATTCTGATCATTTGGGAAAAGGCATTGAAGTATTGACTCATCATTGATGGTTGAATGTGAGGAACGGTCAGTCCGTCATGGCTCTGTGTTACCACCAAGTGCACCATTGCTTGACATCATGGTGCTGTGCATGTACTGCATGCTTGTGGCTTCCAGGCATGCTTACATCCCGTATTTGTGTCCTCCACGAGTAGTGGTCCACACTAATCCAGCTCTTCCTTATTGCACGTTGTGGCTAGTAGGTAGCCTGTATGTGGTCCACACTAATCCAGCTCTTCCTTATTGCATGTTGTGGCTAGTAGGCAGCCTGTATGTGGTCCACACTAATCCAGCTCTTCCTTATTGCAAGTTGTGGCTAGTAGGCAGCCTATAATTATGTGGTCCACACTAATCCAGCTCTTCCTTATTGCACGTTGTGGCTAGTAGGCAGCCTGTATGTGGTCCTCACTAATCCAGCTCTTCCTTATTGCACGTTGTGGCTAGTAGGTAGCCCGTATGTGGTCCACACTAATCCAGCTCTTCCTTATTGCGCGTTGCCATGGCTATGAGCATTGGCATGTCAGCACAGCCGGCAGCTGTAGTCCATCAGTTGACTGTAATCAATCCTCACTCCTGCCAATTTTCCCTTTTGGTAGAGTATTGGAACTAAGTGTGCTCTATTATCAGTACTGGTTCACACAGCCAGCAGCTGTAGGTCATCACTTGATTGTTAACTGTTCACTTGGACTCTTACTCATGAATGTATTATGTCATTCACTGGTGACTGTGATAAGGTGCACTTTAGGGAGATGTCCGTTAAGGCACTACCCTACCCGGCTACACTCTGCATCCTAGTACAACAATACCAGGTCAGTGTTTGGCTAGTGTGTGCTTCTCTCCACCCTCACCTCACAATACTCAACGCTGGGACACAAAGTCCACCACGTATTGACTGTGTTCTGTTCAAAACATGACTTGCCCTCGGCTTCGTCTTTCCGAGCAAGTCCTCGCCAAGGGAGGAGATTGAGTGTTGCCTTGCGTGGCTGTAGGAATCTAGACTTGTTGACTTTACTGTGTTGGTAGGTTCCCTGCAACAAAGTTGAACCCACTTGTTCAGTTTTCCCAGGCTCTTTGTGCTGTTTACTTACGAGGCTTCAGAAGCTAGACTCGGACGGTATTGAGCTTGGCGAGGTTCCATGGCTGGTCACGCAAAGCCTTGCAGTTAATTCCTAGTCAAACTTAGTGATGTCAGTTAACAATCAAGTGCCAAAATGGGAGTATGCCTTTCTTGAGGCTGTTGACCAGTGAGTGGTGGTGATCAGAATTATCGGATGTCCTGGGATAAGCGTGTCCTGTGCGTCTCTCTCCAGGGAGTCAGGTGGTTGGCTGAATGCCTTGTCCCATCTTCATTTAAGTATCCATATGGGTAAAGATACCTTCCGAGTAACAGTGAGCCTTAGGCTGGACTGGGACCTGTTCTGCCTGCTTTATCAAGGAGTTACCTATGTCAAACAAGTGCTGCAGTCCTTTATTCAGTTGCAGTTCAGAAGAGAAATGTGGCTTTGGTTACTAGGTTGACCTGGAGTCTTCTTGGATGACCTGGAGTCTTCTTGGATGACTTGGATGACCTGGAGTCTTCTTGATTCCTTTGACATTTGCTTTGGTTCTGTTATGAAATAAAAATATTCTTTTGGAGAAATTTTTCCCAAAAATTCTTCCAGGGAACGAGAAAACATATTTTTATTTTATGATGTGCAACACTTTACCACATGCCAGGCTGTCTCTGACATTGAGCTGTTGAAGCATGCTATTGGGATTAATGGTACCTAGTTCTCTTCAGGTTGATATGCAAGGCGATTCACAACACGAGGCAGGATGACCGTTGCATTGCGTGTTGTCAGCTGACCTTTGACTCTATTCATTTCGAACCACGCTCAACAAAGATGGACACATGATAGTTCTGATTGGTCCGACGCTGCGTTTCAGACGCAGGATTAGGAAAAAGTTCTAATCCAGTGTCTGAAATGCAGCGTCGGCCCAATCAGTGTCCATCTTTGTTGAGCGCGATTTGAGAGTCAAAGGTCACTTACCAACATACAATGCAATGCTCAGCCAGCGTTTTGTTGTGATAGGCCGGTTCACAATAATTATGATGGGAGAGCCCGTTGCTTCGAGCACTTCACAATTTCCACCTGGTTGCATCACTTCACTTTGAACTATTGAAATTGAACTTTCACCCCAATTATAAAAAATCCATCCATTAATTAATGAACCTTCTAAATGACTTTACAGATACAGACATATGCTAAGAAAGTTCCTCGCTTCTTCTACTAACCTTTGCACATTCGTCTCTTCCTTGGAGAAACTTTTGGGGGGGGGGGGGGGGGGGGGTGGGGGACACAAATGAAGCACACCATCATGTGCTGACCGATGCGTCAACTAGAATAGAAATCAAGTCTCTTCAAGTGATGCGATGTGACTTCATGTTCACTATGTCACAAAATTGATGCGTCACTAGTGTGAGCGGCATATTCTGGACCTGCCTTGAGACCTATTTTTTCTCCTCAAACGCCAATAAAAAGAATAATTCATAAATTTTGTCTGTTGATCTCTCGTGATATCTGTAAGGGTGCCGTGGGGTCCCTTTTTGTGTCATTTTCCCCCTCTCTTTTCTCTTCTCCTACCGTAGGAAATCGAGGAGGCGTGTAAGCGTATTTCTCGCGAGGTTGAGAACCTGGGTCCAGAGATTGGAGACCTGAAATGTATCCCCCTCTACTCCACTCTCCCCCCTAACCTCCAGCAGAGAATATTCGAGGCAGCCCCGCCAAAGAAAGCCAACGGCGCCATTGGAAGAAAGGTAGTCGTCTCTACGAATATTGCGGAAACCTCTCTGACCATTGATGGAGTGGTGTTTGTGATTGACCCTGGCTTCTCCAAACAAAAGGTATGAACGATCAACTAATGTGTGTGGGTTTGATTGGGAACGTTTGTATTGCTGCGCTTTGCAGTGTATGCGCAGAAGTGTTAACGAGCTGCATAGTTAGCAGCTGCCAGGGCAAGGACGCTGGAGTGTTAGGACATGGCTATTCACTTACGCCATGGAGGTGGATACGCCATTTGCCATGAGGGTGTAAAAACTAGATCAAGCTATAAATATTTTGTTGCGTGCATTGCCACTCATGGCTGCCGCTCTCTTCAGACTGCGAGTACAAAAGAGCAAGCGACGTAGTTGGTATATAGAGGACTCCGTGTAGCCAATGATGAAGGACAGTCTGAGCCCATGAACAGATGTCGAGTGCAAAGTATCCAAGACTAATTGTCTGAATTGTAAACTACTGCATGGTCTTTCCTTCAGCACTGTGCTAATGCTGTCAGCCAAGCAAGCGCTGCATGAACCCTCACTCTGAAGCCCTCACTCTGAAGCCCTCACTCTGAAGCCCTCACTCTGAAGCCCTCACTCTGAAGCCCTCACTCTGAAGCCCTCACTCTGAAGCCCTCACTCTGAAGCCCTCACTCTGAAGCCCTCACTCTGAAGCCCTCACTCTGAAGCCCTCACTCTGAAGCCCTCACTCTGAAGCCCTCACTCTGAAGCCCGGTTCACAATATGAGGAAATGGATACGTATTGCAGGAGTGCATTACAGCATGTGTCCTTCCTTCTCATATTATGAACAACCCCTCTCTTTCAGATGTGCTTCCCTCTCTTTCAGATGTGCTTCCCTCTCTTTCAGATGTGCTTCCCTCTCTTTCAGATGTGCTTCCCTCTCTTTCAGATGTGCTTCCCTCTCTTTCAGATGTGCTTCCCTCTCTTTCAGATGTGCTTCCCTCTCTTTCAGATGTGCTTCCCTCTCTTTCAGATGTGCTTCCCTCTCTTTCAGATGTGCTTCCCTCTCTTTCAGATGTGCTTCCCTCTCTTTCAGATGTGCTTCCCTCTCTTTCAGATGTGCTTCCCTCTCTTTCAGCTGTGCTTCCCTCTCTTTCAGATGTGCTTCCCTCTCTTTCAGATGTGCTTCCCTCTCTTTCAGATGTGCTTCCCTCTCTTTCAGATGTGCTTCCCTCTCTTTCAGATGTGCTTCCCTCTCTTTCAGATGTGCTTCCCTCTCTTTCAGATGTGCTTCCCTCTCTTTCAGATGTGCTTCCCTCTCTTTCAGCTGTGCTTCCCTCTCTTTCAGATGTGCTTCCCTCTCTTTCAGATGTGCTTCCCTCTCTTTCAGATGTGCTTCCCTCTCTTTCAGATGTGCTTCCCTCTCTTTCAGATGTGCTTCCCTCTCTTTCAGATGTGCTTCCCTCTCTTTCAGATGTGCTTCCCTTCTTTCAGATGTGCTTCCCTCTCTTTCAGATGTGCTTCCCTCTCTTTCAGATGTGCTTCCCTCTCTTTCAGATGTGCTTCCCTCTCTTTCAGATGTGCTTCCCTCTCTTTCAGATGTGCTTCCCTCTCTTTCAGATGTGCTTCCCTCTCTTTCAGATGTGCTTCCCTCTCTTTCAGATGTGCTTCCCTCTCTTTCAGATGTGCTTCCCTCTCTTTCAGATGTGCTTCCCTCTCTTTCAGATGTGCTTCCCTCTCTTTCAGATGTGCTTCCCTCTCTTTCAGATGTGCTTCCCTCTCTTTCAGATGTGCTTCCCTCTCTTTCAGATGTGCTTCCCTCTCTTTCAGATGTGCTTCCCTCTCTTTCAGATGTGCTTCCCTCTCTTTCAGATGTGCTTCCCTCTCTTTCAGATGTGCTTCCCTCTCTTTCAGATGTGCTTCCCTCTCTTTCAGATGTGCTTCCCTCTCTTTCAGCTGTGCTTCCCTCTCTTTCAGATGTGCTTCCCTCTCTTTCAGATGTGCTTCCCTCTCTTTCAGATGTGCTTCCCTCTCTTTCAGCTGTGCTTCCCTCTCTTTCAGATGTGCTTCCCTCTCTTTCAGATGTGCTTCCCTCTCTTTCAGATGTGCTTCCCTCTCTTTCAGATGTGCTTCCCTCTCTTTCAGATGTGCTTCCCTCTCTTTCAGATGTGCTTCCCTCTCTTTCAGATGTGCTTCCCTTCTTTCAGATGTGCTTCCCTCTCTTTCAGATGTGCTTCCCTCTCTTTCAGATGTGCTTCCCTCTCTTTCAGATGTGCTTCCCTCTCTTTCAGATGTGCTTCCCTCTCTTTCAGATGTGCTTCCCTCTCTTTCAGATGTGCTTCCCTCTCTTTCAGATGTGCTTCCCTCTCTTTCAGATGTGCTTCCCTCTCTTTCAGATGTGCTTCCCTCTCTTTCAGCTGTGCTTCCCTCTCTTTCAGATGTGCTTCCCTCTCTTTCAGCTGTGCTCCCCTCTCTTTCAGATGTGCTTCCCTCTCTTTCAGATGTGCTTCCCTCTCTTTCAGAAGTGCTTCCCTCTCTTTCAGATGTGCTTCCCTCTCTTTCAGATGTGCTTCCCTCTCTTTCAGATGTGCTTCCCTCTCTTTCAGATGTGCTTCCCTCTCTTTCAGATGTGCTTCCCTCTCTTTCAGATGTGCTTCCCTCTCTTTCAGCTGTGCTTCCCTCTCTTTCAGATGTGCTTCCCTCTCTTTCAGATGTGCTTCCCTCTCTTTCAGATGTGCTTCCCTCTCTTTCAGATGTGCTTCCCTCTCTTTCAGATGTGCTTCCCTCTCTTTCAGATGTGCTTCCCTCTCTTTCAGATGTGCTTCCCTCTCTTTCAGATGTGCTTCCCTTCTTTCAGATGTGCTTCCCTCTCTTTCAGATGTGCTTCCCTCTCTTTCAGATGTGCTTCCCTCTCTTTCAGATGTGCTTCCCTCTCTTTCAGATGTGCTTCCCTCTCTTTCAGATGTGCTTCCCTCTCTTTCAGATGTGCTTCCCTCTCTTTCAGATGTGCTTCCCTCTCTTTCAGCTGTGCTTCCCTCTCTTTCAGATGTGCTTCCCTCTCTTTCAGCTGTGCTCCCCTCTCTTTCAGCTGTGCTTCCCTCTCTTTCAGATGTGCTTCCCTCTCTTTCAGAAGTGCTTCCCTCTCTTTCAGATGTGCTTCCCTCTCTTTCAGATGTGCTTCCCTCTCTTTCAGATGTGCTTCCCTCTCTTTCAGATGTGCTTCCCTCTCTTTCAGATGTGCTTCCCTCTCTTTCAGATGTGCTTCCCTCTCTTTCGGATGTGCTTCCCTCTCTTTCGGATGTGCTTCCCTCTCTTTCGGATGTGCTTCCCTCTCTTTCAGATGTGCTTCCCTCTCTTTCAGATGTGCTTCCCTCTCTTTCAGATGTGCTTCCCTCTCTTTCAGATGTGCTTCCCTCTCTTTCAGATGTGCTTCCCTCTCTTTCAGATGTGCTTCCCTCTCTTTCAGATGTGCTTCCCTCTCTTTCAGATGTGCTTCCCTCTCTTTCAGATGTGCTTCCCTCTCTTTCAGCTGTGCTCCCCTCTCTTTCAGCTGTGCTCCCCTCTCTTTCAGATGTGCTTCCCTCTCTTTCAGATGTGCTTCCCTCTCTTTCAGATGTGCTTCCCTCTCTTTCAGAAGTGCTTCCCTCTCTTTCAGAAGTGCTTCCCTCTCTTTCAGATGTGCTTCCCTCTCTTTCAGATGTGCTTCCCTCTCTTTCAGATGTGCTTCCCTCTCTTTCAGATGTGCTTCCCTCTCTTTCAGATGTGCTTCCCTCTCTTTCAGATGTGCTTCCCTCTCTTTCAGATGTGCTTCCCTCTCTTTCAGATGTGCTTCCCTCTCTTTCAGATGTGCTTCCCTCTCTTTCAGATGTGCTTCCCTCTCTTTCAGATGTGCTTCCCTCTCTTTCAGATGTGCTTCCCTCTCTTTCAGCTGTGCTTCCCTCTCTTTCAGATGTGCTTCCCTCTCTTTCAGCTGTGCTTCCCTCTCTTTCAGAAGTGCTTCCCTCTCTTTCAGAAGTGCTTCCCTCTCTTTCAGATGGCTTCCCTCTCTTTCAGATGTGCTTCCCTCTCTTTCAGATGTGCTTCCCTCTCTTTCAGATGTGCTTCCCTCTCTTTCAGATGTGCTTCCCTCTCTTTCAGATGTGCTTCCCTCTCTTTCAGATGTGCTTTCCTCTCTTTCAGATGTGCTTCCCTCTCTTACCAAAAGATTCCATGCACACTCCACGACTGCTTGATTATGGTTAAAAGGCGTTGACAGCGTGCTGTCGGTGATGCAATGAAGCCAACTCCCGTGTTGTTTTATAATCAGAATTGGGTAACGGTTATCCTCCACATGACTGGGACTATAAGATTGTCCTCCACATGACTAGGGCTATAAGATTGTCCTCCACATGACAAGGGCTATAATTGGGTCCTCCACATGACAAGGGTTATAATTGATTAAAGATTGTCCTCCACATGACAAGGGCTATAATTGATTAAAGGTTGTCCTGCATGACAAGTGCTATAAGATTGTCCTCCACATGACAAGGGCTATAATTGGGTCCTCCACATGACAAGGTTATAATTGATTAAAGATTGCCCTCCATGTGACAAGGGCTATAATTGATTAAAGATTGTCCTCTGCATGACAAGGGCTATAACTGGGTAAAGATTATCCTCCACATGACAAGGGTTATAATTGATTAAAGATTGTCCTCCACGTGACAAGGGCTATAATTGGGTAAAGATTGTCCTCCACATGACAAGAGGCTATAATTGGGTAAAGACCACATGACAAGGTTATAATTGATTAAAGATTGCCCTCCATGTGACAAGGGCCATAATTGATTAAAGATTGTCCTCTGCATGACAAGGGCTATAATTGGGTAAAGATTATCCTCCACATGACAAGGGTTATAATTGATTAAAGATTGTCCTCCACGTGACAAGGGCGTAAAGATTGTCCTCCACATCACAGAGGGTAAAGACCGCTCACCACATGACAGGGCTATAAGCAGGACAAATAACCCACACTCATTTTTTCTCTGCAACTGTTACTAAGTCCTTGAGGAAGACTGTAGTTGATCCTACATGGGTACAGTCAACGAGACACAGCCCGTGTTGTTTTATAATCCGAATTGGGTAATGATTGTCCTCCACATAACACGAGCTATAATTGGGTAAAGATGTGTCTAGTGTCAAACAAAAGTCTTCCATTGCTCAGCTATGAATACACAAACAACAACAACAACTTGAAACAGACCAAAAATTGTTTTATTGCTGAAACAAGACTGTACCCATTATATGAACTTTACCATTTGAAATACACCACTATTATACTGATTTTAAATGGTAAAAGGTCATCACTGGTTGTGGTGTTAAATGGGGACTGCCTTGTTTCCTTTCTCAATAAAGTTATTCAGTGCCAGTTTTTGCTGTTATCGCTATAGCACGAGAAAACCGTGTATTGTTAGTGTATCCTTTCTGTGGCTTGGCCTTTTTTCCCCCTTTTTTTTCTTTCTTCTTTTTTTTACCCTCTTCCCCCTTTTCGTATGTTTATATACTTATTACTTTATTTGTATATTTTCTTGTAGGTATACAATCCTCGCATTAGAGTCGAGTCTTTGCTTGTCTCGGCTATTTCCAAGGCCAGTGCCCAACAGCGAGCTGGGCGTGCTGGGAGAACAAGGCCTGGCAAATGCTTCCGTCTCTATACCGGTTAGGAGCAAGTGTGTCATGTCTGCTTTATGCTCAAGAAACCAGTTTACTTTTCAATCCATTTTTACTGTTATTGGCCCCAATCATGCCCGGTCTGGATTAGTTTGGTGGCCTCGCGCAAAAATCCAAATAATGCACATTATCAGCGTAACCACGTAGTTTGCAATAAATGCTGGCATTCACGCTTGTCCAATGACTTCCCACTGCATCTTGCTTGCCTGAGAATACTTCATGTCTTCATGGTGCTGTGGTACATTGACTGAAGCTAATTTCAACAATAGGTATTATGATTGTTGGGGGGGGGGGGGGGGGGTGTCTTCGCAACAACATTTTGAAAAAAAGAGTTAGAGTAGGAACTAACTGATCATCATAATGCAAGATTTGGATTTGATGGAAATTGATAAATGGATATATTATAAAATGAACATGACAAATGCGAGGTGATATTAACCCCACTTCATTTTTAAATGAAAATATTTATAGCAATAACTGTTTTACAGGATAGTCTTTCTAAAATCATTAGAATGCAAGTACACTAAGCTGCAGTTATGTACAAGAATCAGCTCCCTTGAGGTAAGAGAATATGATGAGCCATGTCTACACAAAACATTAAGCATCACCTGCTTTCTCAAGGGCAAAGAGATTGAGTGTGGTTCCCAGTGGGCATGGTTGTAAGTGCAGCCTTCCGTAGCAGGTGAGATGGCACTGAAAAGTAGCATTCTTGACTGACAAATTAGAATAGCTTACAAAAACATAGTGACACATTGGATTTTTTTTTAAAGCCGCATATTGTTCTCTGTGTGTGTGTGTGTGATGGTTTCTCTGGTGGCCATTATAGTAGGGTAGTCTTACTAATATCCAACTCTATCTATCGGGAGTCTGAACATTTCCCTTCCGTCTGTCACTCCAGTGTTTATGTTTAGTAAATGCCAGGGCATTGCTTGCGTTCTTTAGCTGGTATGTATCACATCCCAACACTGTATTATGTCTGTGCCAGAATTTTTACCCTTTTGGTATGTGGTTGCTGATCACTGCTCACATTACATGGCATTTTACCCAGGAAATATGAGTTAGAGCAGATAATGGAGTTAACAAGAATCTGGTATTGGGATTATCCTTCATTGCATATAATAATTTGCTGATGGTGTATTGAGACCGGGCACCTTCACTGTTTGGCTTCACTTGCATTCACAGACTTATCGTCTTCACACTTTTTTCTTCCTTTTTTCTTTTTTTATTGTTATTTTTTTGTCCTCTTTGATATGTGGCCCTTGACATGTTATCTCTCTCTTCATGGTGCCTTTGGTGTTGTAACTGTTCTTCCCGTCCAGAGAAGGCGTATCAGAATGAGATGCAAGAAAATACGTACCCCGAGATCCTCCGCTCCAACTTGGGCTCCGTAGTTTTACAGCTGAAGAAGCTTGGCATTGATGACCTTGTTCACTTTGACTTCATGGACCCTCCAGGTACACTAAATATACAAACCAAATTGCAATGCCATGCTTTGTTGTTTGATGGAAGAAGATCGCTGGTTGTATGCGTGTGAAGTTGGTAATAGCATTTGAAAGCTCACCAAACTAGTCTTCAATAGCCAGAGTGTTCACCTTTTGACCTTGCTAATGCGAGAAGGATTAAGATCTGGTCAACTGCCATGGACTTCTTCTTCTTTGTTCTGACAGCCACTGGGAATGTGGTGGATGGCTCTTGGTCCAAAATGGGATAGAGTTAGTACCCAGAAGTGGGCTATAGTCCTGGCAATAGGCAGGTAGTGGGGTACAGTTCCAGGTAGTGGGGTACAGTCCTGCAATAGGCAGGTAGTGGGGTACAGTCCTGCAATAGGCAGGTAGTGGGCTACACTACTGGCAATAGGCAGGTAGTGGGGTACAGTCCTGCAATAGGCAGGTAGTGGGCTACAGTACTGGCAATAGGCAGGTAGTGGGGTACAGTCCCAGGTAGTGGGGTACAGTCTCCTGCAATAGGCAGGTAGTGGGCTACAGTACTGGCAATAGGCAGGTAGTGGGGTACAGTCCTGCAATAGGTGGGTAGTGGGCTACAGTCCTGCAATAGGCAAGTAGTTAGCTACAATCCTGGCAATTGACAGGTAGTGGGGTACAGTCCTGCAATAGGCAGGTAGTGGGCTACAGTCCTGCAATAGGCAGGTAGTGGGCTACAGTACTGGCAATAGGCAGGTAGCAGGTAGTGGGGTACAGTCCTGCAATAGGCAGGTAGTGGGGTACAGTCCTGGCAATAGGCAGGTAGTGGGGTACAGTACTGGCAATAGGCAGGTAGTGGGGTACAGTCCTGCAATAGGCAGGTAGTGGGCTACAGTCCTGGCAGTAGGCAAGTAGTTAGCTACAATCCAGGCAATAGGCAAGCTGGGGTACATTCCTGGTAATTGACAGGTGGTGGGGTACAGTCCTGGTAATTGGCAAGCCGAGGGCTACAGTCCTTGGCAATAGGTAGCAAGCAGTGGGCTACAGTTCTGGCAATTGACAGGTGGTGGGCTACAGTCCTGGCAATTGACAGGTGGTGGGGTACAGTCCTGGTAATTGGCAAGCAGAGGGCTACAGTCCTTGGCAATAGGCAAGCAGTGGGCTACAGTCCTGCAAAGGCAAGTACTGGGCTACAGTCCTTGTAAAAGGCAAGTAATGGCTACAGTGCTGCATTGGCAAGTAGTGGCTACAGTGCTGCAATAGGACTATAGTTCTGGCGAGTAGCAGGAGGTATGTAAGTCAACTTGCATATGGTTGGTAGTGCATTAAGTGCTAACCAAGGCTACCCCTCCTGTTCTTCTTACTCACCCAATCCCCACTCTTCTTCACTCCTTCTCTTACAAATCTCCTCTCTCCTTACAACCCTTCCCTGCCGTCTTCTTGCATAGCTCCAGAAACGCTGATGCGAGCACTTGAACTGCTCAACTACCTTGGGGCTCTGGATGACGATGGAGAGCTGACAGAACTTGGGTCCATGATGTCTGAGTTTCCCCTTGACCCACAGCTAGCCAAGATGGTAATAGCCTCTACAGACTACAATTGTTCGAATGAGATTCTCTCCATCACTGCCATGCTGTCAGGTAAGGTCGACAGTGTGGAGTGGTGATGGTGTGGTTCTTGAGGGGGGGGTGAAGGAGGGCTTTGCCGTACGAGAGTGGTGTTTGACCACAATGTTGTTGTTTGTTCTATGATTAAGATTGCAACCCTGTACCTCTCTCAGTGCCGCAGATATTTGTACGTCCCACTGACGTGAGGAAACAGGCAGACGAGAGCAAGATGCGGTTCGCTCACATCGATGGCGATCATCTCACACTCCTAAATGTCTACCATGCCTACAAGCAAAGTACGGAAGAACTACCGCCAAACTTTCTTTGAATTTCTGTCCTGTTTTATTTTTCATTTATTTATTGTTGTTGTTGCCCCCTCCAAGATCGCGAAGATACCCAGTGGTGCTACGACAACTTTGTGAGCCACCGCTCCATGAAGTCTGCAGACAACGTAAGAGATCAGCTGTCAAGGATCATGGACCGTCTCACCTTGCGCCGCACAAGTACAGAGTTCACCAGCAAGGACTACTACTTGAACATCAGGAAGGCATTTCTGTCTGGGTTCTTCATGCAGGTGCGTATTATGTACTTGTGTGGTTTGGGTGTATGTACCAATGAGGAAGTCGGTTTTTCATCTGTAGTTGTGTCTATACAGTCTACAGTAGCCACAAAGCAATCTTGAGTTTTTATATCATTGTCTCGGCCATACCAATGTGATGTCGAGTCAGCAGATTGAAAGAAAAGGCTAGCTATGCCGACATCTTTTCCCACATTGGGTTTTGTACAGCTGTGGTGATATACATTTAGCTGGTTTGGGCCAATCCTTGTTGGTTTGGTTTGTTTTTAGCATAGCTGGGAATGGAGGCTAAGTTCAGGGAGAGAGAGATGAGGAAATGGATGATGTCCGTGCCACATTAGACTTCGAATGCATATCTGATGCTACTCAATTTCACTTTTATTTGCGGCAAGATCCAATCTTGATGCAGTTGGGCGTTTGGATCACGATTCTCAGAAGTTGAATGGCTGACCAAGTAGAGCATGCCATCTGGCTGGCAGCGCAGTCAACGCAAAGGTTTTGTTGGGAGTCTGGAGAGAAGAAGATGTCCAAACAGCAGGGCTGTGTTGAGGAACAGAATAGTGTCTGAGAAGATGCAGTGGCTAACTAAGGATATGAGTGTACCTACTGGTGGTAGTGCAGAACAAAGACAAGGCATCTCACCCAGAGGTCTAGTAGCTATAGCAATACAATTCGTGTCTAACTAGCTATGGCTGACTGCAGATTCCTACAGCAATTGTTTGCTTTAAGCAAAGTTTCTGGAAGAAGCCAAGACCAAAGATAACCAGGAATGGAGGCAAAGTTCAGGGAGAGAGGGATGGGGAAACAGATGATGTCCATATTTGAGGTTGTGATGAAGATAGCAGGGTCATCTATATAGCTGCCATCATCATTCATTCAAACCTTCCCAGCAGTCTCCCTTTTCACCTCTATCCCATTCTTCTCCAGTGAACTCCCCTCCTGCCCCCTCTCCTTTTTCATCTTACATCATTGTTAACCCCCCCCCCCCCCCCCTCCTCCATTATTCTTTAAAGGGGGAACAAGTCTGCGTATACGGGTGGTCTAATGTAGTTCATAACGAGCGTCCAGACCGGCTGAACACCACGCTTGGGCATTGGTCTGCGTATACGGGTGGTCTAATGTAGTTCATAACGAGCGTCTAGACCGGCTGAACACCACACTTGGGCATTGGTCAGCACTAACTGACAAAACAGCAGAGGTGTGTTGTCTGTGTAGCAGTTGGAAACATGACCTGGAATCTCAAGCCGCCATGAGACCAAGTATATTTGCCGTCACTGCAAAGTACCACTGTGTGTCACAAAGAGGGACTGTTTTTTTTCAAGTACCACACCATGGTAGACTTCACCCAGTAGTTTCCTGCTTCACTTTTTTTAATTTTACTTTCTATGGTATTTCCATTTTTCTCTCTGTTCTATGTGTGTTTGTGTGTGCTAGATGGCTGTTTTGTATATGCATGTTTTTTGTTGCTATTGTTGTCCTGTTGTGGGAAGATGCAATAAATAATTGTTCATACAACACCAACATGATAACAATATCTTCATCAGAAAATAAATATTAAAAAATATATGTTATGTGAATACAATGAGTGTGTGCATATATATATATATAGATATAATATATATTCACATAATCATGTTGCATTGTCTAGTATATAGTCAAAAGTAAGAGCTTTCATAGGCTGTGATTACATAATGATATTCATCATTTGTGGTTTGTTGCTTGGCCACCTAAAGTTGACCACAATGTTTGTCAATACCAATGCTACCCCCAACCATGGTTGCTAAGGACTTTAGTGCACTCCTGATTTTTTATTTGCACCCGAGTCCAATTTTTTTTAAATGCTGTCTAAATCCGACGGTGAAAGGGTTAAATTTCTGGAAATGTGAAGCAGTTGTTACTGAACACGATTATGGTCAAGAAATGAATTAATGTCAGCTGTTTTAAGTTTCATGCCTCTTAATTAACAACAGCTAAAGTGAAAGATAACCATAGAAGGAAGGTTAGGAAAAGGACGTGATTTTTTTTTTAATAAGCAGATAAGACTTACAGCTGAAGTGCGGTGTATATTGCTACATGTTGCTAGTGCTAATGACTGTATTAGCTGGGTCAGGTACTTGTATAAATGTATAATTCTATAGTGGTGGGCTTGACTTGAAGTGAATAAGTAAGGGCCAGTTATGTGAGCGTCTACTGTATGTGCTTATCTTAGACGCCATCCACAAATATATGGGGGAAGGTACCAACCACATTTGCTGAATGCCAGGGTTTTTCTAGTGAGTTTGAAATGATGATTCCTAAGAGGAGAGCTGCTCAGCTTATATATCTACTGCTCAGAGACAAGTACTGGCTCACAAATACACTTTTATCTCCCTTCCTATCAAGTTCTTTGCACCTCATCCTAGCTCTATACTACTGTTGAACTTTCCTGCTCCCTCTTGACTACCCTCAACACATCCTTCTTCCACTTCCTCTCCTGTAGGTCGAATCAGAAAAATGCATCTGTTTACTTCCTGGCTGCTAATAAACATGCTAACTAGTGTAAATAGTGTGTATGTGTGATGTAACTGGATCCACATGTGCCAGACAGAGATAATTATGCATGCTATTCTACTCTGCCCACGTGGTGGCAAGGTGTTGCTTTCCCTCCCGTCTGTTTGTGCGCATCTGAAGAGAGAGTGTATAAAAACACCTCAGAAATGGCTTGGCCGAACAGGCTAAAACCAGCTTGTTTAATCTCTACCGACACATTTTGGGACAGATTAAGTATGTGCCAAGCAATAATAAAAATTAAAAAATTATATAAAGATCATGGTGTGTGACCGATTATGCCATTTTTCATTTTTTTTTGTTGTGGCAGGTAGCACATTTAGAGAGAAGTGGACATTATCTTACCATAAAAGACAACCAAGTAAGCTAAGAATGCAATGATGTACTCTTGCCTGTTTAAATTTACTTGGAGCGTGCTGTAAATCAGCAGACTTACACGGTGATGATAGGTAATAGTTGGCACCGCATTTGAGGTGTTTGCACATTTCAATTTGGAGTGTGTGTATGTCCTGATATGAACGGGTAGCTTGGGACCAAAGGGTCCCCGTAACTTGCTCACTCACTTACTCAGAAGTTGTCCATAACTCAGCTGCGGTACTCGACTTGTGTTTTGTTTTGTTTTAACTTGCAAGCTTAACATTGCACTACTAGTTTGATTTCTGGGACTAAATTAATTTTGGCATGCAAAGTTATGGACAAATCCACCCCTCATTAATTAGTTTAATGTGCCTGTTGTTTGGGATGGGGCTGGGGTAAAGTTTACGCTGATATCTTCATTATTATACTAGGTGGTGCAACTGCATCCTAGCACCTGCCTGGACCATAAGCCAGAGTGGGTTTGCTACAACGAGTTTGTCCTGACAACCAAGAACTACATCAGAACATGTACAGACATCAAGCCAGAATGGTGGGCTTTTATTCTGTTGTTGTTTAGTACTAGTATTACCGCTTGCTGATGCTCTAGGCTGTACCCGAGCATTAGCTTGCAGCCTGGATGTATATGTTTATAGGTGCTTTCCATGGCTAACTGAAGCAACACTGCTATGGGTACACATGAGTACTATGAACAGGTTGTTAGCACCACGACTATTTCCCTTTTCTGTCTTACTTTCAGTCGCTAATAATGATTATTCCATGCATGTGAACTAACATTACAATACAAGATAAGTTCCATGCATTCTGTGGCAATTGCTGAGAGTTTCTGAGAGTTTCTGTAAGTGATCTTCTACTAGTAATCTTCTACGTGCATGTATTGCATTTTGTCTTCAGGTTGCTGAAAACTGCACCCATGTACTACGACTTGGGGAATTTCCCTCAGTGTGAGGCCAAACGTCAACTGGAAAAGATGCATGCCAAACTTCAGCTACAGAACAAGGGGATTTATTGACATCACAGACCACTTTTAAATAGTCATGTTTGTAACGTTTTGTGCCAATGCCTGAGAAATTGAGTCGATTGGGCTAGGTTCAGTTTCAGCCTTGAATTGATCGAGCTGCTCTCGGTCGATGGCTAAACAGAGTGTGTGGTCTGGTGGGTTGTTTTGTCTCCAGCACGACGTTTCTCAGGAAAGTATGTTATCTTATTTCTATCCTAATGCCCTCTTGTTTTTTTTAATGTTTCATGTTGCAGAAAGAAAGCAGAGGACATTATCGTTGAAAGGTGGTCTCTTCCATATACTCACTCCTTAATTAGGTGAAAGGAGGTGGCAAAACGACTCCTGGCCAAATAAAGCCATCGTTGGGTGGTTGATTCTGAGACTATAATTTCATGTACAAACCCTTAGGAATGCTAGAAATGACAGCGTGTGGTGAGCCTATACCCCAAAGTCGCGCTTGCCATGTTATGTTGTGCTATGAATCCAGCTTAAGGCCTTGTGATATGTGATAAACTTGCTGATATCTGAATATATCTTAGCCTCTGCTTGATGTTTCTACTCGCATGTAAGGAAACCAGAGTGTGTAATAGATCTCCTTTTCATGATAGGTCCTCTCACTGTACTAAGCTCCATCACCAGCATGCCTTGTTGCCAGTTATCACTTCTCAAGAAAATTTGTGTTATAGCAGCATCTTTAAACTGCTATGCTGCCTGTTCTCTCCTTTACTGTGCATCCAGTCTCCTCTACAAACTATTAGAGTTGTTGGAAGAACAGATTGGTGGAAGTAGTCGTAAACATACTAGATGGGATAGAGGAACTGAAGGGTGGGAAGGTTAGGATATCTTGAGAGGATGTATGAGCTTGACAATAAGGCTGGCTTAAGGTTCGAGCAGTTATCATGAATCACCTGGCAACCAGGGACCGTGCCGGTTTTGGATCTAATAAATACGTCCCTTCCAGGAGTCGAGACTTTCTGCATGTATTAGCTCTAGATTATCCAAGTAGTAGTTAATAGGTAAGTGGAAAGAAAACACGAATGTGAGAAATGAGGAGGATTGGGAGGTGGAAGTAAACGGTAACCGTTCGCTAAAATGGTACAAATTGGCAAAGAGTGGTGGAGGGCTAAGCTCTGTGCAAGGTCAGGAAGGTGTGAGGTTGCAATTTAGGATGATGACATTGTCAGCTGGGTTGTTCGAGGTGGGTGCTGATGGGAGATGTGTGAGGGGAAGATGTGAGGCATTTGTTGGTGATGTAGGGAGAATTTTGAGAGAGCAGCTGAGGTGAAGGGCCTGAATAGTGGTCGATGAATATGAAACCTGTTAAGGGTGAAAAAGTGGCGTTGCTGCTGGGGAAAGGTGTGGAGGGAGTAAGTGATGGTGGAGGTGGGTGAGTGTGTTGTGTATTGGGTAGGGAAGTGGTGGCAGAGAAGAAAGAAACTGTTGTATGGTAAGCTGTTGAATGATCTTCGATCCCTTCTCTCTCCCCCTCTTTGAACAGCTGGACACTCCTAGTTATTATTGTACTGTCAATAACACGTTATTTTTAGACTGTTATTAGCATTATATTTCGTGTCGCACTGTGCTGTGTATGTGGTGGCTTTAATAGGCTCAACATGTCCTGATTAAATTATGAGCATTTGACAATATAAACATCAAACTCAAAGTTAACCCCTTCCCCTCATCCTCGGGAGGATCCACATGGTGGCCTGTCCTCCACATGGAGATGACTAGCCCCAAGAAGTTGTCAATTTTCTCCAATGACCTCTACTGCTTGGTAACTCCAACCCCCTCCCCTAGTGACTACCAAGGCTGTCACTCACAAAGCAACATCTAGTGACTACCACAGCTGTCACTCAAAGCAACATGCCTGTGCAATTGTCTTATCCACTCCAACAACTAGCATTTCTCCGGGTGTAAGAGTCCCTGTTCAACAGTGGAGATCACCCACATCTGATGCTGCTGGCTGCAACTCTGGAATGCTAAAAATAAGTGCATCTAGGGGAGACAGCCACTTTGTTGTATAGTACCCATTTTCTTCTTTTCCCCCCTCTCTCTATATAGCAATATTAAATATTAGCCACTTTGTTGTATAGTACCCATTTTCTTCTTTTCCCCCCCTCTCACTAGCAATATGCAGCCGAGACAAGCCATTTTTGTCTATTCAGCCATTTCAGTGGTTAACATTCTCTCCCTAGCTACTCGGTATTTTGTTATTGTTTTCCTCGCCTTGTCTTTGTTTCCTTCCCAGTGCAGCCCCTTTGTCCTAGTCCTTCACATTGTTTCCTGCTTGGCTGTTCCCTAGACTTGCAACAAACTGGGTTACTTGAGCTGCTGCTTGATTATCATATGCTCTATCTCTTAGTGAGCTGCACTTCACTCTCACCAACATACTCATGTTTGTGCATCCACTAATAGGTTCTTGGAATATTACCCACTTCCTGCAATAATTATTGTGGACACACTTGCGATAGTGTAATTATCCATGAATGGAATGCCATGAACCAAACTTCCACAATTACTCGAACAATAAACTATTAGTAGCAGACCTAAATGAACCACATTGCTCTATCAACTCAAAACGAACTTGATTCAAAATTATATAAACGGGAGTACTGGTCATGTGCAATGATGATGGCGTGCCTAAAGTATCAACACATACGTGTATACAGATACTTGGCTATCACATCAACTCCTTGGCTAATTCACTTGTAATAATAATACTAGCATTATGAAACGTGAAGTAATGGAGCTCCTAATGACAAACATTTCCTCCCACTTGGATTTTTGCATATTTGACAGAACTTCCCCCTAACCGATCAATAATTGGTCTACACCAATTCACTTGATCTATACACACACACACAGTCATAGTTATTAGTTCACCATTATCTGCCTCGGGTTGGAGTCCTTTGTGGCTGGGCTTCCCAACACGACCTCCTTCTCCAGTGTGTCCTCACCAGTCCAAGCTTCACGCGAGAGTCCATCGGCATTGCCATTCTCTGTTCCCCTCCTGTACGTGATTATAGAAGCATATGACTGGAGCTGCAGTGCCCAGCTAGCCAGTCTCTGGCTGTCAGAGTGGTAGGATTGTAAATACTGCAATGCCCTGTGGTCTGGCGCAACGTTTGAATGCACCCCGATCAGGTAAACTTGAAAATGCTTGTAAATACTGCAATGCCCTGTGGTCTGGCACAACGGTGAAATGCACCCTGATCAGGTAAACTTGAAAATACCCTGTGGTCTAACACAACGGTGAAATGCACCCCGTTCAGGTAAACTTGAAAATGCTTGATAGCACTCTTCGTCTGTTGCCGAATACTTTCTTGCGGAAGTAATTTCACTTCCATTCTTCTTGACTGAGGACTGCCCCTATTCCTCCTCGATCTGATTCGTCAGTTTGCACTGTGAAGGGAAGCTCAAGCTTCGGGCAGGTGAGAATGGATTTGTTAGTGAGGGCTGTCTTCAAGTTGTCGGAAGTGTGTTGACAGTCTCTTCAGTCCAGACTACTTTACTTGGTGCTGACGCTTGGTAGCATCCAATAGAACTGCTACATAGTTTTCCACAAACCTCCGATAATACCCTGTCAATCCAAGAAAGCTTCTTACGTCTGTTTTGGTCCTGGGGTGGGTGAAGTTCCTTACTGCTTCAACTTTTTAGTTTCTTCCAGCGACATCTTTCCAATGACATGCCCCAAGAACTTGCATCTGGCCATGCCAATTTGGCATTTCTTGTCCTTCAATGTGAGGCCAGCTTCTTGCAATATGCTCATGCCGTGCTCAAGATGGGTCATGTGGTCTTCCCACGAGCCACTGAAGACCACTATGTCATCCATGTCCCGAGTGCTTGACAACAGTATGTCTGCTAGGCGTTGAAAGGTAGCTAACCCGAACGGCATTCGCAAAAATTCAAATTTTTCCCACTGGAGAAACAAACACTGTCTTTGCCTGATCTTCTTCTGCGACCTGCACCTGGAAATACCCACTGGATAATGGGTAGCTCGAGCATTATCATGAGTTCTTGTCTTGCAGATTCTTGGGGCACTCTGTACAGAGGCATTCTGCAGGGCTGTGCATCCCCGATGCATACATGTTGTTCAACAATTTCCGTTTTACCCGGTGTTAGCTTGAAAAGCAGCTTGCGGTGTTGCAGCAAGGGTTTGAGGGTGGTGAGCTGTCTTTCATCCACTGACTTGTGCTGGGCTCTCTTTATTGACGTCCAGCGTGACCAGCTGATCGTCATCGTCCACTTCGTCTGGTTGCTTCAATATCATTGACAGTACTGCTGGCAGTGGCCATCCACCTGTGTAGCATGTTGCCATGCCACTGTTTCCTGTGGTGCCGTGTGTCCACCATGTCTATTATGTAGGACACAGCAGGTGAGACCTGCTCTAGGACTGCATATGGTCCTTGCCATTCAGCCGAGAGTGTTTGTCATGGCCTGCTGGTTGAAGAATGAGGACCTGGTCACCCAGTGCGAAGGAATGTTCGCATGCCATGTCCGAGTCTTCCCTTTTTCGTTAGCTTCCATAATACCTGCTTGCTTGGCATATTCGGCCAAATGATCTCTTGTCTGTGCTACATATTGACCACTGATTGCTTCGTCTTGTCCCTGGCCATCCAAGAGCGTGAAGGATCCCGTAAAGTGGTGGCCGAAGGTCAGCAGCTCAAAGGTAAGAAACCTGTGGTATCATACGGTGAATCTCTGTATGCGAAGAGAAACAATGGCAAGTCATCGTCCCACTTCCTTTTGTCTAGAAGTTTTCATTATCATGGATTTCAATGTCCCATTGAATCTCTCGCACATTCTGTTGCACTGTGGATGGTATGGCGACAATCGCAGGTTATTTACCCACAGGAAACGGAACAATTCCGTTACGGCAGCCGACACAAAGTTGGTTCCATTGTCTGGCAATCTGGCCATTGTGTCCTGCCTTCCTTTTTGCTGATTTTGTCAGGGACTCCTTGTTCTGGGTGTGGAGGGGCTCCACGTTGACTACCTGGTGGAGTTCCTCCATTAGCTGAGCTCCAGTGATGATCTGTAGACTACTATCTTGGCTCACTGCCTGACATATCAACTCATTTAGTCCGGGCAGGTCTGTCCCCAGAAGAGCGTCGGCTCCAATGCCATCCACTTTGCATTTTGTCCTGTGCTCACCAAGTACAATTGTCACTTCAGCTTGTCTTGGCTGTTTGGTCCACTGTGTGTACAATTTCTTCCATGGCCATATGTTTCTCAAACCTTTGCAGGTAAACTTCCACACTGTCTTCTTTAGAGATGTGAGGTAATGACGGTGTCTTGCTCTTTTTCATCTGCTGCATAAGGATCAGCATTCTTGAGTCATTCTCTCTCTGCATTTGTTCCATCCTGGCATCTGCTTCGAACTGCATCTTTTCCAGTCGAGCTTCAATTTCCATCCTCCTGGTGTCAGCTTCCTTGGATTGAGTATCCATTAACGATTTCATGAGGAGTGCCAGCGATGTCGGGCCCGAGTCGATTGCTGCTATTGTTCAGGTGGTGCAGTGTGCTTCCTTTGTCCGAGGACAGCTTTGTGCGCCAGAATCCATGCTGCCCTCATGGCGAACTGGATGTAGTACTGAAGTCATGAGACTGTCCTGGCATATATATTAACTTCTGATTGCTTACTGAAATACCGTACTGTGTTCCTTGTCGGGTTTTCTTTACCGAGAACGAGTAAGCATCCATACATTTAGACATGTAGTTGTACCTTAATTGGATGAGAGTGGTTGAGTTAACTCAAGCAACAATAAGAACGATACGAAGAACGATAGGCAAATAGGTTCGGTCCGGCTGCCACCAAATGTTAGCATGGTCGGCTGAATGCTTAGCGAGTCCTTGAAGTTAGATAAGACTTTAATTCACCTCACAAAATACTTCTACCTAGTCAGAACTTCCACTGAGCTGGGGAGCTTGCTTTTTATTAGCTCCCAGTCAGCCCTTACAATCAATCAATCAACATCATTGTCAACAACCTGATTACTCTATAATTAGTCTACACCAATTCCCTACAAGCACACACAGTTAATTAATCATAGTTATTAGTTAGCCATTGTCTGCTCATGGTTGGAGTCCTCCTTTGTGGGAGCTTGCTTTTTATTAGCTCCCAGTCAGCCCTTACAATCAATCAATCAACATCATTGTCAACAACCTGATTACTCTATAATTAGTCTACACCAATTCCCTACAAGCACACACAGTTAATTAATCATAGTTATTAGTTAGCCATTGTCTGCTCATGGTCGGAGTCCTTTGTGGCTGGGCTTCCAACAGACCACCAAATGCATCTACACACAGGGTTTTTAACCTGCTCATGCCCAGTATAATATTACATATAATAATAATCAGTATAATTATAGCAAGAGAGATATTTTTAATGGCCGAAAATTATCTGTTATTGTGAAGGGTCACTTTCTGGCTCTGTGGAGGAAAGCTGCAAGACACTTGGGCTTATGCACTAGAATAACTCCGAATCTCTTGGCTCTAAGGATTTTTTTGCTCTTAGTTTTGCTTAGTTTTGTTGTAGACAGTAAAAAATATTATGCTTACAACTAAATAAAGTTCATGTTAAGTATATATATATATAGACCAGACTGACCGAGTATTTGTGATTCATGCGTGAACCTAAGTGAAACTCGAGTGTAGGATCTGCTATAAGCGTAGCCTAACACCCACTAAGAGCAGTAAACCAGGGCCATGGTAGGGCCAGGTGGAATAATTATCACACCATTTCTATCCCTAGGTACTCGCTAGCTGCAGTCAAATCATGGCTAGGAGTCGCACACCTTTCTATGACGTTCATTTAAACAGAGCTATAACATACTAGTATTCACCTTTTGTGAAAAATGGGACCAAAAGCATTCTTACCATGCCATTGGACGTCCAGATCAACAATGGATTTCTATGTCAGTGCCTAGGACGTGTTCACTGAAGCACAATCTCTCAATCAGATCCCGCGAGTCATTTGACGTCGCACGCGAATGTTGCTCGGGTCGCTCAGTCATCGATACCTGTGTTCTACCAGTACTGATTCTGGTCAAACAGAAGCTGCATTGAGATTCTGGAGTCCTTCTTGGTGAGCTGAGTAAGAGGTTGTTGAAATTGCCGCGGTGGTATTCCGACATACGTTAGTATCTTCATGTCCCTATGCTAAGCTTAGGTTACTTCCAAGGATGCATATGTCCAATCAGTACTGTTACTCTAAGGAGGTAAACCAACTTATCTTGTGAAAATGGAACAAATGAATGATGATGATAGTGATTGACCCTAGAACAACACGGTTCCAGCAAATTAAAGAAGAAATCAATGTAATTTGGTAGGCTTGGCAAGGGCATTGATAAGAGATACATGTATATAAAGTGGCCTGTTTTGAGTTCCAAATACCTCTTTCCTTGCTAACAAAATTAATTATGATGTACAAATAGTGACTTGCTGCCTCATCCAGGAGTCGTCTAATGGTGTTTTGGATGGTAATGGGAAAGCTGACCTCACAAAGGAAGCAGTATACTTAAAATAGGGTGACCAAGGGCACTGATTTCCACTGTAAAGAAACTAGCCTTGAAACCCTTGACAGGTCGCTCTGCAAAGTCTGGTAGTTTTCCTTTGCATGTTTGCTTGAGTGCATCTGACGGAGCGATTCTGTGATGAGACTGCCAGCTCAATCTTCATCTATACAATGCTAAAGTTGTTGAGAATGGTGATTTTGGGCTGAAAGCAAATAAGTTTTCCGTTTCTTATGAAATTAACAATGAATGTGGGCGCAAAAAAAAAAGCTGTGCAAGCCACGTTGTCTGCTGTGTTTTGATATAAGTCCCTGCTTTAAAAATCAATGCTGATTACTGTTTTTGAGAGACTTTTTCCATGAGAGAGGTGGACGAGATGAGAGAGGTGGACGAGAAACAAAAAAATTATCTGCAGTGGCTTTACTCGACCTGTAGTAAAATTTTGCACGCAGACTCCCGTGAAAAATCGTACAGAATGGGTGTTAATAAGTCTCTGAGGTAAAGTGTGCTACAAGTCAGTATTGGACACTGGTTGTAGCTACGGTGATTTCCTTCTCTGGCTTGCTGAGCCTCGTAAAAGGAGCCTTCAAAAAAATTGAGTATGTTCATGTTTTATATAAGTTCTTAGAGCGAAGGTTTGCTAGACCTTCAGGTAGCTACGCCATTTTCACCTGTTCGCGGTTCATTTTAAAAAGCCTTCTCAACTTGAAATTGTATTCTCTCAACGTTTCAACTAGATGTAGCTCTAGCCTTCATTGTTCCTGATGAAGGCTAGAGCATCTAGTCGAAACGTCGAGAGAATACGATTTCAAGTTGATTATTATGTCAACTGAGAGTTCATTGAGTACAGTACACGTAATACCAGATAGTACAGTTAGACAACTAAAAACGAGAGCGTACTGAAGGACAATGCTGTTAGTGCCCTCTATATTTTGGAGTCGCTAGTATGGAAAATAATCTCAAAGATATACTCGTGAAAAAAGCAATAAGTTTTTAGTGCATGTACCGAAGCTGTAAGTACGGCCCAACCATAAAGGAATCTTGCCGCTCTGGGGTCAAAATGCATCCCAGCATTGGTAGCGTAAGTAAATAACACACAATCAACACCTTTTAGATCGTGGGAATGTGTAACTGCAACTGCATACCACATCATGACTGTTCACATTATTTATATACAAATTCTCCGTACACTAACTGAGGTTTGGAGACCTCTGACAAAGAGCCATAATCACTTATAGGCACTTATAGGCTTTTATATAATCTACGGCAGGGGCGCCCACACTTTTTCGGCTTGCGAACTACTTTTAAATTGACCAGGTCAAAATGATCTATATACCTGTATTAAAAAATGCTAATATATTTATTTATATATATATTTACTGAGTATACTTTATATATATAATATATGTTGGCATACCTTGAATCACTACATGAACCCTTATGGGGAAAAAACAATTGAATACATTTATGGTCACTACCTTACTCCGATGACTGGAGTCAGCCGAATATGACATGGTGGGAAAAAAGTCCTCCCATTCCGCATGGAAGTGGTAAGTTTTTGATTTCTTACCTGGTCCGCTCATTTTTTATATCCCTTCTTTAGTAGATATAAATTGGCAGGCTAACTAGGTCACTAGCTCGTTGTAGTTTTGCAGTAGCTCGCGCATTTTCTACGTGGTAACCCGTGTGTTAGAAGTTAAGTAACACAAGACTAGCCGCCCTGCACGTCAATCAAGTGGCAACTGCCAAAGGGAGGATAGATGATAGGCTAGCATCTAAAAAAATATTAAAATACCACTCACCCACTCTTCAGCCTCATCAAAGCCCTCAATCATCCAATAATCTTTCTCTATCACCAGCCAATTCCCTATATATAGTAGAATATGAAATGAAATGCTTTCCACAACACCTTCATCACGTAGCCATCCTTATACATACCACACCACTCCTTGTTACCGAATCCTCTCACATTTTTCTTGTCCAAACTCTCCTTTGCTAACTTATGCCACTTGAGATTGGATTTCCTCTTCCTGTCACCTCTCCTCATATACTCCCCCCCCCCCCCCCCCCCCCCCATGAAATTCCTCCGGTGCATGTGACCCTTATTACTTCCAACTTTTCAGCTCACAAAACTCTGCCTACCAGCCTGGACAATCATTAACAATGCTACAAGTTTTCTCACTGTCCTATATATCTTCAGTCACTCTGCAACCTCTATCCAAACAACAGTTCCCTTCTCTCCTCCACCCTCATCCTGCCCTGGTTCCCTCTTAACCCAACCCCTGCAGCAACTCGATTACTCCGTTTCCTATTGATGATCTCTTGAATTCTTTCCAAATCCTTGCAGGCTGCCTTACCTCCTGTCCACTCTTCCTTACCTCCTGTCCACTCTTCAGATGCATTAGAATTAGCATGGCCTAGCTAGTAACTCGCATATTAGCTTCATCTCTCCATTCACTCTACTCATACAATCACCTCCATTTCTTTGCTTTCCCCAATCTTCTACAAATGTGCATTTCTTCTCATTCCTCTATCAAACAAAACCCCAAGATACTTATAAGCTTCAACATTCTCCATTCTCTCATCAATCTTCTACTCTCCTCCACTACACTTTCCACCTACCATCATTGTCTCACTATTAAACCTAAATCTCCATTTGACTGCATACTCCCCCACTACATCCAACACCACTTGTAACTCACCATACCATGTACCTTCCTCTTTATCCCCAAACCCTTTCCCTCCAAACCCTTCAACAATCCTATCACATACACACTATAGAGAACTAATGACTAAGCACAACCTCGTATCAGCTCTGCCTCTAACTACCTATAACCCCCTCCACTCAAACCTCAACTCTTTCTTTGCACATATCGACAAATTCTATCTGAATTCTGTACCCTCTCATCTTCATCCACAGTCCTTCTCTCCACACAATGTCATATGCCTTGCTTGCATCCAGAAACACCAGAAATGACACCCTGCTCAACACTAGAACTGGTCAGCACATTCCCTCCCTGGTCGTTAATCCACTCTGATCCATATGTATATTCTTCTATCTACTAAGCCTACCTTTACCATTACTTTTGTCACACAATTCTCCAGAGCTATCCCCTGTAATTACCAGCCACTTCCTTATCCCCAGCCATACAACTCTGTCTCCAATCTCCTGGCCAAACTTAGAATCCATTACTAAGTTATCAAGCGAAGACAACACTTCTACCATCCTATTCCCACCATACATTTTTTCTCTTTTCGACCCCTTCACAATAGTACAAATCTCCTGAAACTTAGATTTTAGGTTGTCAATTGGAACATCCTCCTCTGACCTGGATACCCTCCCTAATCCTTCCCAATGCTTGGTCCAAACCTCCAATACATCCTTCTTCTTCACTACGACCTCATCTTTCTCCATCACTCTCTGGATTTATCATTGCCTTTTCTTTCCCTTCAAGTTCGCTCAAAATAACTTACAGCTAGTCTCCTCTTTTATCTTTTCTACCATAGCTTTCCTCGGTCTCTTCTTTTCCTATCTTATCAACCACATTTGAAGTGAAAATGTAATGAGTTAATTCTCCACAAGTAGGGGAAACTTGAGATGTTACAGAGAAGCTGCCATCATCAGCAGCTAGGCTGTTTTATCACTATGCATGCAAAAGATTATTATCACCACCACTTGCAAAAGGTTGTTGTTATCACTATGCGTGCAAAAGGTTATTAGCACCACTATGTGCAAAAGGTTGTTATCACTATGCATGCAAAGGTTATTATCACTGTGCATACAAAAAGAATATGTACATAAGTGGTAAAGGTCAAATTCCTGTATATAGCACTAAGTCATACATGATAAAAACATCAGACAGTTTTCTTCCCTTTCTCCCTAAGTTAAAGGGTAGGGTAGGTCAGACTAGAGTCATTGTTAAGCTTGCATGTAACGAGCACATAAAGCACTCTGTTCAAGTTCCGAGCGATATCTGCCTTGATCTTCTCACCATATCAAATACTCTTTTGGTCCATTGGAGTGAGGTAGTAAGCATTTGGCCTGTGAAGAGAAGAAACCTTATTGTTCCCTTGTAGTTTTTAACTTGGCCATCACTTCAATAGGTAAAGAGCTCAATATTCTCACTAGTTCTTCCTTCTTTTGCATCACTACATGTCCATAATTCATCTTCAAATTTATCAATGTCATCAAGACAAACTGTAAAAATCTACCTGCCTTACAAATGACAGCAATAGAATAGTACAATGCTGTCATTATTTTCTGAAAGTAGACTAGAATTTCAGACATGATAATTAAGCTGCCAATGTTGAGATTTTCATCCTGTAAATGTGGATAATGAACTAGAATTGGCTGACAATTGCACATTGCCACAGTACTGTGCTTACATTGCCAGACCAATTTTCTAGTTCAATTGACATTGAATAGTTCCAAGTATTCATCTTTTAACATATTAATTATTATATGTCAAGCCATTTCAGAATAAGTGAGGTCAGTGGCTACGTAGGTTCAAAAGTGTGAGGTCAGCAAGTGATCTATCTCAAGCCATTTCTGAAAATGTGGTCAGCCTGTGGCATAATTTGAGGTGTTTGATTAACATGACAACATAAATATTTGAGACAATTGACTATACAGCCACATAACACCCGTTTACAGGAGCACAGTCCTTCATAAAATATATACGATAATAAAATAAAGGAATTACTTGATTTGAAAAGATTTGAAAAAGGAGGGTGGGTGGGAAAAGGACAATATTACTTTGGAGTTGATTTTAATGGGTAGCTGTGACAGGGTGTTTTATTTCCAACAGATATTCGATCAGCTGGATCCAAACACTTGAGATATCATTTGGAAAAGATATCATTTGGAAAAGGCTTCTTTCCAAAAATAATTATTTGATATATGGTATTTGCCAGGAAAATGATTATCTTTCTGTGGTGGAGGCCATTTGTAACTTCCTATACACACCTTCTTTCAGTTCCTTCCGATGAAAGCAAGTGAATGGTATATATAAAGGCTTGACCGATAAACATAAGCTACAACCTGGTCCAACCAGCCTCCTGTGAACTGCCATCCAACTGTTTTGCTGTTGTAAATTTCTACCATCCAAAAACCAAACAACTATGAAGATTTCTTTTACTGTTGCAATATTTGTTGCTATCCTGTCGTCTGTACTGTGTCAACCAATGCGTAGAGAAGAATCTGTGACAGAGAACATTGAATCCCTGCAAGGTGCAAATTGGGAACTAATAAGTTTTACGGTGAGTGCTGTTATATAACATGCTCTGCATGCATATTTTTTGTGGTAGACATTTACAATTGTAATTATAACTAATATTTTAATTTGTCTCCAGCGAAGGTCACCAGATGTGCTTGAGCTATACAATTTGAGTACCCTGAACAATAGGGCTATGATAATGGAAGCTGTTACTGTCTGTGAATTTCTGGATTACTTCAAGCATACCGACTATCCCAATCCCGTTGGGCCAACACCCTCTTCCTGTAATTCCACTGACTCCGTTTTACCTGTGATGGTGGACATGTTCAGGACAAGAACGTGTACTTGGGTGAGTTTTTAGGTATTGTATCTGCAAATAGTTTCCACAAGCACACAAATAATGCAATATTACCAACAAACTACACTGGCTATGTAAAGACTGCGCCTTTACTATCTTCGTAGTTATTACTGTATACTATGTTAACTATTCTTCTTTGCAGCTGCACAGTTTGGGGGGAAAGGTTCTCCCAAACTGCAAGTCACAAGCATATGATGTGGACTTGTTCTGCCACAATGTTCGCCTGCACTCTATTTCTCAAAAGTTCCACAAGGCCCTGGCCTGACCAGATACCTGATGATGCATATGAATTGTTCTGCACATATTTCTCATGTCAAATTGTCCAGATTTTAATGAATTGCATACTATGGACCACTTTTATTTGTATTTATTTGAATTTGATTATGACTGAGCTATATTCGATATATATTTACATATATCTGACTCTTTTGGGAGGCGACATATATAACAGGCTTGAGTGTAATGCTTAATATTACAGCTAGTAGTACATGTAGCACTATTGGATTGGTCTGCATTAGCAAGCTATACAATATGCCAAAAAAGTTCTCTGCTAAAATTCATTTACAAAGGGTTTACTTAAACTGAGTAGTTGACCATTTTGAGCTCCAAAAATGCTTCCAGTGTGCCTTGAATCCTTCACATACTAGAATAGGGGATTTTTTTTGATTAAAAAATTGTTCTTCAATTATTGACTTTTGTACCATAGTTCCATTCATAATGATCCTGCTTTGTGCAGTAAAGCTTCATAGTAAACCAACTGGCTGTTTACTACTTGCTATATAGCACCCTTGGTTTCACACATTAATTGTTAATTGTTGGGTAACTGGAAAAATTGGATTCTTTTCGTACTGGACCTATAAAAAAAAACATTAGATTGGGAAAGGAAGAAAGAAAAAGAAGATAGACCTGTGAAGACAAATTTTATGGCAATTTTGCGAATTTTCAGGCCAATGTACTATTTGGAAAACACACATTTTAAAATGAAAGTCAACAAAATAAAGATCGAGAGTGCTACCACTATCTGATACAGTGAGTGGTTGGAGCTGGTCAACAAATAGCTCTTTTCGAGTGTTTTAGAACATTGCAGACCTTGGATGTGTGGTTGTTATGGTCGTTGTGGTTGTTGTTGTTTTTAAGGTGGGAGGAAGAGAGAAAAGAGGAAGGGACCAATTTTGCAAGATATCTATATATATATAATTTCTATATCTATCTATATATATATATGTATCTATATATCTATCTATATATCGGTAGTTTGCTGATGAAGGCTACAAATAGTGCTCAATACTGTGTTAAAGCAGAGCTATTGAATAGTACATGTAGTAATAGAAAAGTACTGGGATTGCTAGTCCTACTACATGTATCTATATACATGTAATTATATATATATATATAGAAAAGTACTGCAGTTTCATGCTAATGCATGAAACTGCAGTAGGACTAGCCATCCCAGTACTTTTCTATATTCAATAGCTCTGCCTTAACACAGCATTGAGCACTATTTGTAGCCTTCATCAGCAAACTACCTTCTAAGTATATATATATATATATTTATATATAGTAATAATAGAAGAGTATAGGGATAGTTAGTCCTACTTATAGTTTCATGCTAATGCACGACAATGAGCAACTGAGGTGGCATGTGAGCATATATGAGGTGGGGCAGGCAAGTGGGGTGATGCAAGTCCATGGGTGGGTGTTAATGAATGGGTGTTGATGAATGTGATAATTCAAATGCTCTTGAGGAGAAACTTTAGGCCTACACTTTGAAAGGAATTCTGATCGCTTGTTCAATGATGTTTGGCTGTCGGGGTAGATAATGTGGAATTTTTCAGCAAAGTGTAGGCACAAGAACAAGTTTCTCCTCAAGAGCATTTGAATTATCATTAACACCCATTCATTAACGCCCATCCGGACTTGCATCACCCCACTTGACTGCCCCACCTCATATATGCTCACATGCCACCTCAGTTGCTCATTGTCTCTGATGATTGCATTCGCATGAAACTATAGTGTAGGACTAGCCATCCCAATACTTTTCTATTATTACTATTCAATAGCTCTGCTTTAACACACCATTGAGCCTTCATCAGCAAACTACCTTCTAAGTATTATTATATATGTATATATGTATATCCCTGACCAACAAAAGGTTCCATCAACTTGACCTATTCTGCCATACTATTACATCATCATTCGTAAGGTCTCTTGGTATTTTCACGAGCCTTTACTCAAGCACAGACCATTTCCAGCTATAGAGATAAAACCTGCGATTACTCTCAGTTGACATCATAACATGCTCTAAGGTAAATATTAAAGCAGAATATATTCCTTGGCTTTCTTAACCTTGCAATTAGGTGCTGCAGTGGTTGCATGGAAGCAATTATGTAGCAGGCCTTTGGGAGCAGACATTATGATTCTAGGAAGAAGAAGCTGCATCTGCTTGCTGCACGCACGTGGGTGTGCAGTAATAAAAAACTATCTCAATCCAGTGCAGTGTTGATTCAGTGCATATCCCCATAGAGCTATTGTTAACACTTAAACTTGCCTCAACCCAATGTGACATTGACACATAGCAGCTAGTTATGTCTTGGCTCACACTATCATAAAGATGAAGCAAGCCACACACTGGATAGTTAGACATTCGAGTTTATTTTTCAATGCAGTGTTGTATAGAACAAGCATACAGCATTGCTATAGATTTGTGAACTTCAGTTAGCTAGGTAGTCTTTCTAGGCTATGACACTTCAGGGAAAGGAGGGTAGATTTTCCTCTCTTTGGAATTTTAATTTTAATTAAGAGGCAGGATGTATTGTTGGCAGCCATGCAGAGTTTCTAGACTTCAGTTTCATATTATGTTTGATCCAAATATAGTATGCCATGGAATGGGAACTATTTGCTTCCTGGTTTTTTTTGCTATTATTTACACAGATCACCATTCTCTGGAGGAAGCCATTTGTATGTTTCCTATGCACAGACCTCTTTTTAGTTTCTTCTCTCCTTTCAGTTCTGTCCGATGAAAGCAAGTGAATTGTGTATATTAGGAAAGCTTCACTGATAACATAAGACAACCTAGTTCAACAAGGATCCTATGAACTATATACCATCCAACTGTTTTGCTTTTGAAAATTTCTACCATCTAACCACCAAAAACCAATCTACCATGAAGATTTCTTTTACTCTTGCAATATTTGTTGCTATCCTATCATCTGCACTGTGTCGACCAATGCGTAGGGAAGAATCCGTGACAAAGAACATTGAATCCTTGCTAGGTGCAACTTGGGACCTGATAAATTTTACAGTGAGTGCTGTTGTATAGGTGCATGTTGTGGAGCTGTGTGTGTTATATTTTAATTGTGCTATATATAATTATTTACTTTTATCTCCAGCAAAGGTCACTCAGTCTGATGAAGCTCTACTGGGAGGAAATGGTGTTGACAGCTGAATCACACTACTGTGAAATTCTGAGTTCCTTCAAGACAAGATCCGACAAGAACATGTGCTTGGGTAAGTTTTAATCGCAGTTTTCATTGCTATATATCATCTCTAATCTTACGCAGCTGAGCGATTTGAACAAAACAATACTTCCAACCTACAAGTTACACCCATATGATATAGACTTGTTCTGCCACAATCTTCGGCTGAAATTCTCAGAAGTTGCAAGTGTTTTTCCAAAGGCAGCTTAGGATCCATGAACGTGTTAGATATCTGGTGTACATCAGCTGCTCCGTAGTAATTATGTCCAAGAGAACTATCATAATCCAACACACATCCTAATCTGACTCGATAGCAACAACTTTACACTTAAAATTTCATCATCCGCTTGTTAAATAATGTATTTGGGGTTTATTCAAAAATTATTTATTATCACTTGTTTAATGTAGTTTTCATCATTGTTCTTATAATGAAGGAAAGAAAAGCTCAGGAAAAAAGGTTTTATTTATAAAACACATAATATATATATATATGTAATACTACTTGTTATAATGATGAAAAGCATCTAGTCGAAACGTCGAGTGAATACAATTTGAAGTTGATTATTGAGAAGGTGATTATAATATATGTATATTTATGTTAATAATTATTAAATGTGGTGAAATCAACTTTTTTCATAACAGGAGAGTCAGTTCACACTAGCTAGAGTGTTTTGGGTAAATTGCTTGCTTATTGTATACTTCTTTTAAAAAATGATAGGAATTAGATATGAATGTAGAGGGGGGGAACAATAATAAATAGCAAGAAATTTTTTTCCCTTGGCTTGGGACAAAGGTGCCATCATTCTTAGTTTTGTTTAGCCAACCCGTAGATGGGATATGGCTGACTTGGAATGTGTAACTTTGGTATAGTGCCAATTTAGTATCCTTGTTGTTGTTGTTACTCAGTTGTTGTTATTATTGTTATTGTTATTTTCATTGTTATTATTATTATTACTACTTATTATTACTACTTATTATTACTACTTATTATTACTATTATTATTACTATTATTATTACTATTATTATTACTATTATTATTACTACTATTATTACTACTATTATTACTACTATTATTACTACTATTATTACTACTATTATTACTACTATTATTACTACTATTATTACTACTATTATTACTACTATTATTACTACTATTATTACTACTATTATTACTACTATTATTACTACTATTATTACTACTATTATTACTACTATTATTACTACTATTATTACTACTATTATTACTACTATTATTACTACTATTATTACTACTATTATTACTATTATTACTACTATTATTACTACTATTATTACTACTATTATTACTACTATTATTACTACTATTATTACTACTATTATTACTACTATTATTACTACTATTATTACTACTATTATTACTACTATTATTACTACTACTATTACTACTATTATTACTACTACTATTACTACTATTATTACTACTATTATTACTACTATTATTACTACTATTATTACTACTATTATTACTACTATTATTACTACTATTATTACTACTATTATTTACTACTATTATTACTACTATTATTACTACTATTATTACTACATACTATTATTATTATTATATTATTATTATTATTATCATTATTAATATTATTTTCAACAAACTCTCAGTTAAATTATCATTTTGAATTTTATATTTTATTCTCTCGATATTTCGACTATATAGATGCTCTAGAGTTCATCTATATATATATATAGTCAAAATGTCGAGACAGAAAATTCAAATTGATTATTGAGAAGGTCAATGTATTTAAACATTACATTGTATATAGTTGCTAATATTATTGCTGTTGTTGTTACTACTATTGTACAATGACCTTCTCAATAATCAATTTGAAATTTGCTCTCTCAACGTTTCGACTAAATGCGCCTTCATCAGGAATATTATTACTTTATTCTTATTGTTGTTGTTCTATGAAAATGCTTGTTAGAATAAACATGTGCATGGTGGTTGGGGGGAGGGGGAGGGGGTGGAAGAGAAAAAGAAACAAACAAACAAAAAATTGAAACAAGGAGAAATGTTGGTTTGGATCTGAACTTTCAATTTATGATGTGAAGTCATGCCCATTATAATCTGTGTGCTACCATGCTTCTTACTGCAGAAACCGGACATGTTAAAGATCATGTGCAGCTCATGTCCTTGTAAACACCTTACCTCATGTGCCATTTCTAAAGAATGTGGGTTGAAACTGATCATATAATTATAATTAAGGATTTACCAGATGATATATAGCCATTCAATAACTAAATTGCAAAACAATTCAAATAATAATCTTTGAAATTCATGATAGTCAACAACAATAACAACAATAAAAACAACAACAATAATAGCAATAATAATATTATAATAGTAGTAGTGGAGAGAGATAGGCGGGGCAAAATCATGAATTCTTAAATATACTAATAATAATACGCAAAAAGGCAACCCCCAAATTGTTAACTATAAATGGTGCGTGCGTGAAAGTAACACAGTATATTTACAATTTTGAAATTTTGATATATACTATGATTTTTGACTTGAGATCCTCAAACATTAGTTTGCTAAATGCTTATGAATCCCCCAATATCTGGCCTTTGGACCCCAAGTGATGGAGTTAGAGGAAGAAGTTCAGCCAAAGTGATCGGTGGGATAGCAGATAATCAAATGTCAGGTTCTGTGGTTGGGATAGGATAGGGACTGAATTGTGTTCAGAGCCTCTGTCTCTTCCTCCCCAGAGAAGGCTAATTCAGGTGCTCATCCTGTGAACCAGCCCAGTCTTTATTTTTGCAGTAAACATCTGTACAACTTCAACCTGGTCAGTCAGTTTCACGAACAGACTGACGCAAGACCATTGTTGCTATTGTTTTTACGGTTTTATCCCACAATAGCCTGTCCACTCAAGATTAGGCGACAGCAGGCACCAGCTGGCCGCACGATCACCGACGCGCGGCGGGACTGTGCGTTGCATAGTGCTCTTTCGCGGCTACCTTAGTGGTTTTCTTAGCGAGTTTTTTTAAATAATCAACTGAGTGGTGGGAAGGTGTGCGCCGTAGCTAGCCATGTGTGCTACGTATAGCGGTGTGTATTCTGTGACGCCCCAGTTTTCCTCGAAATTGGAACTATGCCGAGAAGTACATATATAATTAGGTAATCTGGTATATATAGGGAATTAACATTATAAAGACTACAAACGAAAATGAATCATTGACAGTTTGTTGTGGAATTTATCCATTGTTGGGTTTCTGTTTTGTTTGCTTTCGTTACAAATATGCTCCAAGTATAAAACAGTGTTTGAAGTGTAATATCACTGGACATTCAGAACTCGGACTAAATCTTCAAAGCATCTGCAAAAGCAACAATATTGATCCCCAAATCCTCATGACTGCTAAAATGACAACTGTGATAAGGACCTCCATTTCACCTGTAGCCATTCACTTGGCTATCATATTTGTTTATTTCAGTGCAATTTCTAAAGCTCAATCTGAAACCAGCACAGAGTCAGCAGTGGTGAGTGTATAATAATTATATATAGGCACTTGGATTGCAAGTGTTTGAATGAACACTTCCTTTTTTTCTCTTTTTTTTTGTTGTATAATAGCAAACTCGGAACCCACTAAATCTTACAAGCCTTCCTCCCAACAAGAATGTTAATGAAGCAACCAAGCAAATCTCACTCTCCTGCCAAATGGTTGACGAGGTTATCAAGTTAAAAACATTCAATACCAGTGGTTTTAGTCTCTCAGGGGAGAAACAGATCCGACTGGAAGAATTAGTCAACATTAGCAATCCAGTTACAAAGAAAATCTGCATCTGGGTAAGCTCAACTAACTTCACTCACCATGTAGCTAAATATGTTTTTATGACTTGTTCTTCTCGTTTGTTCGTAGATGACTACTGTGTTTGGAATGGAAGTGTTTGAGAATGGCTCTTGCTCTTATTCAAAGTTACAAGACTATTGTCTATTAGTGAAGGACATTTTATCTAATTTTTAATTGGTGTGTATATATGCAGGTATGTATGATTACATTTTTTTACTCAGTTCTGGACATTACTTTTTAACGACATTAGCCGTAACCGCAAAATAAATTCCCGTATTGGTAAAGGGTCTTAATTGGGACAGTGGCCTAGAATTAGCGCAGCCAGCTTGATTTGTCTTTCCGGGAGTCAACCTCACTATGTATCGGTACACAATACCTGGCATTGTCAAGCAGGGGTATCTCACCAAGTCGCCACCTTTGGAGAAAAGAGGCCTAAAGGTAAGACTAGATGTCTTGCTCCGTATGTAGGTAGAAGGCTGTATCGCCTACAGACCCTTTAGCTGTGCCAGTCTTAGGGCTCTTTTTCAATGCACAGCGAGAGATTGAGCTCAATGTTAGCTGGCCATGTATTACAACTAGCAGTAGTGTGATTTAACAAGATGGATCTGTATTTATAGGACAAAAACAGTTGTCTCAAAAACAGCGTACAGTATTAGGATTTAGCTACAGAGTTCCGGGCCATATCAACGTGCTGACTGATTGACAGCTAGAGGATTTTTTTTGACACATTCTGGGTGTGAAACAGTCAATTTGACAGTAGGTGTGGTTCACTTCAGACAATTTTAGCCTTTGTTGTATCATGGGACAGTAACCAGGACTAGTATAGATATATTATCATAGATTAATCTCCTGTACCCACCCCATATGTTGACTTATCTGGAGCTAATGATTGCGCATGTGTGTGTAGAAATTGTGTGCATGTGAACCTCCTATTCGGCAGTTGACCCATTCATGTTTAGAGCAGTTGACCCATTCATATTTAGGGAAGTTGACCCATTCATGTTTAGAGCAGTTGACCCATTCATGTTTAGGGCAGTTGACCCATTCATGTTTAGGGCAGTTGACCCATTCATGTTTAGACCATTCATGTTTAGGGCAGTTGACCCATTCATGTTTAGGGCAGTTGACCCATTCATGTTTAGGGAAGTTGACCCATTGGCATTCATGTTTAGGGCAGTTGACCCATTCATGTTTAGGGAAGTTGACCCATTCACGTTTAGGGCAGTTGACCCATTCATGTTTAGGGCAGTTGACCCATTCACGATTAGGGCAGTTGACCCATTCATGTTTAAGGAGGTTGACCCATTCATGTTTAGGGCAGTTGACCCATTCATGTTTAGGGCAGTTGACCCATTCATGTTTAGGGAAGTTGACCCATTCATGTTTAGGGCAGTTGACCCATTCATGTTTAGGGAAGTTGACCCATTCACGTTTAGGGCAGTTGACCCATTCATGTTTAGGGCAGTTGACCCATTCATGATTAGGGCAGTTGACCCATTCATGTTTAGGGCAGTTGACCCATTCATGTTTAGGGAGGTTGACCCATTCATGTTTAGGGCAGTTGACCCATTCATGTTTAGGGCAGTTGACCCATTCATGTTTAGGGCAGTTGACCCATTCATGTTTAGGGCAGTTGACCCATTCATGTTTAGGGAAGTTGACCCATTCATGTTTAGGGCAGTTGACCCATTCATGTTTAGGGAAGTTGACCCATTCATGTTTAGGGCAGTTGACCCATTCATGTTTAGGAAAGTTGACCCATTCAAGTTTAGGGCAGTTGACCCATTCATGTTTAGGGCAGTTGACCCATTCATGATAAGGGCAGTTGACCCATTCATGTTTAGGGCAGTTGACCCATTCATGTTTAGGGAGGTTGACCCATTCATGTTTAGGGCAGTTGACCCATTCATGTTTAGGGCAGTTGACCCATTCATGTTTAGGGAAGTTGACCCATTCATGTTTAGGGCAGTTGACCCATTCATGTTTAGGGCAGTTGACCCATTCATGTTTAGGGAAGTTGACCCATTCATTTAGGGCAGTTGACCCATTCATGTTTAGGGAAGTTGACCCATTCATGTTTAGGGCAGTTGACCCATTCATGTTTAGGAAAGTTGACCCATTCACGTTTAGGGCAGTTGACCCATTCATGTTTAGGGCAGTTGACCCATTCATGATTAGGGCAGTTGACCCATTCATGTTTAGGGCAGTTGACCCATTCATGTTTAGGGAGGTTGACCCATTCATGTTTAGGGCAGTTGACCCATTCATGTTTAGGGCAGTTGACCCATTCATGTTTAGGGAAGTTGACCCATTCATGTTTAGGGCAGTTGACCCAATCATGTTTAGGGCAGTTGACCCATTCACGTTTAGGGCAGTTGACCCATTCATGTTTAGGGCAGTTGACCCATTCATGTTTAGGGCGGTTGACCCATTCATGTTTAGGGCAGTTGACCCATTCATGTTTAGGGCAGTTGACCCATTCCTGTCTAGGGCAGTTGACCCATTCATGTTTAGGGAAGTTGACCCATTCATGTTTAGGGAAGTTGACCCATTCATGTTTAGGGCAGTTGACCCATTCATGTTTAGGGAAGTTGACCCATTCATGTTTAGGGCAGTTGACCCATTCATGTTTAGGGCAGTTGACCCATTCATGTTTAGGGAAGTTGACCCATTCATGTTTAGGGAAGTTGACCCATTCATGTTTAGGTCAGTTGACCCATTCATATTTAGGGAAGTTGACCCATTCATGTTTAGGGAAGTTGACCCATTCTTATTTAGGGAAGTTGACCCATTCATGTTTAGGGAAGTTGACCCATTCATGTTTAGGGCAGTTGACCCATTCATGTTTAGGGCAGTTGACCCATTCATGTTTAGGGCAGTTGACCCATTCATGTTTAGGGCAGTTGACCCATTCATGTTTAGGGAAGTTGACCCATTCATGTTTAGGGCAGTTGACCCATTCATGTTTAGGGCAGTTGACCCATTCATGTTCAGGGAAGTTGACCCATTCATGTTTAGGGCAGTTGACCCATTCATGTTTATGGAAATTGACCCATTCATGTTTAGGGAAGTTGACCCATTCATGTTTAGGGCAGTTGACCCATTCATGTTTAGGGAAGTTGACCCATTCATGTTTAGGGAAGTTGACCCATTCATGTTTAGGGAAGTTGACCCATTCATGTTTAGGGCAGTTGACCCATTCATGTTTAGGGAAGTTGAGACCCATTCATGTTTAGGGAAGTTGACCCATTCACGTTTAGGGCAGTTGACCCATTCATGTTTAGGGAAGTTGACCCATTCATGTTTAGGGAAGTCGACCCATTCATGTTTAGGGAAGTTGACCCATTCATGTTTAGGGCAGTTGACCCATTCATGTTTAGGGAAGTTGACCCATTCATGTTTAGGGCAGTTGACCCATTCATGTTTAGGGAAGTTGACCCATTCATGTTTAGGGCAGTTGACCCATTCATGTTTAGGGCAGTTGACCCATTCATGTTTAGGGAAGTTGACCCATTCATGTTTAGGGCAGTTGACCTATTTATGTTTAGGGCAGTTGACCCATTCATGTTTAGGGAAGTTGACCCATTCATGTTTAGGGCAGTTGACCCATTCATGTTTAGGGCAGTTGACCCATTCATGTTTAGGGAAGTTGACCCATTCATGTTTAGGGCAGTTGACCCATTCATGTTTAGGGAAGTTGACCCATTCATGTTTAGGGCAGTTGACCCATTCATGTTTAGGGAAGTTGACCCATTCATGTTTAGGGAAGTTGACCCATTCACGTTTAGGGCAGTTGACCCATTCATGTTTAGGGAAGTTGACCCATTCATGTTTAGGGAAGTTGACCCATTCATGTTTAGGGCAGTTGACCCATTCATGTTTAGGGCAGTTGACCCATTCATGTTTAGGCCAGTTGACCCATTCACGTTTAGGGAAGTTGACCCATTCATGTTTAGGGCAGTTGACCCATTCATGTTTAGGGAAGTTGACCCATTCATGTTTAGGGCAGTTGACCCATTCATGTTTAGGGAAGTTGACCCATTCATGTTTAGGGAAGTTGACCCATTCATGTTTAGGGCAGTTGACCCATTCATGTTTAGGGAAGTTGACCCATTCATGTTTAGGGAAGTTGACCCATTCATGTTTAGGGAAGTTGACCCATTCATGTTTAGGGCAGTTGACCCATTCATGTTTAGAGCAGTTGACCCATTCATGTTTAGGGCAGTTGACCCATTCATGTTTAGGGAAGTTGACCCATTCACGTTTAGGGAAGTTGACCCATTCATGTTTAGGGCAGTTGACCCATTCATATTTAGGGAAGTTGACCCATTCATGTTTAGGGAAGTTGACCCATTCATGTTTGGGACTGATGGTTAAACTGTGATGAAGAGATATAGAGATGAAGAGATACAGAGATACAGAATGATCAAGGATGCACATCCATAACAACTTGACGACTCCCCTACTTGTATATGTTGTGACTCACTAGATGTGTGTACAGTTAATGAAGGTGTTCTTTAAATATTTGAGGAACTCCACCAGCTCCCCTAGTTTCATGCACAAACTATGAGCTAGTTTAGTTGTGGCTGTCTTAGTTTGGAGTAGGGGTTAATCAGCTAATGGCTGCAGCCTGACTCACTCTGAAGATAAATTAATCCATTTGAACTCATTAGTAACACTGTGTTACTGAGTTACATCTCTGCTGTAAAGCACTGGGAGGAGATACTGACTGTAAGGTGGTATTTGCATTTTCAAATCAACAAACTGGAGTCAATTGATTTTGGACTTCATTTTTGTACTAGTTGGCAATTTGAGATAGTGAACTGTATGTTTTATATATGGCTATTAGCAACATGGGCATGAGGATCAATCACACACATACACACACACACACACACACACACACATATGTATGCTGCACACAGCATGTACATACACACCCCGCACATGTACACACCACACACACACACACACACACCACACGCATGCACCACACAATAGTCATCAACATTGATATGTTTCTCCAAGGAGAAAAGTTTTAACGATGCATGTGTTTGTGCACCTGAAAAACTTGCTTGGCTTTGAGTCCCACTAGGTTGTAAACTTCTCATTTTTATGAAGACTTTTCCCAAACTTTACCTCCATATAACTACAGGCTTGTATAGAAACATAGTTCATTATAAGAGGTCCATTAACCTACAAACTTTGCCCAAATAGTAGCAGGCTTGTATAGAAACATATTTCATTAGAAGAGGTTCATAAAGTAATAATCCTACAAACTTTACCTCCATATACCAAATACAGGGTTGTATAGAAACATAGTTCATTAGAAGAGTAGACGTATAGAAACATAGTTCATTAGAAGAGGTCCATTAACCTACAAACTTTACCTCCATATGCCAAATAGTGGCAGGCTTGTATAGAAACATATTTCATTAGAAGAGGTTCATAAAGTAATAATCCTACAAACTTTACCTCCTTGTACCAAATACAGGGTTGTATAGAAACATAGTTCATTAGAAGAGTAGACGTATAGAAACATAGTTCATTAGAAGAGGTCCATTAACCTACAAACTTTACCTCCATATGCCAAATAGTGGCAGGCTTGTATAGAAACATATTTCATTAGAAGAGGTTCATAAAGTAATAATCCTACAAACTTTACCTCCTTGTACCAAATACAGGGTTGTATAGAAACATAGTTCATTAGAAGAGTAGGCTTGTATAGAAACATATTTCATTAGAAGAAGTCCATGCAGTAATAATCCTACAAACTTTCCACCCAGTTAGTTTTCCTATCGCTCTCGAGACGTCCTGCCACGGGGCTTGCTGGAGAGAGAGGAGTGAGGCTTTCTGTTGGAGTAGAGTCGTAAACTCATGGTGAAGCAACACTTGCAAGTAACCAAATTATGCTGCAGGTCTAGGGAGGAAAGGTCGCCATCACCAACGTAGAGTGGTACAGTTAGCAAGGTCAGACAGTTTCAACATGACCCACTTTTCAAGATTCGACTAAATATTCAGACAGTGTGGGATGGCTATTGTAACTGAACAAGAACTAGGTATGAGCAGTCCAATGCCTCCCTCATTGTGGGTAAGTAGAATATCATAGTTGATGCAAAGTCCTAATGTTAGCCAACCGAATATCCTGAAACTTGGTCCATGCCGATTCCAACAGTTGGTAATCTAAGAAACTCACTTTTTCCCCCCTGGGCTGACACAGCAGTTTTATGTTAATCTCGTATTCAGAAATCTCGTAGTTATTCACTAAGGTTGACCCTTTACCTTAAAAAAGTAGTACAAATGTTCTAGAGGCTTCTAGATAAAGCTCACCCAAGGATATTAAATTTTTTAATATTGAATACAGAAGTGGGATGGGCTTGGTTGTTGAGTAATACAGAAGTGGGATGGGCTTGGTTGTTGAGTAATACAGAAGTGGGATGGGCTTGGTTGTTGAATAATACAGAAGTGGGATGGGCTTGGTTGTTGAGTAATACAGAAGTGGGATGGGCTTGGTTGTTGAGTAATACAGAAGCGGGATGGGCTTGGTTGTTGAGTAATACAGAAGTGGGATGGGCTTGGTTGTTGAGTAATACAGAAGTGGGATGGGCTTGGTTGTTGAGTAATACAGAAGTGGGGTGGGCTTGGTTGTTGAGTAATACAGAAGTGGGATGGGCTTGGTTGTTAAGTAACACAGAAGTGGGATGGGCTTGGTTGTTGAGTAATACAGAAGTGGGATGGGCTTGGTTGTTAAGTAATACAGAAGTGGGATGGGCTTGGTTGTTTAAGTATTACAGAGGTGGGATGGGCTTGGTTGTTAAGTAATACAGATGTGGGATGGGCTTGGTTGTTGAGTAATACAGAAGTGGGATGGGCTTGGTTGTTAAGTAATACAGATGTGGGATGGGCTTGGTTGTTCAGTAATACAGAAGTGGGATGGGCTTGGTTGTTAAGTAATACAGATGTGGGATGGGCTTGGTTGTTGAGTAATACAGAAGTGGGATGGGCTTGGTTGTTGAGTAATACATATGTGGGATGGGCTTGGTTGTTGAGTAATACAGAAGTGGGATGGGCTTGGTTGTTGAGTAATACAGAAGTGGGATGGGCTTGGTTGTTGAGTAATACAGAAGTGGGATGGGCTTGGTTGTTGAGTAATACAGAAGTGGGATGGGCTTGGTTGTTAGTAATACATATGTGGGATGGGCTTGGTTGTTGAGTAATACAGAAGTGGGATGGGCTTGGTTGTCAGAAGGATTATTTTGAGCCGAGTATGAATTTCTGTGGCCATAGTGTTGTCAGTTGGTGATAATTGTGGCACCTGTTCAGGCAGCCATTGTTATTATTTCTGTCTCCAGTGGTGCCATAGACAATTCCGGGTACAATTCCGGGTACCATTATGGGTGCCCAAGATTTGAAGTTCTTGCCCACCTAATAGGGGTAGGGATATAGGACCAGGACCAAGGTTAGGGCTAGGATATGGTTCAACAACTTTGAACTTTAGATATCCATAGTTGATCCCGGGATTCTCCGCGGCATCATTGGACCAGCCTGCATAAGGTACAGCTACTGTCAGTGCAAGCTGCAGTCAGTGTCAGCACAAACTACAGTCAGTGTCAGTACAAGCTACAGTCAGTGTCAGCATAAGCTACAGTCAGTGTCAGTACAAGCTACAGTCAGTGTCAGTACACGCTACAGTCAGTGTCAGCACAAGCTACAGTCAGTGTCAGTACAAGCTACAGTCAGTATCAGCACAAGCTACAGTCAGTGTCAGTACAAGCTACAGTCAGTATCAGCACAGGCTACAGTCAGTGTCAGTGCAAGCTACAGTCAGTGTCAGTGCAAGCTACAGTCAGTGTCAGTGCAAGCTACAGTCAGTGTCAGTACAAGCTACAGTCAGTATCAGCACAAGCTACAGTCAGTGTCAGTACAAGCTACAGTCAGTGTCAGTGCAAGCTACAGTCAGTGTCAGTACAAGCTACAGTCAGTGTCAGTACAAGCTACAGTCAGTGTCAGCATAAGCTACAGTCAGTGTCAGTACAAGCTGCAGTCAGTGTCAGCACAAGCTACGGTCAGTGTCAGCACAAACTACAGTCAGTGTCAGTACAAGCTACAGTCAGTGTCAGCATAAGCTACAGTCAGTGTCAGTACAAGCTACAGTCAGTGTCAGTACACGCTACAGTCAGTGTCAGCACAAGCTACAGTCAGTGTCAGTACAAGCTACAGTCAGTATCAGCACAAGCTACAGTCAGTGTCAGTACAAGCTACAGTCAGTATCAGCACAGGCTACAGTCAGTGTCAGTGCAAGCTACAGTCAGTGTCAGTGCAAGCTACAGTCAGTGTCAGTACAAGCTACAGTCAGTATCAGCACAAGCTACAGTCAGTGTCAGTACAAGCTACAGTCAGTGTCAGTGCAAGCTACAGTCAGTGTCAGTACAAGCTACAGTCAGTGTCAGTACAAGCTACAGTCAGTGTCAGCATAAGCTACAGTCAGTGTCAGTACAAGCTGCAGTCAGTGTCAGCACAAGCTACGGTCAGTGTCAGCACAAACTACAGTCAGTGTCAGTACAAGCTACAGTCAGTGTCAGCATAAGCTACAGTCAGTGTCAGTACAAGCTACAGTCAGTGTCAGTACACGCTACAGTCAGTGTCAGCACAAGCTACAGTCAGTGTCAGTACAAGCTACAGTCAGTATCAGCACAAGCTACAGTCAGTGTCAGTACAAGCTACAGTCAGTATCAGCACAAGCTACAGTCAGTGTCAGTACAAGCTACAGTCAGTGTCAGCACAAGCTACAGTCAGTGTCAGCACAAGCTACAGTCAGTATCAGCACAAGCTACAGTCAGTGTCAGTACAAGCCGCAGTCAGTGTCAGTACAAGCTACAGTCAGTGTCAGTACAAGCTACAGTCAGTGTCAGTACAAGCTACAGTCAGTGTCAGTACAAGCTACAGTCAGTGTCAGCATAAGCTACAGTCAGTGTCAGCACAAGCTACAGTCAGTGTCAGTGCAAGCTACAGTCAGTGTCAACAAGCTACTGTTAGTGTCAGTATAAGCTACAGTCAGTGTCAGTGCAAGCTGCAGTCAGTGTCAGCACAAGCTGCAGTCAGTATCAGCACAAGCTACAGTCAGTGTCAGTGCAAGCTACAGTCAGTGTCAGTGCAAGCTACAGTCAGTGTCAGTGCAAGCTACAGTCAGTGTCAGCATAAGCTACAGTCAGTGTCAGTACAAGCTGCAGTCAGTGTCAGCACAAGCTACGGTCAGTGTCAGCACAAACTACAGTCAGTGTCAGTACAAGCTACAGTCAGTGTCAGCATAAGCTACAGTCAGTGTCAGTACAAGCTACAGTCAGTGTCAGTACACGCTACAGTCAGTGTCAGCACAAGCTACAGTCAGTGTCAGTACAAGCTACAGTCAGTATCAGCACAAGCTACAGTCAGTGTCAGTACAAGCTACAGTCAGTATCAGCACAAGCTACAGTCAGTGTCAGTACAAGCTACAGTCAGTGTCAGCACAAGCTACAGTCAGTGTCAGCACAAGCTACAGTCAGTATCAGCACAAGCTACAGTCAGTGTCAGTACAAGCCGCAGTCAGTGTCAGTACAAGCTACAGTCAGTGTCAGTACAAGCTACAGTCAGTGTCAGTACAAGCTACAGTCAGTGTCAGTACAAGCTACAGTCAGTGTCAGCATAAGCTACAGTCAGTGTCAGCACAAGCTACAGTCAGTGTCAGTGCAAGCTACAGTCAGTGTCAACAAGCTACTGTTAGTGTCAGTATAAGCTACAGTCAGTGTCAGTGCAAGCTGCAGTCAGTGTCAGCACAAGCTGCAGTCAGTATCAGCACAAGCTACAGTCAGTGTCAGTGCAAGCTACAGTCAGTGTCAGTGCAAGCTACAGTCAGTGTCAGTGCAAGCTACAGTCAGTGTCAGTACAAGCTACAGAGTCAGTAGACGCGACAGTCAGTGTCAGTACACACTACAGTCAGTGTCAGCACAAGCTGCAGTCAGTGTCAGCACAAGCTACGGTCAGTGTCAACACAAACTACAGTCAGTGTCAGTACAAGCTACAGTCAGTGTCAGCATAAGCTACAGTCAGTGTCAGTACAAGCTGCAGTCAGTGTCAGCACAAGCTACGGTCAGTGTCAGCACAAACTACAGTCAGTGTCAGTACAAGCTACAGTCAGTGTCAGCATAAGCTACAGTCAGTGTCAGTACAAGCTGCAGTCAGTGTCAGCACAAGCTACGGTCAGTGTCAGCACAAACTACAGTCAGTGTCAGTACAAGCTACAGTCAGTGTCAGCATAAGCTACAGTCAGTGTCAGTACAAGCTACAGTCAGTGTCAGTACAAGCTGCAGTCAGTGTCAGCACAAACTACAGTCAGTGTCAGCACAAGCTACAGTCAGTGTCAGCACAAGCTACAGTTAGTGTCATTACAAGCTACAGTCAGTGTCAGTACATGCTACAGTCAGTGTCAGTGCAAGCTGCAGTCAGTGTCAGCACAAGCTACAGTCAGTGTCAGTGCAAGCTACAGTCAGTGTCAGTACATGCTACAGTCAGTGTCAGTGCAAGCTGCAGTCAGTGTCAGCACAAGCTACAGTCAGTGTCAGTACATGCTACAGTACAAGCTACAGTCAGTGTCAGTGCAAGCTACAGTCAGTGTCAGCACAAGCTACAGTCAGTGTCAGTACATGCTACAGTGCAAGCTACAGTCAGTGTCAGTGCAAGCTGCAGTCAGTGTCAGCACATGCTACAGTCAGTGTCAGTACAAGCTACAGTCAGTGTCAGTACAAGCTACAGTCAGTGTCAGTACAAGCTACAGTCAGTGTCAGTACAAGCTACTGTTAGTGTCAGTGCAAGCTACAGTCAGTGTCAGTACAAGCTACAGAGTCAGTACACGCTACAGTCAGTGTCAGTACACGCTACAGTCAGTGTCAGCACAAGCTAGAGTCAGTGTCAGCACAAGCTGCTGTTAGTGTCAGTATAAGCTACAGTCAGTGTCAGTACAAGCTACAGAGTCAGTACACGCTACAGTCAGTGTCAGTACAAGCTATAGTCAGTGTCAGTACACGCTACAGTCAGTGTCAGCACAAGCTGCATTCAGTGTCAGCACAAGCTACGGCAGTGTCAGCACAAACTACAGTCAGTGTCAGCATAAGCTACAGTCAGTGTCAGTACAAGCTACAGTCAGTGTCAGTACAAGCTGCAGTCAGTGTCAGTACAAGCTGCAGTCAGTGTCAGCACAAGCTACAGTCAGTGTCAGTGCAAGCTGCAGTCAGTGTCAGCACAAGCTACAGTCAGTGTCAGCACAAGCTACAGTCAGTGTCAGTACATGCTACAGTCAGTGTCAGTGCAAGCTACAGTCAGTGTCATTACAAGCTACAGTCAGTGTCAGTACATGCTACAGTCAGTGTCAGTGCAAGCTGCAGTCAGTGTCAGCACAAGCTACAGTCAGTGTCAGTGCAAGCTACAGTCAGTGTCAGTGCAAGCTACAGTCAGTGTCAGTGCAAGCTACAGTCAGTGTCAGTGCAAGCTGCAGTCAGTGTCAGCACAAGCTACAGTCAGTGTCAGTGCAAGCTACAGTCAGTGTCAGCACAAGCTACAGTCAGTGTCAGTACATGCTACAGTACAAGCTACAGTCAGTGTCAGTGCAAGCTACAGTCAGTGTCAGCACAAGCTACAGTCAGTGTCAGTACAAGCTGCAGTCAGTGTCAGTACATGCTACAGTGCAAGCTACAGTCAGTGTCAGTGCAAGCTGCAGTCAGTGTCAGCACATGCTACAGTCAGTGTCAGTGCAAGCTGCAGTCAGTGTCAGCACATGCTACAGTCAGTGTCAGTACAAGCTGCAGTCAGTGTCAGTACATGCTACAGTGCAAGCTACAGTCAGTGTCAGTGCAAGCTACAGTCAGTGTCAGTGCAAGCTACAGTCAGTGTCAGTGCAAGCTACAGTCAGTGTCAGTACATGCTACAGTCAGTGTCAGTGCAAGCTGCAGACAGTGTCAGCACAAGCTACAGTCAGTGTCAGTGCAAGCTGCAGTCAGTGTCAGCACAAGCTACAGTCAGTGTCAGTACATGCTACAGTACAAGCTACAGTCAGTGTCAGTGCAAGCTACAGTCAGTGTCAGCACAAGCTACAGTCAGTGTCAGTACAAGCTGCAGTCAGTGTCAGTACATGCTACAGTGCAAGCTACAGTCAGTGTCAGTGCAAGCTGCAGTCAATGTCAGCACATGCTACAGTCAGTGTCAGTGCAAGCTGCAGTCAGTGTCAGCACATGCTACAGTCAGTGTCAGCACAAGCTGCAGTCAGTGTCAGTAGATGCTACAGTCAGTGTCAGTGCAAGCTGCAGTCAGTGTCAGTGCAAGATACAGTCAGTGTCAGTACATGCTACAGTCAGTGTCAGTACAAGCTACAGTCAGTGTCAGTACATGCTACAGTCAGTGTCAGTGCAAGCTGCAGTCAGTGTCAGCACAAGCTACAGTCAGTGTCAGTACATGCTACAGTGCAAGCTACAGTCAGTGTCAGCACAAGCTGCAGTCAGTGTCAGTACATGCTACAGTCAGTGTCAGTGCAAGCTGCAGTCAGTGTCAGCACAAGCTACAGTCAGTGTCAGTACATGCTACAGTGCAAGCTACAGTCAGTGTCAGCACATGCTACAGTCAGTGTCAGCACAAGCTGCAGTCAGTGTCAGTACATGCTACAGTCAGTGTCAGTGCAAGCTGCAGTCAGTGTCAGTGCAAGATACAGTCAGTGTCAGTACATGCTACAGTCAGTGTCAGTACAAGCTACAGTCAGTGTCAGTACATGCTACAGTCAGTGTCAGTGCAAGCTAGAGTCAGTGTCAGGATATGCTACAGTGCAAGCTACAGTCAGTGTCAGCACATGCTACAGTCAGTGTCAGCACAAGCTGCAGTCAGTGTCAGTGCAAGCTGCAGTCAGTGTCAGCACAAGCTACAGTCAGTGTCAGTACACGCTACAGTCAGTGTCAGTACACGCGACAGTCGGTGTCAGTACACGCGACAGTCAGTGTCAGTACACACTACAGTCAGTGTCAGTACAAGCTAGAGTCAGTACAAGCTACAGTGAGTGATAGTACTTTATATTTTAAAGGAGCTCTCGCAGGGTTTCTATTGAGCCACTGGATGTGCTGTAATGAGATTCATGAAGCAATAATCCCACACCAACGCGAGTTCAACTATTGCATGCTCAAAGTTTGTATTTTTCCTATAGCTTTTGCGACCAGCCACCCTAGCCCTAGCCCTAGCCCTAGCCCATTGAGCATGCTTGTGAGGATGGGCTGCTTTCTGTTGGAAGCTGGTGGAGTCGCTGCAAGTAACCAACTTTGCTGCAAAGGAAGAGCCAACCAGGAAAAGTCATGCAGAGGTCACTTAATTTTCACCAAATACTTTTCAAAATTTGATAAATATATAGACGATGTGTGATAGTGTGCAATAGCTGCTGCAAGTTCTACACAACAAGTCAACAACAACAAGAATGATGTCGAGTGTTTTGTTTGTTGTTGTTGTTGTTAATTTCCATAGCAGCGAATCTCTGCCAGATTTGCTGCTATGTATTTTAGTAATAATATTTCGATTAAAGCTAGCTTTATTTATTGTTGACAGGCAAGTTTGAAGAGTATTGCCGTGCAATGGCCGTTACTGTACGTATGCGTGTGCGTGTTGCAACGTACATGTAGGTGCACCCTTGACAATTACGAATAGTTCACCTGCCTTAAATAAAATGGGTTTATGTAAACATGGAAATGGTCTTCTTGAGAGGGAAAAAAGAAAGAAGGAAAAAAAGTCGAGAGAAATGGCTTGCAGCTGAGGAATGAGGAAAGAACTGGCTGCAGTAGAGTGTGATGGATGCATAGTTTGTAGCCGTCAGGTCAGGGATGATGGAGTTTGATGTAGCTACTCAGTTCCTCAGCACAGCTATGGAGGAAGATGCGAGTAGTTATGAGGCAGTATAGAAACTCAACCAAATGGGGGGGGGGGGGGAATTCCATGTGTAGACGGTACTTACTTTGAGTATAGAATTTACCATTGCTGCTTAAAGTTACTAGTACCATAACTTAGGCAATGGAGGAGAGATAAGTTATTGACAGAGAATATACATGTCCTTGAGTTCAAGCAGATCAGGAGTGCAAAATATCTTAAACTCGGCGTCTGAAGTTATTATTGCATGGTCTCTTTCAGTCAGCAAGAACTGCCTGATGACTTCACTCACAGTGTCTGCAATTCTTGTCAGCTTTGTTGCATTTTCTTCCCTTCAGTACTCTGAAAATTCCATTAGCCAGCAGACATTGCATTGCCTGATGGCCTCGCCCTTAGAGTGCTTCCTATTGCCAGGGGAGGCTGCTTCCAAGTAGTCTTAGCAAAACCTTCCTTTCTCGACAATATTGCACAATGAATTTTAGTTTCACAACCAGCAGCTCCTGCATCACTTGTGCAATCTTCTGCATTAGTTGCGCATTTGTAAAGAACAAGGCACCCACCAGCTGGGCTCCACATGAGGCAGGGCCTGGGCACCCACCAGCTGTGCTCCACATGAGGCAGGGCATAGGCACCCACCAGCTGGGCTCCACATGAGGCAGGGCCTGGGCACCCACCAGCTGGGCTCCACATGAGGCAAGGCATAGGCACCCACCAGTTGTGCTCCACATGAGGCAGGGCCTGGGCACCCACCAGCTGGGCTCCACATGAGGCAGGGCATAGGCACCCACCAGCTGGGCTCCACATGAGGCAGGGCATAGGCACCCACCAGCTGGGCTCCACATGAGGCAGGGCATAGGCACCCACCAGCTGGGCTCCACATGAGGCAGGACACACTGTGATGACCATTTATTTGAGTGTGCCATATTTAGAGTGATATTCAAAATCACCCCATCTACTTCCCTGTCAACACTTGGATATTGCCAAAGGAGATATATACTGTTATACCTAATTAAGAAACTTTCCTCCTTGGACAGTAGTGCATTATAGATGCCGTATTCACTCCAACAGAAGTCTCGACTTCTATTTATTTCAGCTTAGCTAGCTACCGTAGATTGCGTCAACGAAGCCACACAAGTGCTGTGGTATACCGCTTGCCCAGAGCAAATGAATAAAAAGGCTGTCTTTTATTTTGCACTGCACAAGCGTTATATTGCATCACTTGTGTGGCTGCATAGTCACACAACCTGCGGTAGTTAGGCTGTTTATAAACACCATAGACATAGAGCTAGCTGCAGTCAGTTACCAAGTTCCTGGTCGCTATTATTGTCAATGAGGATGGAGGAGGAGGATGAATGGATCTTTTCGTCACTTTCACTCTCTTCCAACAGCTGGCGAGTAGCTTCAGCAACAGCTGGAACAGCTCAAGCTGCTACTCTACCATCCCTGAAGCAGTTAATCTCTCTCTTCCCTTAAACAGATATTCCACAAGCATAGAAAGGATTTCTTTACCAACACGGCAACTTGTATAGTACAAGAGATTTACTGACTGTGCGCTGGTCTATAATCTACTATGTAGAAGTGCTACAATTGGAAGACTGCATTTTTGGGTGCGACTTCTATCCAAGTGAATGGTGACTATGGTATATGTAGTACATGTATCTACTTGTGTGGGGTAACCATGGTGCATATTCATCACACACACACCACAAAAGAGAGAGGGAGGGAGGAAGAGAATGATGTCTGCCAACATGTGGTCAAGGTTGAGAGTCCATAGTTCTCTGTAGCCATACTCGACCATATGTGGAAGTCTCTCTTGTCTGGTGATGACCTGGGCTGGTGTGTGGCACTGCAAGGCCATGCTTGGCTCTCTCTTGTCTGGTGATGACCTGGGCTGGTGTGTGACACTGCAAGGCCATGACTCTCTTGTCTGGTGATGACCTGGGCTGGTGTGTGACACTGCAAGGCCATGCTTGGCTCTGTCTTGTCTGGTGATGACCTGGGCTGGTGTGTGGCACTGCAAGGCCATGCTTGGCTCTCTCTTGTCTGGTGATGACCTGGGCTGGTGTGTGACACTGCAAGGCCATGCTTGGTTCTGTCTTGTCTGGTGATGACCTGGGCTGGTGTGTGGCACTGCAAGGCCATGCTTGGCTCTGTCTTGTCTGGTGATGACCTGGGCTGGTGTGTGACACTGCAGGGCCATGCTTGGCTCTGTCTTGTCTGGTGATGACCTGGGCTGGTGTGTGACACTGCAAGGCCATGCTTGGCTCTGTCTTGTCTGGTGATGACCTGGGCTGGTGTGTGACACTGCAAGGCCATGCTTGGCTCTGTCTTGTCTGGTGATGACCTGGGCTGGTGTGTGGCACTGCAAGGCCATGCTTGGCTCTCTCTTGTCTGGTGATGACCTGGGCTGGTGTGTGGCACTGCAAGGCCATGCTTGGCTCTCTCTTGTCTGGCGATGACCTGGGCTGGTGTGTGGCACTGCAAGGCCATGCTTGGCTCTGTCTTGTCTGGTGATGACCTGGGCTGGTGTGTGGCACTGCAAGGCCATGCTTGGCTCTCTCTTGTCTGGTGATGACCTGGGCTGGTGTGTGACACTGCAAGGCCATGCTTGGCTCTCTCTTGTCTGGTAATGACCTGGGCTGGTGTGGCACTGGAAGGACTCTCTCTTGTCTGGTGATGACCTGGGCTGGTGTGTGACACTGCAAGGCCATGCTTGGCTCTCTCTTGTCTGGTGATGACCTGGGCTGGTGTGTGACACTGCAAGGCCATGCTTGGCTCTCTCTTGTCTGGTGATGACCTGGGCTGGTGTGTGGCACTGCAAGGCCATGCTTGGCTCTGTCTTGTCTGGTGATGACATGGGCTGGTGTGTGACACTGCAAGGCCATGCTTGGCTCTCTCTTGTCTGGTGATGACCTGGGCTGGTGTGTGACACTGCAAGGCCATGCCTGGCTCTCTCTTGTCTGGTAATGACCTGGGCTGGTGTGGCACTGGAAGGACTCTCTCTTGTCTGGTGATGACCTGGGCTGGTGTGTGACACTGCAAGGCCATGCTTGGCTCTCTCTTGTCTGGTGATGACCTGGGCTGGTGTGTGACACTGCAAGGCCATGCTTGGCTCTCTCTTGTCTGGTGATGACCTGGGCTGGTGTGTGACACTGCAAGGCCATGCCTGGCTCTCTCTTGTCTGGTAATGACCTGGGCTGGTGTGTGGCACTGCAAGGCCATGCTTGGCTCTCTCTTGTCTGGTGATGACCTGGGCTGGTGTGTGGCACTGCAAGGCCATGCTTGGCTCTCTCTTGTCTGGTGACCTGGGTTGGTGTGTGGCACTGCAAGGCCATGCTTGGCTCTCTCTTGTCTGGTGATGACCTGGGCTGGTGTGTGACACTGCAAGGCCATGCCTGGCTCTCTCTTGTCTGGTAATGACCTGGGCTGGTGTGGCACTGGAAGGACTCTCTCTTGTCTGGTGATGACCTGGGCTGGTGTGTGGCACTGCAAGGCCATGCTTGGCTCTCTCTTGTCTGGGCCATTGTCTGGGCCACTGCAACTCCACGTTTGGCTCTGGAGCCATGGTAACACCATGCTTGGCTTTGGAGAGATGTCCCTAAGCCATAATCTTTTCTAGGACACCTTGGATGCCCTAGTGAGGGTGTGGTCTATTCAGCATGGATCCCAGAATACTCACAACTCAGGTGTTTTGGACTAACCCTGGATGTCCCTAGTCCCAGCCCTAGCCCTAGCCCTGGATGTCCCTAGTCCCAGCCCTAGCCCTGGCCCTGGATGTCCCTAGTCCCAGCCCTAGCCCTGGCCCTGGATGTCCTTATTCCCAGCCCTAGCCCTAGCCCTGGATGTCCCTAGTCCCAGTTCTAGCCCTGGCCCTGGATGTCCCTAGTCCCAGCCCTAGCCCTGGCCCAGGATGTCCCTAGTCCCAGCCCTAGCCCTGGCCCAGGATGTCCCTAGTCCCAGCCCTAGCCCTAGTCCCAGCCCTAGCCCTAGCCCTGGATGTCCCTAGTCCCAGCCCTAGCCCTAGTCCCAGCCCTAGCCCTAGACCTGGATGTCCCTAGTCCCAGCCCTAGCCCTAGCCCTGGACATAACCCTACAATTCCCCTGGCTGGACCTAGAATATTTGTAATGCTATACATAGATTGCAATAGCCTGGCCCTAGACCACCCCTAGCCCTAGAGTACCCCTAGTCCTAGAGTACTCCTAGCCCTAGAATACTCCTAGCCCTAGAGCCTTAGAGTGTCCCTAGCCCTAAAATATCCCTAGCCCTAGACTACCCCTAGCCTAGACTACCCCTAGCCCTAGACTACCCCTAGCCCTAGTGCTGATTCCTGGGAATCTCAGGATATCCAGGATGTCATTGGTATTACACCTCTCCATCTTTTAGCCCATGTCTCTGCAGTCACTTCCCCTCCTTGGACTTTGCTTCCTGCTCGCTTCCTGGGTGCCACAGAATCAGCTATTTTGCTTGATGTTAAAGTTTTCTCATGTCTTCTGCTACTGGTGATGTTCTTCAGAACTATGCTGTTCATGTCGTGGGAACTATGGCACCTGCTGTGAATCCCTCCATTTCTCTCGGTCATCATCGTAGACAGTAGTGTGGGACATGACTGAAGTGTTACTAAGTTGAAGCGTGTGATGCAGAAAGAGTACAAGGTGCTAGCTGGTAGCACGTGCCACTAGGTAATAAGACAAGGTGCTAGCTGGTAGCACGGACTGAAGTGTTACTAAGTTGAAGCGTGTGATGCAGAAAGAGTACAAGGTGCTAGCTGGTAGCACGTGCCACTAGGTAATATGCCAAGGTGCTAGCTGGTAGCACGTGCCACTAGGTAATAAGACATGGTGCTAGCTGGTAGCACATGCCACTAGGTAATAAGACATGGTGCTAGCTGGTAGCACGTGCCACTAGGTAATAAGACAAGTAGCTGGTAGCACGTGCCACTAGGTAATAAGACAAGGTGCTAGCTGGTAGCACGTGCCACTAGGTAATAAGGCAAGTAGCTGGTAGCACGTGCCACTAGGTAATAAGACATGGTGCTAGCTGGTAGCACGTGCCACTAGGTAATAAGACAAGGTGCTAGCTGGTAGCACGTGCCACTAGGTAATAGGACAAGGTGCTAGCTGGTAGCACATGCCACTAGGTAATAAGACGCGGTGCTAGCTGGTAGCACATGCCACTAGGTAATAAGACAAGTAGCTGTAGCATGTGCCACTAGGTAATAAGACATGGTGCTAGCTGGTAGCACGTGCCACTAGGTAATAAGACACGGTGCTAGCTGGTAGCACGTGCCACTAGGTAATAAGACAAGTAGCTGGTAGCACGTGGCACTAGGTAATAAGACATGGTGCTAGCTGGTAGCACGTGCCACTAGGTAATAAGACAAGGTGCTAGCTGGTAGCACATGCCACTAGGTAATAAGACAAGGTGCTAGCTGGTAGCACGTGCCACTAGGTAATAAGACAAGGTGCTAGCTGGTAGCACGTGCCACTAGGTAATAGGACAAGGTGCTAGCTGGTAGCACGTGCCACTAGGTAATAAGACATGGTGCTAGCTGGTAGAACGTGCTACTAGGTAATAAGACAAGTAGCTGGTAGCACGTGCCACTAGGTAATGAGACATGGTGCTAGCTGGTAGCACGTGCCACTAGGTAATAAGACAAGGTGCTAGCTGGTAGCACGTGCCACTAGGTAATAGGACAAGTAGCTGGTAGCATGTGCCACTAGGTAATAGGACAAGGTGCTAGCTGGTAGAACGTGCTACTAGGTAATAAGACAAGTAGCTGGTAGCACGTGCCACTAGGTAATGAGACATGGTGCTAGCTGGTAGCACGTGCCACTAGGTAATAAGACAAGGTGCTAGCTGGTAGCACGTGCCACTAGGTAATAGGACAAGTAGCTGGTAGCATGTGCCACTAGGTAATAAGACATGGTGCTAGCTGGTAGCACGTGCCACTAGGTAATAAGACATGGTGCTAGCTGGTAGCACATGCCACTAGGTAATAAGACAAGTAGCTGGTAGCACGTGCCACTAGGTAATAAGACATGGTGCTAGCTGGTAGCACATGCCACTAGGTAATAAGACAAGGTGCTAGCTGGTAGCACATGCCACTAGGTAATAAGACAAGGTGCTAGCTGGTAGCACGTGCCACTAGGTAATAAGACAAGGTGCTAGCTGGTAGCACGTGCCACTAGGTAATAAGACAAGGTGCTAGCTGGTAGCACGTGCCACTAGGTAATAGGACAATGTGCTAGCTGGTAGCACGTGCCACTAGGTAATAAGACAAAGTGCTAGCTGATAGCACATGCCACTAGGTAATAAGACATGGTGCTGGCTAGTAGCACGTGCCACTAGGTAATAAGACAAGGTGCTAGCTGGTAGCACGTGCCACTAGGTAATAGGACAAGGTGCTAGCTGGTAGCACGTGCCACTAGGTAATAAGACAAGGTGCTAGCTGGTAGCACATGCCACTAGGTAATAGGACATGGGCCAGCTAGTAACATGTGACACTAGCTAATAGGACATGGGCCAGCTAGACACTAGCTAATTAGGACATGGGCCAGCTAGTAACATGTGACACTAGCTAATAGGACATGGGCCAGCTAGTAACATGTGACACTAGCTAATAGGACATGGTGCTAGCTAGTTACATGTGACACTAGCTAATAGGACATGGTGCTAGCTAGTAACATGTGACACTAGCTAATAGGACATGGGCCAGCTAGTAACATGTGACACTAGCTAATAGGACATGGGCCAGCTAGTAACATGTGACACTAGCTAATAGGACATGGTGCTAGCTATTACATGTGACTCTAGCTAATAGGACATGGTGCTAGCTAGTAACATGTGACACTAGCTAATAGGACATGGGCCAGCTAGTAACATGTGACACTAGCAAATAGGACATGGGCCAGCTAGTAACATGTGACACTAGCTAATAGGACATGGTGCTAGCTAGTAACATGTGACACTAGCTAATAGGACATGGTGCTAGCTAGCAACATGAGACACTATCTAATAGGACATGGTGCTAGCTAGTAACATGTGACACTAGCTAGGACATGGGCCAGCTAGTAACATGTGACACTAGCTAATAGGACATGGGCCAGCTAGTAACATGTGACACTAGCTAATAGGACATGGGCCAGCTAGTAACATGTGACACTAGCTAATAGGACATGGTGCTAGCTATTAACATGTGACACTAGCTAATAGGACATGGTGCTAGCTAGTAACATGTGACACTAGCTAATAGGACATGGTGCTAGCTAGTAACATGTGACACTAGCTAATAGGACATGGGGGTGCTGTTGGAAAATAAATTTTAAGGAATTTTAACGAAATTCATTTTCCAACCGTGAGCTTGACCTGAGCTTGACCACGTACTCAAGTTTTAGTGCCTAATGACGTTGTATAGAGTATGGCTTCCTCTAGCCACTGGTGCTAATTTCAGCTCTCTAGCACTTGAGCAGAATCAGGCACTCGGCACCCCCACTTCTTGGCACCTATAAAAAAAAAAGTTTTAGTATCAACAGAGAGCACTCGAGGCTTTTGAGGTATATATCAAGTCCATACCACGAAGTGTGCAGAACTATGAAGTGGTAACCACAAGCTTTTTTTAACACCTACTAGTTGATGGTATCATACCCCTTAAAAGGAATGAGGATGACTAGTATGTGCATTGTACGCATCTCAAGTGCTTTTGGTTTTGTTGACCTTATGGTCACAAAATTGACAAGTTTTTCCCCCTCCTTAGCATAATTTCAAGGCATACTACTAGCATAGTATTGGAAGCTTTTGTGATCATGAATCTGTACATGCAGTGGGTCCTCTCCCTGCACATGCATGAGTAATGGCAGGAAAGTCAAGAGAGATAAATACATTTAATTTTGACTATGCAGGAATGCAGTCCCCCATAATTCAGTGTGGCTTTTCATATCGTCTCTCGGTAGAAATAAACACATTCACGCATGCACGCACATTACATCATGAGTCTCCCACAACAAAGAATCATTACGCATGTGTGAAGGTGCTATATAGTCACAATGAGAACTTGAACCCAGTACAAACAGCTAATCCACGGAGAGAGTGTATTGAGGAGACATGGAGGGGTCCTAATCTTTAACAAGGTGGGAGATGAAAGCTGTGAGTTACAACAATAACAAGCAGTGCAGATGGCCAGGAAATTCCTGATCAGTGTCAAAACATCAACACAGGCCATGACAGAGTGTGGACATATCAAAAGAGAGCAGGAAAGCTGAGCAGCAATAGCTAGATAGGCTGATGAGACAGTGAGATGCCAGGAGAGAGCAGGAAAGCTGAGCAGCAATATCTAGATAGGCTGATGAGACAAAGTGAGATGTCAGGAGAGAGCAGGAAAGCTGAGCAGCAATAGCTAGATAGGCTGATGAGACAAAGTGAGATGTCAGGAGAGAGCAGGAAAGCTGAGCAGCAATAGCTAGATAGGCTGATGAGACATAGTGAGATGCCAGGAGAGAGCAGGAAAGCTGAGCAGCAATATCTAGATAGGCTGATGAGGCATAGTGAGATGTCAGGAGAGAGCAGGAAAGCTGAGCAGCAATGCCTAGATAGGCTGATGAGACATGGTGAGATGCCAGGAGAGAGCAGGAGAGCTGAGCAGCAATATCTAGATAGGCTGATGAGACAAAGTGAGATGTCAGGAGAGAGCAGGAAAGCTGAGCAGCAATATCTAGATAGGCTGATGAGACAAAGTGAGATGTCAGGATAGAGCAGGAAAGCTGAGCAGCAATAGCTGATGAGACAAAGTGAGATGTCAGGAGAGAGCAGGAAAGCTGAGCAGCAATATCTAGATAGGCTGATGAGACAGTGAGATGCCAGGAGAGAGCAGGAAAGCTGAGCAGCAATATCTAGATAGGCTGATGAGGCATAGTGAGATGTCAGGAGAGAGCAGGAAAGCTGAGTAGATAGGCTGATGAGACATAGTGAGATGTCAGGAGAGAGTAGAGATTACCTTTTTCTGGATTTCCTGTGGAGGGCTTGCACTCTGTGCACCTTTGACCTGCCTATGCTTTGCATCATCATGATCACAGAGTTCTTACAATAGGAGGATGAGAACCACCAAACTTCACAGGCACTGAAGCTAAGCTTCTCAATGGCATCTCACCTTGTCTCATCAGCCTGCCTAGATATTGCTGCTCAGCTCTCCTGCTCTCTCCTGACATCTCACTTCTCATCAGCTATTGCTGCTCAGCTTTCCTGCTCTCTCCTGACATCTCACTATGTCTCATCAGCCTATCTAGATATTGCTGCTCAGCTTTCCTGCTCTCTCCTGCCATCTCACTTTGTCTCATCAGCCTATCTAGCTATTGCTGCTCAGCTTTCCTGCTCTCTCCTGCCATCTCACTTTGTCTCATCAGCCTATCTAGCTATTGCTGCTCAGCTTTCCTGCTCTCTCCTGCCATCTCACTTTGTCTCGTCAGCCTATCTAGCTATTGCTGCTCAGCTTTCCTGCTCTCTCGTGCCATCTCAGAAAAAATCAGTAAAAAGTCGCCTAGCCCTCCTATTTGTGTGTGTGTGCAACATTCTAGCTGAACTGGGTCAGCAAGCAGCTGCACTTTTTCATACCAATAAGTGATCAGTTAGTTTCCTCGGAACAAGAGTTAGCAGCAACAAAACCTGCCATGATGCATGTGTATCAGTTGGTTTCCTCGGAACAAGAGTTAGCAGCAACAAAACCTGCCATGATGCATGTGTATCAGTTGGTTTCCTCGGAACAAGAGTTAGCAGCAACAAAACCTGCCATGATGCGTGTGTATCAGTTGGTTTCCTCGGAACAAGAGTTAGCAGCAACAAAACCTGCCATGATGCGTGTGTATCAGTTGGTTTCCTCGGAACAAGAGTTAGCAGCAACAAAACCTGCCATGATGCATGTGTATCAGTTGGTTTCCTCGGAACAAGAGTTAGCAGCAACAAAACCTGCCATGATGCATGTGTATCAGTTGGTTTCCTCGGAACAAGAGTTAGCAGCAACAAAACCTGGCAACTACTTATGATGTGTGTGTGTGTATGACTACATAGGCACGTGGAGTACTTTAGTAACTGGGAAATAGTAACAGGCACTTGGTTAGTGCTCGAATATAAAATATTAAATAAAAACAATAAGCAAACTGAATGACAATTAGTGCATCTTGTGCATTGTGGGTGGAAAATGTTTGTCCATCGGAATAGATATAAACATGAATGATTCTTCATTGCTTACTAGAGGGTGAGCCTCTGCACACGTGTGCTACTAATAGTGGTTGATATGTGCTCTGGTTAACTGTTTAGTTTTGTGAAGTGGCAAGTATAGTAGGACCAAGCGGCTCTTAGACAAGGCCTCCGATCTACTGAAACAACTGCTCCAGCCTTCCCTGGTTACCAATGAATCCACCCACCTGTGCTCACTAGGTTGTCCCCCCTCCCCCCCTCCCCTTGAAATGGTAGCCTCAGCCGGCCCTCGCTGGAGGATGGAGGTAGTGATGGCAGATCATGGTTGTGATGGGTACTGTAAGACACGCCTGGTGTTACATGCTTCACAGAACGGTGCTATTTATTATTGTCTCCATTCTTGCAGAACTGGAAGAAGAGGTGGTGCGTCTTCACTCGGGCTAATGAGGAGCCATGTCTAAACTACTACCATTCAGAGGAGTCGGCCTTCAACAACTTACCCATCAAGCGTGTGAACTTGAAGGAGTGCTTCAAAGTAGAGATGGACCTCATTCACAGCAGCCACAAGAACATCTTTGCCATGCACCTCCCAGAGAGAGTCTACTACTTCTCAGCCCCTTCTCAGTGAGTTCATCATCTTCTCTGTCACGTTATGTTTGGATTGTTGGAATGTGTTGCACTACTCTGTCCTTCATTCCTTCATCGTTTCTTCCATCCTCCTTTCCTTTCCCTTCTTTCCCCCCTTCTTAAAACTTGCCATAGTCACAGGCTCCATTTCTTTCTGTCTCACTTGATTCTCTTCTATTCTTCTTTTTTATTATTATTATTATTATTTTATTTTATTAACAATATAAATGAAAAAAAGACAGGAACTGTATCGGTTATCTAATTATCAAACAAGTCCAGTCTTGACCCAGGGTTTCATACAGGGGGTGGGGGGACCTGGATTTCCCCCCCCCCCCCCCCCCCCCCCCAGTACAACATTGACATTTTGCTAACATTATAGTAATTTTATAAAGCAACAAGTGACTGAGTGTGGCAAATGTAGGCCACACCCACAGATAACATCAGTGGCTAACACTTTCCAGCTATGTACATACTAGTATCGTGTGCTAAAAGTGGGCATTGGAAAAAAAATCTAAGCTGGATACTTCCCCCCCCCCCCCCCCCCCAACCAAAAATCCTGTATGAAACCCTGTGACCGGCCCCCCACTGACCCCACCACAGATGATGCATTCCCTCTCTGTACAGCTACAGAGAGACCCTGAAGCAGGTATGCCCTCGCCTTCACCTCTCCACTCCATTGCCTCACTCTGTGGCCCAGCTCCTTCAAAAAGGCCAGTGGCCTCTTCCCAATGACCCCCAAAGTCTCAATAGCCCCAGGTGTGAAGGAATAGCCACATCCTAAGGTGGTGTACTTAGCTGACTTCCTCTCCTCAGCAACATCAGCCATTGCTCCAGCACTATCGGTGGCATAGCATCGGTAGGACTGTGCAAAGGTGTCCGGGCAAGCCGCATCCCATACTAGTGGCTTGCCATTCTTCCATGGGATCGTCGTTGTCCCGTCCAGTTGCCTGCCATCTGTGCTAATGGTTCTAGATTTGAAAGGATGCGTGCTGTGCTCAGAGCTCTGTGTATAATATCACTGATGGCCCCATGACGATAATGGCGCCTTTCGCTTTTCTTACAACTAGCCCATGGGTGGCCAGGTGGTCCACCTCAGTCCCACAGTGATGGCATGTGTGGGGCGACACAAGGAGTCATCCATTCTCAGACCTAAGCTGGAAATAGGGAGAGCTTGTAGCCAAGCCCCAGACTCCTTGGTGGACACCGCCAATAGACAGGATCTCGCCATGTCATCCGGGGCACTCTTTTCAGGCCCGTACCCAGGGGTGTTTCCTGTTGCCCGAACCCCCTCCCCTCCCCTTTATATAGGAGCTACCGTAAATTCTGGATTTATAGCGCCTTCTCATCTGAACAACAGATTATCTGATGTGCAACGTAAAGCAATTATGGCTTCAAGCATTGTTCCATCTGTCTTCATGACAGACCAGGAGGCAGATACATCACTGGTGGAGGAGCTCAAAAAATACTATCATGAGTTGCATTTGTGGAAGTGCAAATGGAAGTTAGCTGAAAAAGGCGGACTTCCAGATACACCTTCAAAGTCACTTGAACATGCTAATGAGTCCATGTTTCCAAACATTCATATACTTCTGCGCTTAATTTTTACATTGCCTGTGACAAGTTGTGAGTGTGAGTGCAGTATTAGTGTCCTCCGTCGCCTCAAAACCTACCTCCGCTCTACCATGGGACAAGAGAGAATGACAGGTCTAGAACTCATGCACATCAAGTGTGGGATGGAGCTGAACTTGGATGACATTCTGCTGGACAGCATCAGCGCAGAATGTTTTTTGCAGACATATATATTAGCTGAATAATTTATTTTATTATACATGCTATTTTTATGTTAAGCTTCCTTGCCCCGTCCCCTTGGACCTACAGTAGTTGCCATCTTACTTCAATTTGAAAATCCATTAATCTTACACTCGGGAGGAACTATGTATTTTGCATGGAAAAGTCTGCCATCTGAGACTAGGAACCCCCCACTTCCAAATGCTGGGTATGGGTCATCTTTTTCTTTTTTTTTTACTTTGAAGAAGGAGGAGGGGAGAGAATATGAATCCGTCTGCCTTGAGCCGTAAACATTTCTTTAATCTTGAGGTGGAAATGGGGAGAATAAATTATCTGTCTTGTGTTACACCTGCAGGACTGAGATGTCAGAGTGGGCTGACACCATGTGTTGCCATCTCAACTTGACCAGGACAGATTTGACCGTCAGTCAACGTGTAATGCCTGTCACTCCAGCAAGGGAACGCAAATTCAAACATCTGGTTAGTGATACCATTAGTGGCATGCTATAGACTATTAGTGAGTCCACACACATACCCCCCCCTTCCCCCACACACACACCCAAAAAAGCGCCAGCTGCTGATGTCGGTTGTCATGCAATGCAAGCACCATTGTTCACTTCAAGTTTTTCCACTCATAGCCATTATGAATTTAAACTCAGCTGTTCCCATATATAATGTGCCTACCTACTGTATCTAGTCTAGGTATATGTAATGTGCCTAGCTATCTAGGTATATGTAATGTGCCTAGCTATCTAGGTATATGTAATGTGCCTAGCTGTCTAGTATATGTAATGTGCCTACCTAGTCTAGGTATATATAATGTGCCTAGCTATCTAGTCTAATGTGATGTGCCTAGCTATCTAGGTACTGAGATGGGAATGATTTGTCATAACTGAACATTTGTTGTGAGAATAAACTCGTTCTTATTCCATGAAATTCATACTCTACCTCAGACTTCGTCGGGAGACAGTAGTTCTGCATATGCCGTACGTCCACTCCCAAAGCGCCCAAATTCTCCTCTACCTCCAATACCTGGCGACATCTTATCCAGCCTTTCCCCTCCTACCAACCTATCCACTGGCCTTGTACGCACACGTTCCCCTGAATACGCCCCCCGACACTCATTACCCACACCGGATCGAAATCATGGATATCCAATGCGTGACTTGCCTCCATCGCCACCGCTGTCCATCCCCGCTCACTCGCCTTCTCTACCATCCCGCCTCTTTCCACACGCATTATCCACATCTCAGTCCAACATAACACCTCCGCCAGTTCCCTCGAGACATATGCTACCTGATCCTCATGGCAAGCATCCATCTCCCGTTGATCCCATGGACCATGTTTCGTTGAGACCTCCTGCCCCTATCCCTAAAGCTATTCCCCATATAAATAAGCATGAGAGCTTTGAACTTGCTGACAATGTAAGTGATGTGGTGAAATCTGTGGGTATTGCCAGCACTTTTCTTTGACCGTGCTCACCTGTGTACTATTATTATGTAGCCTCCAACCCCTTCCCCATGAAGTAAGCTGAACTTCTCTCTCTGTGTTCTTGTCATCCAACTCTGAAGATGTAAGAGAGCTCACACTCTGTGTAGTGTACACATACACACATGACTTCTCTAATCACTCCTGCATATGTACAAATCCTTCGAAGTCCTATGATTATTTGAGATCCTGTGATCTTAGTCACTGTTCGAAAATTCACAAGATCTCATAATTTGGTATTAAAATCTCATGATATATATATTTTAACCTGCGGAGGACAATTGATGATAGTCGTTGAGCTGGTAGGGCTGTTTGCCGGGAGAACTAGCGAGTGCCTCAGGCTTTACCTCCAAGGCTGGACTGTAAGTTATAGAATGTCATTGGTAGTTCAATGGTTACAGGATCACAGTGACGGTTCTCTGAGTAAGTAGCTTTCTTGACTTTTAGACTCCACTGCTTCTTGTTGTTTTTATTTATTTTTTATTTAGCTAGCTAGACTAGCGTTTCGAGCAATCTTAGTTCCTTATTTTACAATTGACTTGCTGACTGAGATGACTGTAGCCATTGGCTAAAGCATCTTCAGTTCTCATTTGATTTTGTTGGGGTTAAAAAAATGGGGAGAGGGGGAGATAATTTATTTTTTAATCATCTTGTGGTGTGCAATAGAATTATTTTTCATATATACAGCAAGTTATTTTGGAGTCAGATGGAAGGTGTGTACTGAGAGCCTTATTGCTGTGCACATACAAAATATATGTAACTGTAGGATTCTCTCCCTTGGGGGCAGTTACCATGTCGGACAGAGTGACTGCAGAGTGGATACTCTTCATGGTCTATATATGGATGTTTTCTTCTTGTGTGTGATATAGGGATATGTTGTTGTTGTTTAATTTCCTAGTGTAAAACTAGTACTGTACTGTTTACATATATATATATTTTAATCTCACATTATTCCTCATCTTCATTTTATTTATAACCAGAGTGAAGAAGTTTTGATAGAATTACAAACAAACAAAAAAATCTGTCACAGAACATGCATTCAAAGTTGAAACTGTACAGCCTTTAACTCGCTCCATTATGCTATACATCTGCCAGTTCTAAAACACGACAAAAGTATATATATAATTATATTTTTTGGATTGGCACGTAGAAAACAAGAATTCACCACATGTAGACCATAGTTCCTTTACCTTTAAACTCTAAAATGAACAGCTGCTTTAAGGATTCCATTTTTTGTCCTTTTTGCCATTTCGTGTGGGCTGAAAGTATATAATCGTTAAGTATTAAAAGGGTCCTATATATCTATAAATGACAGTTGTTTACATTATCGTTCATTTCTTTTTTCGATGAACCAATACTCATCGGGTTCCCCCCCCCCCCCCTTTATTTATATTGTTATAGTTTTTAGCCAAGCAGTCCTCTCTAGAAGCTACTGAGGATAAATCAGCTATCATCACCATAAAGTATAATGTGTGGATCATAAGCGGGGTTTTTTTAGGGTCTCTGTTGTTAAGCTTCTGCTCAGCAAGACTCATTATGACCTTGTCCGTTTTTCTGGGGGAAGTAGATTGAAGATAAGGATTATGGGGGGTGGCTGTTGAATACATTTGCGAAGGGTTCTATATAGGCGCGCTGGAAATGTTTTGGAGTCGTAATCGACGGCACCGTTTAAGGTATCTAGAAGCCACCAAGCAGGTGGCCGAGATTGAACTTTGTCTTTAAGGTTAGCCAGTAGGGAGTGCTAATATTGTACTTCAACCGACCCTAATCTGTGTGTTCCCCAAAGTGGGTGGATGTCCCTGGTGGCATTTAAAAGGGAATAAGGGGGGGATAGGCACTTGTTGTCTTCTGGTTAGTGGAAAGCTCCCTGAAAACTCAAGACACATACTTCTGCCTTCTACCAATTAATTGCACTTGGAATTCCAGACAGAAAGAGTCTTAAAAATATTTGTAAGCTGCCTTGGTTCGTGTTTTGGGGGAGGGGGAGGGTCACCCATTGCACTCGTGTGAAACATGTTCTAGTCATCCACCAATGTCTTGTTTTTTGTCAAGGACTCACTTGCAGCACTCACCTTTAATACTCATCTTAATAAAACATGTATATTCTTTTTCTACTTTGACCATGAGTTCAACTTGGGTCAGGTTACAGAGAGGCAGCATATATATTTGAAGTACATTCTCTTACATCTGGCCATTTATAAGTAGCAGAAGGAACAAGCCATGATCCTTAGGTTTCTCCTCTGACCATACTTCACCATTGTGATCTTTGGCCTCTGGCTGCTTTCTGTCATCAGAAAAGAGTCCATGATGGCAAAGATCTTTCTCTCATAGATCAGACCCATTCAGTAAAGCTTTTATGGGAAGGGAAAACACGTTCAATTTTAAGAATACATTACGACTTTCTTAGGTCAATTTAAATTTGCTCACTCGGCCATTTCATCTAGATGCTCTAGCCTGCATTATTCCCGATGAAGGCTAGAGCATCCAGCAGAGAAATTCAAGCGAGCAAATTTAAGTTGATTAATGAGGAAGTCATTGTACCTATATATACTAAGAGGACATGGATAACATAACTAGAAAGCATGTAGACACTTGGAGCTCCCAATTCAAGGTGCACCCCTTTTATGCTCGATCTATCAGTGCGCTCTCTATACATAAATTCCCTTACCGTAGTCAAGTTCATGCACGCAAGCTGGGCGCCAATATGAATGGTTGAAACTTGCACGCCATTGATATAAGCTCCTTCTTATGGACAGACACAAATATGAGATAATTTTGGTTCATACATACGTGTACCTAATGCACATTTGTCGGGGAAATACGACTTCATTAGGTTCACTAACTAAATTACACATTATACGTATTTGTTGGCACGTGGTTACCATCAATTTCAACCCAAGTGTGGACCTAAATCACACTAATCTGGGAAGTCACCACTCTGGGAATATGCTAACCCACATGTGGTTTCTTGCATCTGACACACACACACACACTCGCATTAAAGGGAGGCTTGCAGGGAAAAAAAATTTTTTTTTGTTGTTGCTGTTATCTGCTCAATAGGATGTGCTGGGTATGTATAAAAAATTTTAGCTTCTAAAAACAAACCCTTGTTGAGCTACAGAGCCTTCTTTGGCCTCATTTTGACAGTCAACAGGTCACTTCCTGTTTGGGGGCGTGACCACGCGATGATGTCACAAGGAGACTGATTTCAATGGCTGATACACTGGAAACAGAAGGACTCTGTCTCTGTAACTAGCTCTAGCAGCCTGCACCTCTCCTTTTCTTCTTCAGCAATTGAAAGTTCATCTGAAATATCAGATACAGACCTAGCTGAAGAGCAGCAATCAAGTGGAACAGTAGAGCCTTATCTCTATGAACCTTCAGAAGATAGGATAGTAGTGTAGGCACTGTTGAAAGTGATGATTCATTGCAACACAGACTAGAGAACACTGACTGGTAAGGATTAATTGGCTAGCTCTAGCTAGATTTACTCCACAGGTGAAACAGTGGTCATTGCCAGGTGATGCCTACTGGTCTTGAGTGTATTTGCTGCCATGTAATTGACAAGACAATGTCCAAGATGCAGGAGGGTGAAAATGTAGTCAGCTGTATCATAGATCATGAGGGATTTGGTCGAGTGTGCCTCAATACATGGGTCCTTCAAGCAGCCTATCTATCAAATTTCCTGGAATTGATTCCCAGGCAGCAGAGACCCAATCAATGGCTTGTTATCTTGCTGAGGGCTGCTTGAGATTGCCATGGGATGTTCTACTGTTGCAAGTCCTACGCCATTCCATCCACAACTCTTTCATTTTCTCTTTAAAGGGCTTATTTATGGACACATGCATAGGCTGTGCCAGTGATGTGCAACCTTTATCGGCAGCAGTATGGCGTTCATCACATTCCCTTACATGAGTAAGTAGCTATGTTGTCAAATTAACCAACACATCAAATACTATTTTTATTGTTATAGGCGCTACAGATTTATTTCATATTGCCAATTAACTAGCTGGTGTTGGGGGTGGCTTGGAAGAAGGGTCAGGGTTGTTCTTCCAAGAGCTATGGTAATATTCAATTATTATTGTACAAGTTAAAGCGACTTCTGTAATGTATATGATTGTCTTCTCATTACAGGATACGTAGATGACCTCATCGATGAAACTGTGTTATCAGAGTGGAGTTGGAAGCAAAGATGCTCATGCAGAGGATATGCCTAAACCTCTTCTTTGCAGTGACAACAATAATTGAATATTACCTCTATTACTAAATCAATCCATTCACAACATAAGTCAAATATCAGGGTACTTGAATCCACTGTAGTTTTCTGATGGAAATGTTTGTCTAATCTTTGTAACTGCACAGCTTGGAAGAACCACCCTGACTCTTCTTCCAAGCCACCTCCAACACCAGCTAGTTAATTGGCAATATGAATAAATCTGTAGCGCCTATAACAATAAAAAAATTGTATTTGATGTGTTGGTTAGCTACTTACTCATGTAAGGGAATGTGATGAACATCACCAGTGCCATACTGCTGCCGATAAGTGAAATAGGCTGCTTGAACCATGTATTGAGGCACACTGGACCAAATCCTTTATAATCTATGATACAGCTGACCACATTTTCACCCTCCTGCATCTTGGACATTATCTTGTCAATTTTATGGCAGCAAATACACTCAAGACCAGTAGGCATCACCTGGCGATGACCAGTTTCACCTGTGGAGTAGGTGAAGTAGATTCAGTAAATCTAGCTAGAGTTAGCCAAATCCTTACCAGTTAGTGTTCTCTAGTCTGTGTTGCAATGAATCATCACTTTCAACAGTGCCTACACTACTATCCTCAGCTTCTGAAGGTTCATAGAGATAAGGCTCTACTGTTCCACTTGATTGCTGCTCTTCAGCTAGGCCTGTATCTGATAGTTCAGATGAACTTTCAATTGCTGAAGAAGAAAATGAGAGGTGTAGGCTGCTAGAGCTAGCTACAGAGACAGAGTCCTCTGTTTCCAGCCATCGAAATCCGTCTCCTTGTGACATCATCGCGGAGCCACGCCCCCAAACAGGAAGTTACCTATGGACTGTCAAAATGAGGCCAAAGAAGGCTCTCTAACTCAACAAGGGTTTGTTTGTAGAAGCTAAAAAAATTTATACATACTCAGCACATCCTATTGAGCAGATAACAGCAACAAAAAAATAAGTTTGTTTTTTGTGCAAGCCTCCCTTTAAATCACATACACAATGCATGCAGCTTCCAAGTCAGGCAGGACACATCCCACGTACTTTTCTGTTTTCACACGTATTACAGCCTCTGGGTGTAAGGCTCACCAGAGAGTATGCCCCAGTAACATGTACTTTTCTAGTGCACGTTTTCTTAAGGTATTGTTTGTCTGTCCCATGCCTCTTCGTCTACTTATATATAATACTATTTGGAATGAATTAGCTAAATCCAATCTCCCTTTACCTTTTTATGTCTTTTGATGCACACCCTGACCTTGTTATATTCCCTTTACCTTTTTATGTCTTTTCATGCACACCCTGACCTTGTTATATTCCCTTTACCTTTTTTTAATGTCTTTTGATGACCTTGTTATATGTTCCAGATGGCAGTCTGTGTGTAGGAACAAGTCATGGTGGGTGATTATCTCACAAGTCATAAGTGTGTGGGGATGACTGAAAAAATCATCGGACTCACGAGCAGATGTTGAGCAGGGGCATAGGTTTCATTTGAACTTGGGGGGGAAAGATTTCCCCCCCACCCCTCACCTAGTCAGGCAATTTCATGCCGGTGCTCCTCCCCTTTTCAATATGTTTGTGCATGCTTGTGAGACCACACACCCCCAGAGTAGTGTAGATCTGCAATCTCCTCTCATAATGGCTGGCCATTTTCATCAGAAACCTCTTGAAACTGATAGATTAGTGAAGCATAGCAATTTGTTCCACACAGATCATCGTGACTTCAGGTGGTTGATAATTGGGGGGGGGGGACAAGTGCCAAACTAGGGGAAACCAGGGGGAAACTGGCGCACACGTACAAACGCATGTGGATAGCATTTATGTTAGAATGTTCTAATGACATCATTTCCTGTACATGCCGCTATTCAAATGTCCACGAGTTGATGATTTTCTTGATGATGTCGCAGGCTTCCCTTATCTGTTCCTCTGTGATGATTAGAGGAGGAGCAAGGCGCAGGACGTGCTTCTGCGTGGGTTTGCACAAGATACCATTTTCTCGCAGACGACTGGCAATTTCTCCAGCATCAATATCTGAAACAGGAAACAATATCTGAAACAGGAAACAATATCTGAAACAGAAAACAATATCTGAAACGGGGAAATATCTGAAACAGGAAACAATATCTGAAACAGGAAACAATATCTGAAACAGGAAACAAAGGTTGATGAATATGCTGGCTGATTATTATACTCTAGAAGAGTCTATATAGAACACTAGAATGTTGATGCAGAGAAATTCCACCATTACTGTCAATCCACTTGCTCGGCATGGTTTTAGAAAACCCGAGCCAGGGGAGGGGGGGGGGGGGGGGATGGGGGAGGAAGAAGAGGGCACAAGTATAACACACAGTGCAGCACACCTGCACAGCTACAAGTCTCACTGTGCAGATACTGACTTTGACAGAGTTCTTAAAAGAGTTCTTAAAGGGGGGAATTACTGATCAATCCTCCCCAAAACATTGCAACAAATTTGCAATCACTATAACTTTTTCCCTCTTCCCCACGTGCTAGTAAGGTACATTTTCTTAGAAGACACCCTACAACATCAAGGCCATTCAAAACTACACTTCCTAGTTTGTGACACAACAATTGCCACCAGTGCTGTGTAAACAAGGGCTCTAATTGGGTCCGTGATTTGTCAGCACACTTAGCTATATGAGTGGAAGGAAATTGATACTGTGTTAATTAGTTAATGGACACTAGGTGGGCTAAACTGATTAAAACCCAAGCGTTACCCCAACATAACTTGACAGTTCTTGCAGTAGTACAACAACAACTGAAACACTCATAACACTAAAAGAGCTCAATAAGAATTGAGTGAACTGGAATGATTGAACCCTAAAATAGATACTGCGTGGCCTTGATGTTGCCGGATGTGTCTTCCAAGAAAGTGTGTCTATGGAGACACTCCACATATCACTTGAAAGCATACAGAACAAGAAATAATTTAATACCAAAATTACTGGCACACAGGAAAGAGTGGAAAAGTTACGGCGGTCACAAATTATTACAATTTTTAAAAGAAGGTTTTGGTTTTGACCAGTAGCCCCCGCCCCCAGTAAAACTCGTGTATGAAAACAGACTCAGATAAACAAAAAAACAAAACAACTTTGAAAAGAGTTTCAGAGAAAATGTGCATCTGTGAATCCGAGGTGGAGAAAGAGAGATAGCACCATGCAAGGCCATATGCGTTGGTCTGTGTCTATGTATCCGGGAGTGCGATAAGACTCCCTATATTTGGTTTGACCCTTATTTTAAAATGGCGGCAACTTTTCCCCTTAAAATATGTTCGTCTCCAAAACAATTTGGAACCCTTCATAGTCTGTTAGCCACAGAGATGAGAACTAGTTTTGTAACAGACCTGCTGTTGGCAAGCCTCTGGTGTACAGTGTTTAGGAACTTCATCTGCCATGGAGGAAGAGTCACTTGTTGCTGAAAGAGGGCAAGCAGTGCCCTGCACATAAACTGCAAGAACTCGCTGGGAAGCTAAGGACAATTGCATAATAGGGATGGCCAGCTAGTTATTCTTCCTTTAATATTTTGTGAATTACTTTGCCTTGTTGCTGAAGCCAACACACAAATGCACACATTACTGGTACTTTATTCATGATAACGAGCCCAGCACTTCACAGCGAGGTACCGTAAGCAAGGTTTCATACAGGGGGGGGGGAGGATATCCCCTAACCCAAGTTCCCCCCCCCCCCCCAAGCTTAGATCAAATTTACAATTAAATGCCATGGAGAGGAAAACAAAATATTGCTTGTGCATGTATGTGTATTATAACAGTATATACTTAGTGCAGCTAATTAAGGATCAGTTTCTTCTATTAGTTTCTTTAAAAACGTCAAGAAATTTGAAGTTTCTTCAAATTTCACATTCATCAGCTATGGCAATCTTCATTAACCTAGACACGTTACAATCAGATAGGCGATTTCTAAGCCTGGTCTTGATCATTTTCATGTCATTGAAAGATCGCTCCACTGTTGCAGTCCCAATTGGTAAGACCAAAATGATATGAAGGAGGGCAAAGGTTTGTGGAAATATGCCTTCATATGCTTCGGTAGCTGCCACTGACTGAATTACATCTTGCAAGCTACTAGCTTCTTCCAGTGCATCATCACCTTTTCTTTGCAAAGTGACCTGAACAATTCCATTCAGACAAAAGTTCTTAAGGTCATAGTACAACTTCGAGAAAATCCAAAATTGAAATATTTTAAGAATATGCAATACTTCATTATCTTTAGCTACAGAAGTCATTACAATGTAATTCACTTCAAAGACAGCACATGGCATGAAAGTGGGTGTGGCTATGAAAAGGGCATGTCCCAGTCTAGTTGTGGTTTTCCCCCCTACAGAAAAATGCTACAATGAAACCCTTATAAGGATGCCTGACGAGTCCCACTTCACAGCAAGGTACCGTAAGGATGCCTGACGAGGCCCAGAACTTCACAGCGAGGTACCATAAGGATGCCTAATGAGGTCCAGCACTTCACAGCAAGGTACCTTAACGAAGTAATGATGACCGGGAGCACTCAACAGCTACACATCAAGAGACTTAACAACCAGACCATATGGTGATCATACGCCCACCTCAATTCTATCCCTCCCTGCCCCTCCCAGCGTGTTCTAGTTGGCTCCACTTTTCAGTTGCTTTCCTACCGTTCCTGTGCTAGGTAACTGTCACCTCATACTGCAGGTCTTGTAATATAGCAGCCATCCACTCTCATGTTATGTAACTACTGCAGGTCTTGTAATACAGCAGCCATCACTCTCATGTTATGTAACTACTACAGGTCTTGTAATACAGCAGCCATCCACTCTCATGTTATGTAACTACTGCAGGTCTTGTAATACAGCAGCCATCCACTCTCATGTTATGTAACTACTGCAGGTCTTGTAATACAGCAGCCATCACTCTCATGTTATGTAACTACTGCAGGTCTTGTAATACAGCAGCCATCCACTCTCATGTTATGTAACTACTGCAGGTCTTGTAATACAGCAGCCATCCACTCACATGTTATGTAACTACTGCAGGTCTTGTAATATAGCAGCCATCACTCTCATGTTATGTAACTACTGCAGGTCTTGTAATACAGCAGCCATCCACTCTCATGTTATGTAACTACTGCAGGTCTTGTAATACAGCAGCCATCCACTCTCATGTTATGTAACTACTACAGGTCTTGTAATATAGCAGCCATCCACTCTCATGTTATGTAACACTTTCCAATATTATTTTGGGACATCCCAAGCCATCCAGTAATGTAACCAACTTCATTTACCACTCCCGGAGAACCCAGTCAATGGACATCTCAGGAAGGATTATCATGGGACGTTCCAGGACCAGGGGACCTAGGACTCGACCCTGTCCCAGGAGACTAGGGGATCTAGGGCTCCATACTCGGACAACAGACAAGAAAGCAATGTTCTAAAGCTCTCAATAAAACCTTATTTAAGTTCTCATAAGTTCTCATGAAAACTTGAACCGATTGACCCTATGACAAACCTTAGCAATGAAATCTATCCAGTGTACCTCCTTTCTCAAGAGCACAGGGACTCAGAGTTGGTTCCTGGTAGGCAAAGGTGCCCCCTACAACCTCCTTTCTTAAGAGCACAGGGATTCAGAGTTGGTTCCTGGTAGGCAAAGGTGCCCCCTACAGCTTTCCTCAGCAGAAGAGCTTCCAGAAACAACAGTCAAGGCCTACAGAGCCAGTCAGTGATAGCAGTTGTGATCATCAGGCATGCTTCCCTTTCTTTAGAAGTAAGTTTCCGACCAGCCTACTACCAATGTACAGGTAAAAATATGGTTCGGCTTTTAATACATATATATATTTTTGTAACTAATGCAAGTTTGTGACCATAATTGCTTAAGGTGGTAGTGGTCAATAGGTTTAGCTTTAATTAAGGAATTTTCACCCTTTTCCCTTAGCTATCAGAAAGCATTCCCAAGCTCTCAGGAGAGCGTCAGAGAAGGCTATAATAATAATATATTAGCATTGTTCAAATGGCATGAGGCATGATTATTATAGATAGTACATGTATATAATTTAGCCTCTTATGGATATGCTCATCTAAACTGCCATGGTGAAAACTATGTCAGTGCCCAAGGAGGTCAGACAACTGGAGATTATAACAGCCTGAGTGGAACTTATTATTTTACCTTCGCTGATGACGAGAGCCTGAAATAGGCCACGCCCTCTCGTTTTGATGACAACCCGTGGGTCCAGTTTTGAAAACTCTTCTTCTAGTACGAGTCCCATCTTGGCCGCGTTCTCTGCCATACCCTCTTCCTCTAACACCTGTGGAGGGGGCACGACGAGGAAGTGAGACACAGTATAGTCTAGTCAGCATTTTTGAGCTGTTCATTAGAACACCATGCCATGAACCAACGCAGGTGGACATGTGTGCCCTTTCACGTGGACCCTTCACGTGGACATGTGGACCCTTTCACATGGACATGTGGGCCCTTTCACATGGACATGTGGGCCCCTTCACATGGACATGTAGGCCCTTTCACATGGACATGTGGGCCCTTCCACATGGACATGTGGGCCCTTTCACATGGACATGTGGGCCCTTCCACATGGACATGTGGGCCCTTCCACATGGACATGTGGGCCCTTTCACGTGGACATGTGGGCCCTTTCACGTGGACATGTGGGCCCTTTCACATGGACATGTGGGCCCTTTCACGTGGACATGTGGGCCCTTTCACATGGACATGTGGGCCCTTTCACATGGACATGTGGGCCCTTTCACATGGACATGTGTGCCTTTCCACATGGACATGTGGGCCCTTTCACATGGACATGTGGGCCCTTTCACATGGACATGTCTGCCTTTCCACGTGGACATGTGGACCCTTTCACATGGACATGTGGGCCCTTTTACATGGACATGTGGGCCCTTTCACATGGACATGTGGGCCCTTTCACATGGACATGTGGGCCCTTTCACGTGGACATGTGGGCCCTTTCACATGGACATGTGGGCCCTTTCACATGGACATGTAGGCCCTTTCACATGGACATGTGGGCCCTTCCACATGGACATGTGGGCCCTTTCACATGGACATGTGGGCCCTTTCACATGGACATGTGGGCCCCTTCACATGGACATGTGGGCCCTTCCACATGGACATGTGGGCCCTTCCACATGGACATGCATGCCTTCCACATGGACATGTGTGCCTCTATTGTGAGGGGCAAATGCAAACTAGAGAACACAACACTCGATGGGATTTGAGCAGACACACCTTCAGCTTGTGTGCGCGTGCGTGTGAGAGTAAGACCAAACGAGGGGAGGGGCTGAGGAAGTGCAGCAGAATGCAATATTGTTGAGAGGGTATTTTAGAGGGGGTCAAATATTCGCAGATAGAAACCAACACAAGGGTTCATGGGGGTCAACTATTCACTATTCGCAGGTAGAAACCAACACAAAGGCTCATGGGGGTCAAATATTCGCGCTAGAAACCAACACAAGGGTTCATGGGGGTCAAATATATGCAGATAGAAACAAACACAAGGGTGTCAAATATTCGCAGATAGAAACCAACACAAGGGTTCATGGGGGTCAAATATTCGCAGATAGAAACCAACACAAGGGTTCATGGGGGTCAAATATTTGCAGATAGAAACCAACACAAGGGTTCATGGGGGTCAAATATTTCCAGATAGAAACCAACACAAGGGTTCAAATATTCGTGGATTGTGTGAGGTCTAGTGGAAGCCACGCCCACAGGCCCCGCCTGATGCTCTTCATCCTCTGCTTGCAGATTAATCGGGTAAGGTGAAGTATGCAAACATTTAAAAGCCTCGAAAATATTGCTCTGTCTGCCTCCCCGGGAGGGGAGAGGAAGTGAGTCGTGGAATATGATGGCTAACATTTGGAGGAATTCATTGAAGAAGAAAAACAACAGCCACAGAGTCCTCCGAGCAGGCGTGGCCGTCAGGATTTCATATAGGGTGTTTGGTAAAGGGTGAATCTGCATGAGATCTAATTCGCTAATAGGTAACACAGTCCTACACCTACTAACCACTGCCTGTATTCTAACAACTTCTCACTTTAAATTTTTTTTAACCCACTCACTTGTGACCTTGGGGCCATGAACTTATTAATACCTTGAGAGACTCGATAGCCACCATACTTGCCAGTGGGTTTCCTGCAAATGTGGAGCCATGCTGCATACATCAGCACATATTATAATACCACACACACCAGCACATATTATAATACCACACACATCAGCACATATTATAATACCACACACACTAGCACATATTATAATACCACACACACCAGCACATATTATAATACCACACACATCAGCACATATTATAATACCACACACACCAGCACATATTATAATACCACACACACCAGCACATATTATAATACTACACACATCAGCACATATTATAATACCACACACACTAGCACATATTATAATACCACACACACCAGCACATATTATAATACCACACACATCAGCACATATTATAATACCACACACACCAGCACATATTATAATAATACCACACACACCAGCACATATTATAATACCACACACACCAGCACACACACTGAATGCCATTCATCGTTCATTCTCATCTAACAACAGCCTTCTCGCACAGCTATCGGCAACCTATTTCATCTCAGTATAATGTCAATTTTCTGGTTAGAATGCATTATTATTTAACACGCATGCAACCCCCCCTTCCCCCTCCCCTCCCCCCCTCTCCCTCACCCCCGAAGCACTCTTGGTCAGGTCAGAAGACACATCAATGTTCTTACCTGTCCTGGTTTGATGGTCAGCATGACTTCATCATCAGCCAACACACACGAAATCTAGGAACAGAGAATTCAACCGTGGCATGTCAGTATGTAAAATCATCTTGTACAATAATACGACAATACTGTTATGTAGCTCAAGCTTCACCTGAACTAGCATGGGTTGATGAAGGTCAGGGTGCACCACATAGTGGGAATCTTTCTTCTTTCAAAATTACTTTTTGTTTAGCACAAGTAGTGATAACCTAATTCTGGCGAACAAGAGGAGGTAGATTACAAGTGTACTATAATGTAGGCGTGGCTTCAACAGCGAAACAAACCAATTTATCAACTAATGAAAAATTCCTGTTATTACTGGCAATAGTGGACTTTGGGGGAGGGGGGCAGAACTGGCTACCTCAAGGCTGGTTAACAGTGGGCACTAATTTAGGATGTTTTGGGACTCATTGGATTTGGCAGGCACAAAATTGAGCTATTTTATGACTTAACAACAAAAACAGTTAACAACAAAACCAGTACCGCACGTATTCTTATGAAGACACAGGTGAGCAGGAAAAGTGAAGTCACTCCCACCTTTCCCAAAGGGGGCAATGTTAGGAATCATTGCCAAAACCTTCATGAATAATACTATTCTAACTGCTAGTATCATGGACTTGATGATGAGTATACATACGCCTGAAGGTAAGCCTGAAGGTAATAATGATGATTTAATAATAATAATAATAATAATAATAATATTAATAATAATAATAATAATAATAATAATAATAATAATAATAATAATAATAATAATAATAATATTAATAATAATAATAATAATAATAATAATAATAATAATAATAATAATAATAATAATAATAATAATAATAATAATAATAATAATAATAATAATAATAATAATAATAATAATAATAATAATAATAATAATAAAATAATAATAATAATAATAATAAAATAAAATAAAATAAAATAAAAATAAAATAATAAATATGATAATCAGTATACATGTACTGATAGTGGTTTGTCAATGAAGACCACGAACAGTGCTGGCTGAATGCTAAGCAGAGCTGATATAGTGACAATTTTTTGGAATTGTCTGGCCCTGCTACAGTCTCATGCGTAAGCAATCATTAGAGGGGCAATCCGAATGCCCCATGCCCCCTGATGGTGAAGATGGACACACAATTTGTGATGAGCGTGTAGACGTCTGGCCAAGTAAAAACACAGATCCTTGCACTACCGCCTCTTGATGTTGCCACTCTCTTGGACAGCGAACACAAGAGAGAACTGTTTATATGGTAGTTTATAGAGGAGAGATAACCGAGGCATATTTTAAAGAGGAGAATAAGCTAATGGAGGAGAGCATTCGGAACACAAACAGCAGCACGATAGTAACTATCAAGATGTCTGAAGTTCTTGTCAGTTTCTGTGTGGCCTTCCCTTCAGTATTCTGGGAATACCGTCTGCCGGCAAACATTGGCCGCTGACCTCACACATAGTTTGCTTCCAAGTACTCCTTTAGAAAGACACTTACATACCTCTCAGTAATACTTCCACAAACCTGCCAGCCCCTTGTGTCGCAAGGCATCAGGTTGAGCAATCTTGTACCAACTGGGAATTTGTCCCTATAAGTGGTTTGCTCTGTTTCAAAATGGCAAGTGCCCAAAACAACAACAAGATGTGCACAAAACAAAGCTCATCAGCTAAAATACGATGGAAGGGGGGTGGGGTTGTGTTGGATATTTTTAGCTCCAGAAACATTTCCAGCATACCTTGAATACTTCGCTAAGGTAATAAACAGGCAGACCAAAAAATGTAAAAATCTTTTTCCATTTTTTATTCATGAAATTTTTTTTTTTTTGAACAAAAACAATAACAAAACAAAACAAAAAATTGAACAATAATAATTTAAAAAATGAATAAAAAGGATTGATTCTTCTCAGCTGGAGGTTCATTCTCAGAGCATGTTAAAAACATTGAGATTCCACTCATAACAGTCTTGGACTCCCAATTCTCCAACTCCTTGCCAACAAGTAACCGGCTTCTCAATTCAGTGAGGTAAAAAAAAGGAGAGAAAAAAAGGGGGGAAAGGGGGAGGGGAGTTAAACTGGTAAGGATCATCAACATACTAATTATGCTAGTGTGTGCGTGGGCAATAGTGAGCCTAGCTGTGTCCATCCCCAGCTCCTGCACACTTTCACTGCACGGAAATGAACATTTACTGAGAAGCTTACTCTTGTGACAGTTTAACCTGGTCAACCACTTGTGATCCATGTGTAATGAATGGATGCTCTACTTGCTTGGCTGTTTGGCGCTCGACAGCACGTACTTAAAACACTTAAAACACTCACGCATATTGTCAGAATACGGAATAATTAACTGCATGCACCATCAAATGAGCCTAGCCACATATGCATGTTACGGTGTGTGTGCGTGTGCATGCGTGTGTGTGTGCGTGTGCATGCGTGTGTGTGTGCATTTTGAACCCGCAAATAAAGTGGCATTATAATGCACACATATAAAATAAATTTTATATAAATTGCCAGTCAGAATTAAATTAGCAACTCTGTAATTAAGAACCCACCTATAATACCAGCATTAAGTGATACATAAACCTATGAAGCATGCACATGTACTGTGGCAACAACTCACATGCATGGAGCATGCATGGAGCATGCATGGAGCATGTGCATGTACTGTGCTAACAAATCACAGGCATGGAGCATGTGCATGTACTGTGGCAACAACTCACAGGCATGGAGCATGTACATGTACTGCGGCAACAACTCACAGGCATGGAGCATGTACATGCACTGTGCTAACAACTCACAGGCATGGAGCATGTGCATGTACTGTGGCAACAACTCACAGGCATGGAGCATGCATGGAGCATGTGCATGTACTGTGGCAACAACTCACAGGCATGGTTCCCCCAGACAGAGCCTTCCCCAGGATGACCATGTCTGGCCTCACCCCATCATGGTCTGATGCCAACCTCCTGCAAAGTAATATTGAAAAGTTGGATTTGCACCACAAGGAGCAGGACTTGTCTAGCAGGTCAGTCTCTGCTATATCATAACTATGTATGTAGTGGAACCTATGGGTGCTTATTATCCTTCTTCTCCTTCTTAACATGGATGCTTATTAACCCTTTTCTCCCTGTTTTAACATGGGATGCTTACTAACCTTCCTAACATGAGGGTGCTTACTAATCTCCTTAACATGGATGCTTACTAACCTTAACCCTTCCACCGTTGACTTTATTTCGAAAAATTACAAAAAATTGACTTGCATAAACATATGCAATGCTATTTCAGCAAAGGTTGACTAAAGTCCTTAGCAACCATAGTTCACATGAAAGCCCTTATAATGACCAACATTGTGGTAACCTACAGTTGCCATAGAAACAAACCACAATGCTATGAATCTAATTATAAGTTTTGAGTTCTGGTTTCACAGATAATTAACAATTGTAGTCTATGTACGTGCATACACGTATATGGCCTTATTTCATTTCCCGCTCTAGTATAGTATATAAGCAAGGTGCTTTCAGCCACTCAGACAGTGATGGAGGCTTGATAAGATACTGGCCAGCAACATACAAGAAGACATCATTGTGCGCCACTACCACAATGTAATGTATAGACACCATCTAGGAATATATATTTTCACATTATATTTACACTTATAACACTTGGTACACAATGTATGTAGCAACAAACATGACTGGTACAAGAAGCCATTGAGGTATTCAAATGAATACTGGAAGTTACTTGACTACGTGTACTCAGACGTGCAAGTTGACTACTCCTAGCTCTACTACTGTCCCTAGTTCTGCGACTATGCTGACGAACAGGCCTTGAATGAGTATGAACCGAAGGAGTATGAACTCCACAAGAAGTGGCTATGAGGAAGGGTGACAGTGAAGGGGTGGGGTTGGTTGCACCATACCTAAAAAGAATAATGCAACATAAACAAAAATTATTGCCTCCTCGACCCTCGACCTAATGAATTTATATATGGATTGTCCCACGAAAGAACAGCTAAACCATTCTATCCAGAACATGCTTTACTTGCTAGCTACTTAGCTAGCAAGTAAACAAAACTCACTGGCATAGTCTTCTTCGTCACTGCTAGACTCTCCTCCGCCCAAACAGATTATCGAGAGGCACCGCTCTCGCCAGAAAATTGTCCAAAAGTATCTCCCAACCATCGATAGCACAATTTCAGGATCTATGCTACTCTTCCCAAGTTAGGAATAGATTACTTCACCTTACTTTCGTCCTCTGATAGGACGTAGTCGTCGTCTTGAATCCTAGAAAGAGATTGGTCTAAAGTTAGTCTGACCGTCATTTCCAACTTGATCAAAAATTGAACGGTCAGAGATTTCAATTTTACTTTACCTTAGTTACCGAACCCGTATGGCTCTTATATTCGGCACGTACGTAGAGCAAGAATTGAGCTATTTTTTGATATTCATATCTTAATTTACAACCGAACGATTGATTTTTTAATGATTTCCCCCCGATAATTGTGTGGTTTGGACGTATATATACGCTTATGACGGTGACTGGGTTAACATGGATGCTTACTAACCTTAACATGGATGCTTGCTAACCTTCTTAACCTTCTTAACATATTAACTCTTCACAGAATTACAGATCTTGGCTAAATGAATTGTGTTCTACAAAGTCCTATTTTTTATTTTTTATTAAAAAAACTTAAAAAGATAAATAAGAAAAACTTGTGTGAAGGATTTACCAAAGACTACTGCCTCCCTGTTCAAAGGGTTAACTACAGTACTAACATTGAAAGTCAGATGGGTGGGGCTTGCTATGGGACCAGGTATATGTGGCAGGCAAAGTGATTCTAAATGATGCACACCTCATACCATTTAGCATCCTGCTGCTCCAGCTAATACTATTCTTGCAAGTAATATCCAGCCAGTGCAGCTGCTCTAGCTAATACTGTTCTTCCAAGTAATATCCAGCCAGTGCAGCTGCTCTAGCTAATACTGTTCTTGCAAGTAATATCCAGCCAGTGCAGCTGCTCTAGCTAATAGTGTTCTTGCAAGTAATATCCAGCCAGTGCAGCTGCTCTAGCTAATAGTGTTCTTGCAAGTAATATCTAGCCAGTGCAGCTGCTCTAGCTAATAGTGTTCTTGCAAGTAATATCCAGCCAGTGCAGTTGCTCTAGCTAATAGTGTTCTTGCAAGTAATATCCAGCCAGTGCAGCTGCTCTAGCTAATAGTGTTCTTGCAAGTAATATCCAGCCAGTGCAGCTGCTCTAGCTAATACTGTTCTTGCAAGTAATATCCAGCCAGTGCAGCTGCTCTAGCTAATACTGTTCTTGCAAGTAATATCCAGCCAGTGCAGCTAATACTGTTCTTGCAAGTAATATCCAGCCAGTGCAGTTGCTCTAGATAATACTGTTCTTGCAAGTAATATCCAGCCAGTGCAGCTACTCTAGCTAATACTGTTCTTGCAAGTAATATCCAGCCAGTGCAGCTGCTCCAGCTAATAGTGTTCTTGCAAGTAATATCCAGCCAATGCAGCTGCTCTAGCTAATACTGTTCTTGCAAGTAATATCCAGCCAGTGCAGCTGCTCTAGCTAATACTGTTCTTGCAAGTAATATCCAGCCAGTGCAGCTGCTCCAGCTAATACTGTTCTTGCAAGTAATATCTAGCCAGTGCAGCTGCTCTAGCTAATACTGTTCTTGCAAGTAATATCCAGCCAGTTCAGCTGCTCCAGCTAATACTGTTCTTGCAAGTAATATCCAGCCAGTGCAGCTGCTCTAGCTAATACTGTTCTTGCAAGTAATATCCAGCCAGTGCAGCTGCTCCAGCTAATAGTGTTCTTGCAAGTAATATCCAGCCAGTGCAGCTGCTCTAGCTAATACTGTTCTTGCAAGTAATATCCAGCCAGTGCAGCTGCTCCAGCTAATAGTGTTCTTGCAAGTAATATCCAGCCAGTGCAGCTGCTCTAGCTAATACTGTTCTTGCAAGTAATATCCAGCCAGTGCAGCTAATACTGTTCTTGCAAGTAATATCCAGCCAGTTCAGCTGCTCCAGCTAATACTGTTCTTGCAAGTAATATCCAGCCAGTGCAGCTGCTCTAGCTAATACTGTTCTTGCAAGTAATATCCAGCCAGTTCAGCTGCTCCAGCTAATACTGTTCTTGCAAGTAATATCCAGCCAGTGCAGCTGCTCTAGCTAATACTGTTCTTGCAAGTAATATCCAGCCAGTGCAGCTGCTCCAGCTAATAGTGTTCTTGCAAGTAATATCCAGTCAGTGCAGCTGCTCTAGCTAATACTGTTCTTGCAAGTAATATCCAGCCAGTGCAGCTGCTCCAGCTAATAGTGTTCTTGCAAGTAATATCCAGCCAGTGCAGCTGCTCTAGCTAATACTGTTCTTGCAAGTAATATCCAGCCAGTGCAGCTGCTCTAGCTAATACTGTTCTTGCAAGTAATATCCAGCCAGTGCAGCTGCTCTAGCTAATAGTATTCTTGCAAGTATCCAGCCAGTGCACCTGCTCTAGCTAATACTGTTCTTGCAAGTAATATCCAGCCAGTGCAGCTGCTCCAGCTAATAGTGTTCTTGCAAGTAATATCCAGCCAGTGCAGCTACTCTAGCTAATACTGTTCTTGCAAGTAATATCCAGTCAGTGCAGCTGCTCTAGCTAATAGTGTTCTTGCAAGTAAAGTGCAGCTGCTCTAGCTACTGCAAATGACATTTAATGTGTCAGAAAAAAATTCTCTAAGTCACAAAAAATAAAGTGTAAAAATTGTTGTTGGGTTCAAGAGGCACTTGAATTAAGGTAACACTTAAATTAAGGTGGCGCTTGAATTAGGGTGGCTTTTGAATTACGCTTGAATTAGGGTGGCACTTTAGGGTGGCGCTTGAATTAGGGTGGCGCTTGAATTAGGGTGGCGCTTGAATTAGGGTGGCGCTTGAATTAGGGTGGCACTTGAATTAGGGTGGCACTTGAATTAGGGTGGGGGGTTTCGAGCACATCATCCATCATCCTATTTGGATACCACCAGTTGTCAATGAAGAACTGTCCACAATGTAAGAGCATGGCAACCCTGACACGTGCTGTTTCTACTACGAAAAGTGGCATTATTGTTGGGCATGTTCCAATAGAATTGTTCCAATAGAATTATCCACGAGTTCCGGAATTTTAACTCTATTGCTAGAGATGGTGAGACTAAGTGAAAATTACAGGACAAAGGCAGCACTCTGATCTGCTGGAAGGTGGACCACGTATCGACACTTTCTATGGAAAGCAAAAACTGATCGACAAAATAATCCATGAAATGCACTACGATGTGCTTGGCTAAGAACTGCATTTCATCTCCATGCAGGTAGCTAAATGTCTGCATAATTAGAATGCACATAACAATGATGAGCTACATCACACCAAGTGTCACAGAGTGTGATCATGTGTTATATCAAGTTACTGAAGGGTGCGATTTCTTGCATAGTTAGCAACAAATTGAATTACTATTTAAAGTCTGGCACTGACAGAACTCAGCACTGACTCTGAATCACCACTGCCATGAGGTAGGACCACAGATGTGGCAGCCACTGACTCTGAATCATCACTGCCATGAGGTACAGTAGGACCACAGATGTGGCAGGCACTGACTCGGAATCATCACTGCCATGAGGTAGGACCACAGATGTGGCAGCCACTGACTCTGAATCATCACTGCCATGAGGTAGGACCACAGATGTGGCAGCCACTGACTCTGAATCATCACTGCCATGAGGTAGGACCACAGATGTGGCAGCCACTGACTCTGAATCATCACTGCCATGAGGTAGGACCACAGATGTGGCAGGCACTGACTCTGAATCATCACTGCCATGAGGTAGGACCACAGATGTGGCAGCCACCGACTCTGAATCATCACTGCCATGAGGTAGGACCACAGATGTGGCAGTCACTGACTCTGAATCATCACTGCCATGAGGTAGGACCACAGATGTGGCAGTCACTGACTCTGAATCATCACTGCCATGAGGTAGTGACCACAGATGTGGCAGCCACTGACTCTGAATCATCACTGCCATGAGGTAGGACCACAGATGTGGCAGCCACTGACTCTGAATCATCACTGCCATGAGGTAGGACCACAGATGTGGCAGCCACTGACTCTGAATCTCATCACTGCCATGAGGTAGGACCACAGATGTGGCAGCCACTGACTCTGAATCATCACTGCCATGAGGTAGGACCACAGATGTGGCAGCCACTGACTCTGAATCATCACTGCCATGAGGTAGGACCACAGATGTGGCAGCCACCGACACTGACTCTGAATCATCACTGCCATGAGGTAGGACCACAGATGTGGCAGTCACTGACTCTGAATCATCACTGCCATGAGGTAGGACCACAGATGTGGCAGCCACTGACTCTGAATCATCACTGCCATGAGGTAGGACCACAGATGTGGCAGTCACTGACTCTGAATCATCACTGCCATGAGGCAGATGTGGCAGCCACTGACTCTGAATCATCACTGCTCTCAAAGGGATCAACCTAATGACATCTCAAAGCTGAAAACCTCCTAAGTGCTTCTCAAAAAACTTCGATAATGATCTCATCAAGAGCAGCAGCATCTCTTGCACCTAATGATATCTCCTACTATTGAATCAGTTACCAGAAATGCTTTGTTAACAAATTTGTTGTCAGCAAGCATTTGATTGGCACCTGCCATCCACTTGACAATGAAGGTTTGCTAGGCGTACTGACAGGTACTGCTTGAATTCTCTAACATGTAGTGTCTTATTAATACTGACAGAAAGTGGCTGACAACTGAAGGTACAGCCTCAAGGGATGGCATGACAGTAGTGTGCACTGATTACAGTGAGCAGTGGAGCTATCAGGATGGACAGTGAGCAGTGGAGCTATCAGGATGTACAATGAGTAGTGGAGCTATCAGGATGTACAGTGAGTAGTGGAGCTATCAGGATGTACAGTGAGTAGTGGAGCTATCAGGATGTACAGTGATGGCCGCTTGTTGCTCATCCATACAAAGCTCTTTCCGGAAAGATATTTTCGACATTTTTTGTTGTTGCATTTTTTGGACTTTGGACACCCCATGACTCCACTATGCAGCCTGGAGTAATGTTTTAAATATTACCTTGACGGCAGCATGTCTCCATTTAACCAACATGCTAGCACAGCAGATTACGATATTTCCCCCCCCCCCCCAACTTGGTGGTACGCACCTTAATCAACTTTGTCCCTTCTCCGATCGAGTAGTTTCATGTCCTAAGAAACAGGATGTTTGCATACATAAAATATCCATTTGTTCAAACATTCAAAGTTGATGTCGAGTCTCAATCTTGACACCGCATCTTCCAAACCTGCCAGAAGCAATCGAGTCATGGATATTCCGGCTCTTTACTTACACCGTCGAAGACAATGTCAAACCCGTCCATTAGAAGCATTGAAGTGTGCAAGACTGACTTGGTTATGCTTAAAGCTTTGATTTTTATAGCTTTACACGAAAGAAGGTATCAGTTCCTTGTCTCTAGTTTATCAGAAGCTCTGTGGATGTGATGTTTTTCTTCCCTGAGCTGACCGATAAATGCTTCTGGCTCGTTGGTAATGCCTACCTGGTCAAGATTTACTTTCAGCCACCTAGCAGCATCTCTATGATGAATGCCATAATGGAGGCCTGCTGCCCGTATTCCGTGGAATCCAGCATATCTAGCAACTTTTGGATTTCTGTCTCCTTGAATACACTGTTCATATTTGCTTGAAAACTATTAGCGAAGGAGACTTTAGGTCCTTAAAACAGTGTATGTAATAGCTATGCTATCACAATACAATACTTTTAAGTGTAACAACACTAGCTATAGCTAACTATGACTGTACACACACCTTCACTACCAGTATTAATCAGTTTCTTCACAACTTTATTCTTCTCCTTCCTTCTCCTGCGACTTTCCTTGCCACCACTGTCGTCATGGATTTGCACGACTGCACTCCCACTGGGCTGCTTCTTCTTGGGCCTTCCCACTTTTTCCATTGTTTACCTGTGGGCCGCAGATGTAGAGAACATCGCACAGATGCTCTAAGGACTCAGTAGTCTTTGCAAAGAAGCTTTTCAAAATTAGAGTTGAATCCTGCTTAGGGACCTATCCACATTTGGCTCCTATGGTATTAATAGGTGTCACCAAAAATTAATTCCGAGTCGTTGGCACCTCAAATATATACATGTAGAGCGCTTCTAAAAACGAATTGGTAAAAAACTAGCGCCTTAAAAACTAGCGCCTTAAATAGAAACTAGCGCCTTAAATAGGGTGGCACTTCAAATAACGTCATTTTTTGTATCACTGTTCTTAACCCATAGGTTCACCAAACTCCCAATGGTCGACGTTACCTTCTTCCAAGTCTGCAAATAGGTCTTCATTGCTAGCCCTTCCCCCCTGTTCCTGCTCTGCCTCGCGTACAATTTCAACACGGCTGATGCAGACGGATACCTACTTGTCCCTGGCCTAGCCCTGAAGCACAGGAAGACTGCCCAGTTCTAGGTAAGTGGAGGGTGCTGGCTGGCTGCTATAATGCCATGGCCATATATTTTTGGTCTATAGCACATAACCTGTTTGTCAAGGTAAGTAAATGTACTATACATACTTACTTGCCAGTTCTTCCTAACCCAGTCTGCACTTCATCAGCTATGAACAGAATCTATACACACACACGCACACACACACATGCACACACAGACAGAGTATACATAGATGTCCGTCCATACATACATACATCCATACCCACCCATTCATCCACCCACCAATCTACCCCCTTCCATCCATCCATCTCCATGCATACATACATACATACATACATACATACATACATACATACCCACCCACCCTTCCATCCATCCATCCATCCATCCCCATGCATACATCCATCCATACCCACCCACCCATCCACCCATTCATCCACCCACCCATCTAACCTTCCATCCACCAACCCATTCATCCACCCACCCATCCACCCTTCCATCCATCCACCCACTCATCCACCCATCCATCCATCCACCCATCCATCCATCCATCCATCCACCCATCCATCCATCCATACATACATACATACATCCATCCATCCACCCATCCATCCATCCACCCATCCATCCATACATACACATCCATCCATCCATCCATCCATACATACATACACATCCACCCATCCATCCACCCACCCATCTAACCTTCCATCCACCCACCCATTCATCCACCCACCCATCTACCCTTCCATCCATCCACCCACTCATCCATACCCACCCACCCATCCACCCATTCATCCACCCATCTAACCTTCCATCCACCAACCCATTCATCCACCCACCCATCCACCCTTCCACCATCCACCCACTCATCCATCCATCCACCCATCCATCCATCCATACATACATACATACATACATACATACATCCACCCATCCATCCATCCATCCACCCATCCATACATACATACATACACATCCACCCATCCATCCACCCACCCATCTAACCTTCCATCCACCCACCCACTCATCCACCCACCCATCTACCCTTCCATCCATCCACCCACTCATCCACCCACCCATCCATCCATCCATCCATCCACCCATCCATCCATCCACCCACCCACCCACTCATCCACCCACCCATCCATCCATATCCATCCATCCATCCATCCATCCATCCATCCATCCATCCATCCATCCATCCATCCATCCATCCATCCATCCATCCATCCATATCCATCCATCCATCCATCCATCCACCCATCCATCCATCCATCCATCCATCCACCCATCCATCCATCCATACATACACATCCACCCATCCATCCACCCACCCACTCATCCACCCACCCATCCATCCATACATACATACACATCCATCCACCCACCCATCCATCCATCCATCCATCCATCCATCCATCCACCATCCATCCATCCATACATACATACAATGGAAATCACAAGTGTAATAAACACCAAACTTCCAGTTTCTCAAAATGGTGTGTGCGCGCCTGCATGTATGTGTGTTAGGTTTTGTGTCGAGCCTTATACAGATCCATGTTCCATGCAAGTGTCTTGATGTTCCATGCAGGTGTCTTAGGTGTCTTGCAGATATATAGCACTCCCACAACAGAGTGTGACTATCCAAGCTAGTATATATATATAATTATATATAGCACTCCCACAACAGAGTGTCAAGCTAGTATATATATATATATAGCACTCCCACAACAGAGTGTGACTATCCAAGCTAATTATCCTTAACAAAATTATCCACGCACATGTAAGGCACAGCAGAAACACAAGTTAGTTTGAAAATCAACATATATCCGCACTCACATTTATATCCGCATTCACATTCTGAGAAAGAGGACTCACATTGTGTTTGGTGCAAATCTCTCGCACACCCTTGATGTAGCCGGGACTGGGCACAATCACACCGTTCTCACCCTGGATGACTTCCACGTGGAATGCAGCACAGTTAGGGTTAGACGCCACTTCCTGCAGGTTTATGGTGCAAGAACATCAACGGTTAATAAGACAAACTGCCACCAGACGTGCATCCTGCATGGATACAGAGGGTCGAGTATGGCATGTACACCAACAGGGATAGTTTTTGAGGAGTTCAATGTTTGTAGTTTTTACAGTTGCAATCCTGTCTGTGAATAGGTAGGAAGAAAAGCACCGGCTATGGCTTCAGTGCTCCACAATCCACAAATATCTCCCCCTGTGAATCCTTCTTGGTCATTATCTGCAATTATTTAACCCCTCGAAACATCTCGCTGTGTACGATACTATACCTGCTTATGACTCGTTAAAAAATCAGTGCCAAATGATGCACTATTCTGATGCGAGCACTTTTTATACAAGGCATGTTACAGGTGTGGACACCAAGTGTGCAGGATGAAGGAGAACACGATGTAATGTGTGTGTGTATGTTGTGAGTGTGTGTGCAGTGGTTGTTGTGGTTGTGAGTGTGTGTGTGTCTTGTGAGAGTGTGTGCATGAGAGTGTGTGTATGTGTTGTGAGTGTGTGTGTTGAGTGTGTGCATGTGTTGTGAGTGTGTGCATGTGTTGTGAGTGTGTGTGTTGTGAGTGTGTCTTGTGAGTGTGTGTTGTGAGTGTGTATGTGTGTTGTGAGTGTGTGCATGGTGTGAGTGTGTGCATGGTGTGAGTGTGTGCATGTGTTGTGAGTGTGTCTTGTGAGTGTGTTGTGAGTGTATGCATGTGTTGTGAGTGTGTGTGCATGTGTTGTGAGTGTGTGTGTGTTGTGAGTGTGTGCATGTTGTGAGTATGTATTGCGAGTATATGTATGCTGTGAGTGTGTTGTGAGTGTGCGTGTGTTGTGTGCATGTGTTGTGAGTGTGTTGTGAGTGTGTGCATGGTGTGAGTGTGTGCAAATGTGTGTTGTGAGTGTGTGTTGTGAGTGACTGTGTGAGTGTGTGTGACCACCTCTTTACAAACACTGCAGTCAATACGCTATGTCACTGCAGTTGCCATGGAACTGCATGCACACCTATCATTACAGCCTACACAGACACCCTGACCACCTGTAACTCTTGGTAGTCTGCTAGGGAGGGGGTAAGAAGTCATTGCTAAAGGAGATTGGGTTGGCTGCAGTTGTTCTGTTTGTGTGGGCTCAGCATAATCACGAACCAGATATGAGTGGAGCCATAATTACAATTAGAGTGGACTAGATTGCCACCTCAGGCCTACTGGATAGTGTGTTAATGATTAGTGTGTTAAAAGGGGGGACTATACCAGCTGCAATTAGCACCAAAGCCCTACTGCATACGGTGTTCTCAATCTGTGCAAAAACTTGAGGTTACAGTTCCCCCACTCACATTGAATCTCATTACGTTAACAACACGTGGTTTGCTCAAACTTCACACATAACAATTGTGGCTTGTACCTTGTGAAGATTGTTATTATAATGAGTGCTTGAACATAGCAAATTGAGAGGGACACCTCTACCATAATGAGAGACAAAATCAGCAAAGATGAATTATCTGCCGACACCCAGAAGTAATGAACACCTCTCTAAGAAGTTCATCTCTCCAAGAAGTTCATTTCCTTAGGTTAGATGTAAACAGTGCATCTGTTATGCTATATACAGTATATACATGTCTAAGAGCATCAAAATATTGAAACATTTTTGGTAATAAAGTGAATAAATACAATTATTTTATTCGTTGATAATAAAGTGAATCAACAACACATTGGTCACATGCTTGAGTTAACTAGCTGGTCAGCATTAATTGGTTCTCTAATTCCTCCTGTTGTGAACTGAGGCCATGCTAGTTCTGGTAAGAGGACACTGAAATGGAATGTTCTCAGCTTCGCAAGCTGTCCACATCTCCACACCTAATTTCTATAAATCCGTTCAATATGAATATCCTTGTCACTCCTCAAAACAAAGCCACACCCAGTTTCTATCCCCACAGTATAACTGACATTGTACTGGGAAGTGATAGGCGTGTCTGTGTTTTAGTCTGTGGGTATTGTCACTTCTTCTCTTCTCAACAGAACGTGATATCTTGCAGGCTTCTGCACAAGTTTTATCATCTCTGAAGGAGAAAGGATTCTTAATACAGCTCCCTCTCTTCTGCTATCTGCTTCTCTTCTCGCCTGCTTCAGCCATCACCTCTGAGAGCTCCACTCACCAATGTGTCTCTCTGTCCTAATAAAGATGGTTGTTGTCATCACTAGCACTGCCACAAGTCATTGTCTCCTCCAGCTGACTGTGCTCACCCCCCCTCACCTACACATCATAGCTACACTCCCACCTACTGTACCCACAGGGTCCCTTCACTTTCTTGGACATTTCCAGTGTGATGATATGCTTACAGGTGAGCATTGTCCAGATACTAAACCATCCCTAGTTTCACCATTCTAAGTGATGCAGCCCTCACAATGCAGGAGTGTGGAGTCAAGTCATCATGTAATGTTGTAATTTCTCCATGTTGATTTTTCTACAACCTTACATGCTCACTTCTAGCTCTTGTATGTCCTCACCCTTCTTCTTACCTGCCTGGTAGCTTCTTCTTACCTGCCTGGTAGCTTCTTCTCTACTTGCCTGGTAGCTTCTTCTTACCTGCCTGGTAGCTTCTTCTTACTTGCCTGGCAGCTTCTTCTTTACTTGCCTGGTAGCTTCTTCTCTACTTGCCTGGTCTTCTTCTCTACTTGCCTGGTAGCTTCTTCTCTACTTGCCTGGTAGCTTCTTCTTTACTTGCCTGGTAGCTTCTTCTCTACTTGCCTGGTAGCTTCTTCTCTACTTGCCTGGTAGCTTCTTCTCTACTTGCCTGGTAGCTTCTTCTCTACTTGCCTGGTAGCTTCTTCTTTACTTGCCTGGTAGCTTCTTCTTTACTTGCCTGGTAGCTTCTTCTTACTTGCCTGGTAGCTTCCTTCTTTACTTGCCTGGTAGCTTCTTCTCTACTTGCCTGGTAGCTTCTTCTCTACTTGCCTGGTAGTTTCTTCTTTACTTGCCTGGTAGCTTCTTCTTTACTTGCCTGGTAGCTTCTTCTTTACTTGCCTGGTAGCTTCTTCTCTATTTGCCTGGTAGCTTCCTTCTTTACTTGCCTGGTAGCTTCTTCTCTACTTGCCTGGTAGCTTCTTCATTACTTGCCTGGTAGCTTCTTCTTTACTTGCCTGGTAGCTTCTTCTCTACTTGCCTGGTAGCTTCCTTCTTTACTTGCCTGGTAGCTTCTTCTCTACTTGCCTGGTAGCTTCTTCATTACTTGCCTGGTAGCTTCTTCTTTACTTGCCTGGTAGCTTCTTCTTTACTTGCCTGGTAGCTTCTTCATTACTTGCCAGGTAGCTTCTTCTTTACTTGCCTGGTAGCTTCTTCTCTATTTGCCTGGTAGCTTCTTCTCTACTTGCCTGGCAGCTTCTTCTCTACTTGCCTGGTAGCTTCTTCTCTACTTGCCTGGTAGCTTCTTCATTACTTGCCTGGTAGCTTCTTCTTTACTTGCCTGGTAGCTTCTTCTCTACTTGCCTGGCAGCTTCTTCTCTACTTGCCTGGTAGCTTCTTCTCTACTTGCCTGGTAGCTTCTTCTCTACTTGCCTGGTAGCTTCTTCTCTACTTGCCTGGTAGCTTCTTCTCTACTTGCCTGGTAGCTTCTTCTCTACTTGCCTGGTAGCTTCTTCTTTACTTGCCTGTCAGCTTCCTTCTTTGGTAAACATGTCTACGGTTATTTCTGCAATTCTTCTTATCTTTGTTATTACCATCTTCACCAGTTTGTGCACACTAGGCTGAAGATCTACTCATTCTACCGCCAAAATTTGCAATGTGTGGGTGATTTCCCGCCTTACATGGCTGATCAGCCATTATTACTGACATGTTCCAGTTCATCAGTAGACCATGCAGAGTCCTCGACTGCATGTCCAAGCCTTTCTATTTATAGAAAACCGGGGGGAGATGGTGACTCGAAACATTTTTGCCGAGAAGCTGTATGGCTGGCTAGTTATAAGCGATATTGGACGGATTTTGGACGGATTTTATTGTCTAGCCCGGTAGAGACGGCTTAGTAAAGTGGATTACTCGCTTTTAGAAGACAACAGAGCTGAAATATGTTGAGATGCTCTCAAGTAAGACACAATGAATAGAAACTGTTCTGAAACAGCAGTCAACAAGCCTTGGGTTGCCGAAATACGACGTCAAAGTTTGTCAAAGTTTGTCCTAAGAGTGTTTGGTTTGTTAGCTGCTCCTTGGCTCAGATTCTAGCAAGGAATACCTAAAACTGTGCTAACTAGAATGTGCTTGTGCTGCTGTGATTGGTATGATTAGTTCAGCTCTTAATTAAGAGAAGTAGGGGGGAGGAGGAAACATTATCTCATGAATTATTAATGAGGAAAATGTACATTATCTCATGAATTATTAATGAGGAAAATGTACATTATCTCATGAATTATTAATGAGGAAAATGTACATTATCTCATGAATTATTAATGAGGAAAATGTACATTATCTCATGAATTATTAATGAGGAAAATGTTCATGAATTATTAATCAGGAAAATGTACATTATCTCATGAATTATAAATTATTAATGAGGAAAATGTACATTATCTCATGAATTATTAATGAGGAAAATGTACATTATCTCATGAATTATTAATGAGGAGAATTTATACCCTAACCTTAATGAAAACAGTTGTATGCCGTAGGACTGCCTCTTGCCTCATGTACTAATTTCTCAAGTTAGACGTGGCAAAATCAGGCACTCAGGTTCTCAGGTACCCCCCACTTTAGTTCCAGTAACTTTGGCTTGGGGTTCAGATCTGTTGACTATGGTGGTGGGTAAGACAAACACCTTGCATCCTACAGATATGGTTATACCTATCCAAAGAGAGCATACAGAGAGACCATCTTTTGAGCTATATATCCAGTAAAGCGTGCAGAATCTATGGAGCTCTCTAAAGCAGTTTTTCATTTAGGGGGGGCTGCCCCCCCTTGGAACCTTTTTGCCCCCCCCCCCCTTTTGTAAATTTTTTAAATTAAAATTCATTAGAAACTTTGTCACATCTTTAACCATCATGCCCCCCCCCCTTAAAATCCAGATTCCTCCAGTTGCCCCACCTTGATGCCTAAAGCATGCCTCTAATCTACCCCTGAATATCTGGAAAATACGGCATTAGGAAACCGAAGTAAACGTGCCAGCAAACATCACTTCCGGTTCATTCCCGGTCTCGAAGAAGAAGAAATGGACCCACTTTTAATAGTAGAGACGAAGTTTTAGACTTCCTATTTGAGGATGACTTCGGCCTGTCCGAGATTGACGTTAGTGAAGAAGAGGAAGAAGGTGCCTGTGCTTACCTGGGAAGTGGCGTAGTTGACGGTGATGCTATGGCAGCTATAACAGAAGCTGTTGGCACCGACCACGAAGCAAGTTTTCAAAGTATAGGTTGCCCTACTCTGCCAAGCAAAGCTTCAGAAGATAGCGATGATCATGAAGACTTCCCCCAAGGTAAGAATAGATAAGAGTTGTAAAGTAAGGCCTAGTAACTAGCATAATAATAAGAACTATTTTTCCTGGGAAGGTAGTTTCACTCATGGACCTGGAGGAGGATGAGGAAGCAGCAGAGGAGGAGAAGACAGGGGAGGAGGAGAGGTTATTATTCCTTTTTAAAATAATGTAACACTATCAGGGTTGTATACAGAAATTTTGCCAAGGGGGGGCGAACTTGAGATATGGAAAAATAAGGGGGGGCGGAGAGCCTGGATGGTGCGGAAAGGGGACGTGCACCCTGGGCTTCCGCGTGGAGTACGAAAGTGTTTTACCCACAGGTATTTTTGCAGTACTAACTGTATATATAGCTGCTACTTATGATGGCATGCACTTTTTCTAAAATCTTTAGTACAACATTCCATCTTAAATATTTGCTGAAGTTGCATGCTACGGCAATCAGCATATATAGATTAGATATAGTCACTTGTCACTCGTATAATGGAGGTGGGCTTTTGTGAAATCGAATTATGTTGCATTCCATGCATTTTCTTACAAAATCATGGACAACAGGTTTCATACACAATTTTTCTCTAGTTCTCTAGGGGGGGGGGGGGAGGGGGTGGAAATGGTTGGTCACTTGGTGCCCTAATTTTTGTTAATATTTTCTTAACATGTTCATAAGTCGTAAAAGGGGGGTCTGGGGGGAAGATCCCCCCATATTTTTTTTTGCTTTTACAATGTCTGAGGATAGCTATTTTGACTGACTACCAATGGCATTATGCTATACCGAACTATGGCTAGACTGTATATATTTCTCATGATATTGTAGCTGCTTGGAAAAAGGAGGCATGTGTCATGACACGATGACATCACACACCACCACGTGCTCTCCTTTGTAGGTTTGTCACTTCTTCAGTTCCCTCCTTCTTTCCCACTCTCTCTCAGTATTTTTAACTCAGTCCATTATGTCATGGTCTTAAAGTCATCACACACCACCACGTGTTCTCCTTTGTAGGTTTGTCACTTCTTCAGTTCCCTCCTTCTTTCCCACTCTCTCTCAGTATTTTTAACTCAGTCCATTATGTCATGGTCTTAAAGTCTCTATAAAAGAAACCTTACTAGCTGATTTCTCTTCATATTAATATGGATATTCGCTCATACTTTGCAAGTACTTCTCAAGCCTCTTCTCATGCTAATAGCAGCGATAGCGAAGATAGCAGAACAGATAGCTCTGAGCATGTCGAGGCATCTAGTCCTAGCCTTAGTCCTCCACCTTCAAAGAAAAGCAAGCAAAACAAACACCGCTCTTCTGTATCCACGAAGAGAAAATACTCTAAGAGCTGGGAGAAAGATTTCAGTTGGCTCTATTATGACGAGGATAGCGATGGTGCCTTTTGCAAGGTTTGCAAGCAATCTGGTCTGCAGCGTACTGGAGGAGTGTGGGTCACACAACCTTGCAGAAATTGGAAGAAAGCTGTTGAAAAAATGAAAGCTCATGCGAGAAGTGACTTCCATATCCATGCAACTCAAGCTCTTTTTGCAGCTAAAGGAGCAGCCAAAGGTGGAACAGTTGTACAGCAACTCCAGAATGTTTTAGCTCGCAAAAGAGCTCAGAACAGAGCTGCAGTGAAGTGCCTGATCCTACTCACTCATTTTCTTACGAAAGAACAAGTTGCACATTCGACAAAATTTGAGAAGCTGGTTGACGTGGTGGTTCGATGTGGCAGCCAACATTTGAAGCAATTCTTAGAAACTGCACCAAGAAATGCTGTGTACACATCAAGAGTGGCTGTGGTTGAATTCATCGAATCATTGGGGACATGGGTGGAGGAGTCGATTCTGAAGCGACTTCAAAAGGCACCTATGTACAGCCTCATGGCAGATGAGTGCACAGATGTCACCAACGTAGAAGAATTGTCTGTGTTTTGCCGCTGGGAGGAAGATGGTGTACCAGTAGAGTGCTTTCTGGAGCTTATTCCATTGAAGAAGGCTGATGCAGAGACCATCTATTCTAATCTCATCGATTGTTTAAAGAAGAAAGGTCTACAAGTCGGAAGAATAGTTGGATTGGGATTTGATGGAGCTGCAACTTTTTCTGGACGAAAGACCGGGGTTCAGGCACGTATCAAGAAACATACTCCTCACGCTCTGTTTATACACTGCCACTGTCACTTACTGCAGTTGGCTTGTGTGCAAGCTGCCAATAAAACTCCTGGAATTGCTCATGTTTACAGGACATTGACTACTCTTTGGAAGCATTTTCGCAATTCCCCCAAGCGAGCAGAGTGTCTGAAGGAGGTACAGCACGTTCTTGAACTTCCAGAAATGAAAGTGATCAAGCCATCTGACACACGCTGGCTGGCACATGAAAGGTGTGTCAAAGCTGTCAAAGCAAGTTATTCTGCAATTGTAATCACCATTGGGAACATCTACGAGACGTCCCACGAGCCAGAAGCTCTTGGAATCCATGGTGCCCTCTGCAAATTGTCTACGATTGCAGCTATATATTTGCTTGATTTCACTCTACCACAAGTAGCCAAGCTCAGCAAAGCACTTCAGGCAGAGCAGCTTGACCTCTCGTTGATATCATTCCTTGTTGATGCTACTGTTAAATCCTTGGATGATGCAGTTTTGCCTGGAGCGAACTGGGTGTTGGAGCTTCTTGAAAACGTTGAAGACTTGAGTCATCTACAAAGGTGTCTATTGACGCTGATAAAATACTTTCGTTCCAGAATGTTGTTGGTAAGCCTTTTGTTGCTGATTTAAAGGCCAACATAACAAGCCGATTTTCTTCATCCAACGCTGTTGTATCAGCATTGTCTATATTCGATCCACGGAAAGTTCCAAAACCAGATTCAGTATATTTTCCCACTTATGGAGACACGTCTGTTGAGAAACTGATTGCTCACTACGGAGAAGATAGAGACGCAGAAACATTGGATGGAGAAGAAACAGTGAAGACAGCCATGATTTCCACTGAAATACTTACAGAGTGGAAAACATTCCGCCAGCTGTTAGTCAAGCAACCACGGGATACTACTGCATCACAGCTGAAAGAACTTGTTTCAAACGACATGCTCAAGGCCATGTTTCCCAATTTGCACAAGATTGCCTCCATCTGCTTATCGATTCCAGTTTCTACTGCTTCTGTGGAGAGAAGCTTCTCACAGATGAAGATGATCAAGACTCGTTTGCGTAATTCTCTAAGTGACTGCAGCCTTTCTCACCTTATGAGGATTGCTATAGAGGCACCAGAAGTACTCTCTGAGAGCGACCTTGAAGAGATTGTGGACATATGGCAGAGAAAACCAAGAAGAACCTCAGTTTGACATTCCTATCATTTGAACCTGATATCATAAGCTTATTACACCTTTCTTGTATTACACCTTTCTTGACATTATTTAAAAAAAAATCTCTAATTTCAAGGGGGGGGGGCGAGAATGATACAAGGGGGGGCGAATGCCCCCCCCCCCGCCCCCCCCTAAATACACCCCTGCACTATGTGTTTGTCTGAGTTATGCTGAACATGCAGACCTACAATGCCAAGCATTGCCCTTTTATTTTTATCTATATTTATTTATAATTTAGCATTGTGAAGGTATGTTATGCACACTGCACATACTTTTATTTATTTTTCAGTACTATGGGCCCTAGCCCTTACTTCATTGTTGTTATAATGATATTCACATACTTGTGGTTTGTTATAATTGACCAAAAATTGTTGTTAACAATTGTTGTTGACCAAAAGTTGACTAGCTAACATCGCTGATTTCATGTGTACGAAACCGAGCTGAAATAGCCTTTTTTAACGTATAATGATATTCACCTATTTGTGGTCAACCAAAAAATTGTTGTTGACAAACAGTTGTTGTTGTTGACCAAAAGTGACCGGCTAACATTGCTTTCATGTGTAATATGAAATTGAGATGATATAAACCCTTCTATTTTACTTCCTGTCTCTTATAACAATATTCACATTTCTGTGGTTTGTTGCTAAGCAACCATAACATCCCTTCATGCATCAGCTATCACCTGATATATAGTTGTTGGGTACTCTTCATATGGTCCTCTATAATAATAAAAAGTGTTTTGTAAAAAAGTCCTCCGTAAATCTGCCAGTGAAAGGATTCCTAAATGGTGGATGATGCCAAGCATTAGCAATGAAGAGAGGAAGAAGCCAACTATAATGTTGCGTGCAATCAATGTGTAGCTAGCTAGCTTACCTTGTTAGATAGAGCTATAAGGCTCAGGCATGCTAGTAATGGTAAGCAGCGCCCTCTTTTCTAGAAGTGCAATACTGCCATAGAAACAAGTTTAAAACGAAGTCGCTATTCTTTTAGTAGACCAGTCATACTGCCATAGAAACAAGTTTAAAACGAAGTCGCTATTCTTTTAGTAGACCAGTCTTCACTAACATTGCTATTAACACAAATTGGTGCCACCTGCCGTTCAAAGCTTGCACGTGCGTCGCCAATTGGTCTCTATCGCAGTTAATCGGTTAAAGGACTTCTCGGCTTGATGGCTGCTAAATTCTACAAAGATGCTCTAGTACTTTTGTTTCGCAGTAATAGAAGTTTTAATTGATCAGGTAAACGAAAGCTATTTTCAATGAACTCCCAGTTGACATAATAACATTAAAATCACCTTCTCAATAACCAACTTCAAATTGTATTCACTCGACGTTTTGACTAGATGCTCTAGCCTTCATCAGGAATAATAATTGAGAAAGTGATTTTATAAGCTATTTTCTCGAACGGTTACTGCAGATACAATTTTTGGGGGGTGTCCTAAAGGAGCGAACTGGAGGGTGTTCACATTCAATCTGTGCCCGCCTCTTCCCTGTCATTGATTAGCTCGTGCTCAATCGATGTGTGACAAAAAAAGATTGCATGAAGTGGCAATAGTAAGGCCTGAACGAAGTTGCAAACCAGTCCAGTGAGCTCCCAGACTGCCATCTGTCGCCAGTGAGCTCTCAGACTGCCATCTGTTGCCAGTGAGCTCTCAGACTGCCATCTGTCACCAATGAGATCTCACAGACTGCCATCTGTGATCTCACCTATAAAGTATTTGTACCTAGTGGTGTCATTTTCAATAAGTCATGTCTAAATTTGTGTTTGTGGTTGCTATAGTGATTGTTAGCCATCTGTAGCATCATTGAAAGCTCTTTGGTCTTTAAGATTTATCCTTAAATCAACTTTTAGCTTGTCAGTTCTCCACATTGGTTATTAGTGTTATTACATTCAGCTCTCCATTCAGCTCTCCACAGCAGTATTGCTGTCGTGTTGACAACCAATCATTCGAGGAAATGTCTGCAGCATATATACCGTAGGACGGGTTTTAGTTTCAATTTGGTGGGGCATAATTCAGACCCGATTGCTAAGTACTGGCCTGTATACACTATAGTTAGCAGCTGTCTCACAAAATCAGCAAATGAATTAAATCACCAGCATCAGATTCTTAGGGGCTGATGCCATAAAATACAAATTCTGAGTTATACCGTAAACCCTGGTTGTTAAGCCTCGCGATGTCTAGCACACATAGAGCACCTCCATTTCATTGTCGCTACAGTCTTTGTTAGGCATCCTTACGGTATTTCGCTGCGAAGACTGATATCGATGTCGTTGAAAAAAAGCACCTGGCAAAAAGCTCCTTTTAGCCAAATGACGAGAACGATTATTGCAACAGACTCGCTATTGGCATCCTTCACAAGGCAGAGCTACAATCGCTGGGTATGTCGGAAAGTGTTTTGGAACTTCATAGGCCGTGGAGAGACAACCTGCCTCGAGAGACTGGGTCTTTCTTAGTCTGGTTCGGGAAGTTATCTCCTTCTTCGACTAGCTTGCAAGATTAGGTCCTCATTTCTCTGTCTAAAAAAATTATGGAAAGTATGTGAGTGGGCGTTATTTAGCAATAGTGTTTAGTAAATGCCTATTTTCACTTAAGGTGCCTGTTTTCTTGCAGGTTGGGGTTAGAAGCAGGCGCTAAACAACCAGAGTTTACAGCATATCCAGTGTAGTGTGCAGAATCTATGGAGATCCATAGTCGTAACCACATATATTTTTACCCTTTAATTAAATCCAAAAGCTGATCATTTTGTCAGTGGCATCATTATAAAAGGGAATCTAGCCACCAATAAGATAGTCAACTTCACCACCTCCTTTCAGCCACAGATGCAAACTGTACACACTCACATACCTCAAGAGCTGTCAGGTCATCAAAGTCAATTGTGATTAAGTTGGGTACAAATGGCCCAAACCCCCCGAAGCTTTCTGGATCCGTTGATGCCGAGATCGCAGCAATCGACCTGCCCAAGAAGCATCCACGTGCGAAGACAACTGTCGCCTGGTTGTGGGGGACACCCTTCACATCATACGCCCAGCGACGGGCCAACTTGATGGCGGTCTCAGCCGCCTCCACACCAGTGTTAGCAGGCATCAACCTGTCATAGCCAAACAGCTTGGTGGTGTACTCTGCAAACTTCCCCAGAGTATCACTGTGAAAAGCCCTTGAGCTCAGAGTGAGCAAATCCAGCTGGTCTTTCATCGCTTTTATTATCCTGGGGTGTCTGTGTCCCTGGTTCAAGGCAGAGAATCCGCTAATAAAGTCGAAATATCTCTTTCCTTCTACATCCCACAAGTAAATGCCTTCTCCCTTACAAAGAGCTACTGGGGGAGGTGCGTAATTCAGAGCGCAATATCGTTTCTCTCTGTCAATGACATCCTTAGACGCTTGACCAATGCTAGACAAGCTCGACTTCGACAACAAGCTGGAAGGAGAGGCGCCCCGTATTCTCCAGGGTGTGGACAAGCAACTGCGCAGAGCAAGGGCCATGACAGTGTTCCAAAAGAGTAGCAGTATCTCAAGTCTCAAGAACAAAGCATAAGAATTATGCACAAAAGGATGGGCCACGCTGCCAATCAATTCCCGTATTAATATTCAGCGAGCTCGTGAGATGGGGTTTGTTTTTGTAACGATCTTTACCCCGTGGGACGCAATGTTTGTGTCGACAACTCGGCGTCCCTATGTCATTATCTCGGCTCGGTGATTGTCTGAACGACCAGTTACTCTCAACTGGGGTGGTTTTGGACGATTAGTTCTATTCTCGTCAACGTGTGGCTGCCAGGTTTCTGCCGGTGTCACAGGATATTTTGTATATAGTGTCGCTTTATTTTTTATTGTTACTTTTACAGTACATATAGAGTGACCATGATTAGGAAGAAAGAGTACCGATAGTCTGCAAGTCAAAATCAAGTAGCCAGATTTAATTAAGTGGTGGAAGTTTGGGGGGATGGTATATTAGTGCATTTGTTACATGGACATAGAAAATATAAGAGCATGAATTATTTGGATCAAAGTTTGAAATGAAGTGATTAAGAAATAACAAGTTCAGTTGATATTTTATAAAAGATTCTCAAGTCTATATATATACTAGGCCAAAGACAAGGAATGCGAGTGAAAAATGAGTGGAGGTTCTTTACATTACGAGCTTTTTTAGATGATTGGTAATTATAGTGGACATAGAAATGTAATTAAGGATATTGAAATGTTCAGATGGGTTGTTTTAAAAAAATAGATTTTAAGATATCATTTAGTTCCAGAGTTATCATTAGGGGAAGAATTTTAAGGCGATATTGATATTTGTATATGTCTGATGAAAAATCTCCGTGAATAAACTTAGTTGCTCTTCTTTGGATCTTTTCCAATGGGACAAAGTCTTTCTTGAGATGAGGGCGCCAGATTGGAGAGGCATACGTGAGTAGAGACTTCACTCGAGTGAGGTAAAGTTGTTTCTTGGCACTCGCTGTGTTGCAATGATGGAAAGTACGTACGTCGAAGCTTGTAGGATTTACCGATTATGTATGATGGAGACTCCATGATAGGTCAGATGAAATCAGAACTCATAAGTCTTTGGTGAAACTTTTCCTGGTTCTTCAATAGATGGTGAATTAATATAAGATGGCACTTTTGATTATTGAAGGGGAGGTCCCAATATTTCGACCACTTGGAGAGAAGTTAAATCAACTTGTAAAGAAGCGGAGATTTCATTGACTTAAAACACTTAGTATCATCAGCGTAGAGAAGCATAGATGAGGTTGAGGCGCAAGAAGGAAGATCATTAATGTAGATCAAGAACAGAACCATAGATCTTAAGAGCTCTAAGATCTATGCTTTAACCAGGAATGATATAGCTACATTGTTTACATAATCAGTTAAATCCCTGCAGGTTGGGATGGTTCTTGAAGCTGCCAATATATTGGCATCTTTTAGAATGTGGGGGATTTGAACAATAATTTTGTTCCAGCTTCAAAGGGGACGTTTCGCAAAGGGGACGTTTCGCAAAGGGGACATTTCGCAAGTGGAAATACTTTGCAGTACTTCAATATCAGTTGATGTTGACACTATGATTAAATGAGTGGGATGATAACTATTATTTGCATTTCTGACAATTCCATGGCTCTTTACTATTTGAACATTTTTGGAATCCTATCATGAAACCATTCTATGCAATGGATCATCTTCGGCCCATCATCCGGCAGTCGACAAATGCAGTACTCTTTGACAGTTTCAATGTCTGATATACAGGCCTTTTCCTAGCAGGACTAGTGTTTGCGTCTCTATTGCCTTGACAAGACATTACCTCATTTTGAAATTCAAGAATGCAGGATTTTTACCCGAACAAAGAGCACGTGCAGCCGCAATCGCAAACAGCCCACAATCATTTACTCCTGCCTGGTATAATGCGTGTCTGACAGCATACTCGATACTATTGCTGGTGTGCATCATGTCAGCAATTATTGATGAAAAGAGCCGCCGCAAGTTGAGACTGTCATATAGATTTGGTACACAGCCAATTGTGCTGACAGTTATCCAGTGATTCTCATTTAAATTGAAGCACTGCACAGACTCACAGCCTGCTTATGTCAAAAGTGTCGTCCTCTGAATTGTGTTCTGTAAACCCCTGACATGAGGGGTATTGTTTCTTCATCAGCACTTGAGAAACATTGATATGTCTGTCTGTCAGCCATTCACACTCCATTTTTCTTGTCTTCCACATTGAGATAGTTTCGCCAACTTTTGTCCAAGGGCTAGGAAAAGCTTCAGTGTTAAGTGTGAGATCCACGAAAGTCCCAGGCTTGTTGGCACAAACTTCCCAGAGTGACAATATTCTACACATGTGCATCCGTTTTTCTTGCGTGCACACTGCTTGGTTGCACTTGAGTTCTGCAGGTACAAAACTGAGTGGAGTCAATAATTAAATGAGCCTCAGTATCTAAAATCTCTTCAGTGACTGCAAAGGGATTGGTTTGATTGCATTGCCAGGAACAGACTTCACACTTCACTAGCAGATTAGAGGGAGGAATCTTGGGTTGAGAAGTCAGAATTTAAATCAGGAGAGGAATAGTCATGAGTCAAAATCTGCTTTTGCAACCTTTGCTTTAGTACTGTAGCAATGGCTGCTTGCTTGCAGGAGCAAACGATTCGGGAGACATATCACAATGCTTTTGTTTCATGCCGAACACGCTGATTCTACAGTAGCAGTCAAGATACCAGTACATGCATATGTAGTCAAGGGCTATCAGATGTTTGTGAAGTAGCAACGTCAATGGTTGCAGCTGAGCACAACCAAACCTCTGAGGTATTACTGGGCACGGTTGACAAAGAGAGGGGTGAGTCAGTCATGGAAGTTCCACTTTTGCCGCAAACATGAAGCATGTGTAAGTTCCATGGAGGAATCAGCTAGCTGCGAGATGAACTTTGGTCCACCATCTAAATCCTTCTGCTATATTTGTATATGTAACATCTGAGATCACACAATAAAACAATATTATAATAATTCAATAGCAATACCTGGAGAATAGTTAGAACTCCTACAATCATGAGCAGCAGGAACACTAGGAATATTGGGATCCTGTATATATTGGGAAACCAATATAATTACAATTCATGCAGCCAAAATGGCATTAGAACTTGGACAAAAGGGACCTAAGCGGGGGTACCTTGTTCTCTGTCTCTTGCTCATAGCAAACGAGTCATATTGTAGAGACTGGACAAAACTTTGGTGGCATCAACTGCCGAGTTGAATGTTCCCTTTCCAACCACTTCATGAATGCAGTAAGGACCAGTCCAGCTTGGCTCCAGCTTGGAACCTTTCTGAGTGAGTTTTCTGCAGTTTTTAAGCTAAACGAGTGCACCGACAACGTGTACTCTTTGCCATGCTTAGTATCATAGTATCTTTTATCTCTCCTGGGCAGTCTGTATGTTCTGGAGTGCTTTCTTTCGATCATCTGGATTTGTTCTTCTAAGTCAAGATTCTGGCCTTCACTTTTTGCCAACTCATCTTCCTTCTTCTCCCCCTCCTCATCACCATAAACATCATCGTCATCTTTATATCATCAGCATCCTTCTCATTGTCATCATTCTTGGGATTCATGTTGAACTAACTGCACAGGCAGACATGCCTGCCTGCCATACATCAGGAAGAAAGGGGAATATTTATTGAATCCTGGTGCGAAACTCGGTAAGAAAAGAGAATGGAGTCCAGGTACGAGTCCCAATCATAATGCTCACTGCCAGCAAACTGGATGAGATGACATTGCAGTGTTTGATTAAACCTCTCATCTAATCCATTAATTTGAGGATGGTATGCACTGGTCAGCTTGCTCTGGTCAGCTTGCTCTTCACTCCAGTAGGCAACAAAGATCAGTTAAAAGCAAAATAAGTTGGAGTAAGTTAAGTGCTTTTGTTACTTTCCTTATTCACAAATTCTCGTCCTTGGTCACTAATCTTAACTTCAGCCATGTCTGGTAAAACATGTGGATAAAAACTCAGCAATGCTGGTGGCAGTTTTATCAGGGAGTGCAGCTGCTTCAGGCCATTTGGTTTAAAAAAAGAAGAGACTGTAACGATATATCTGTTCCCCCTCTACCTTAGAAAGGGGCCCAATCAAATCGACCCCAATGGTGTGCCAAGCTTCATCTCAAACTGGTGAGGTGAAGTTCTGCTGTGAATTTGTCAAGTTTCCTGCAGTATATAGAGGAATACTATGTAGTATACCAAGAACACCAAGCTGATTTATTGTCAAGTGGGGTGTGGCAAAAGCAATAGAGTAGTAGCAAAATATTAATCAATATGTATTCGGTGCATACAAAAAAAATATTATTTCATCTCTACATCTCATCTCTACATCTCATACTGAAAATGTGATGTTGCTCCATCTTGCACTCTTGTGGTTTTCTCAAAAATATATTTTTTTAAACTGTATATGAATTTGTCCTCATGATAACCTTGGTTTGAAAACTAGCACTAAGTTGCAAACCACTATTTAAAAAAATTCTCACATTTTTATGAGAGTCCACACCTAATTAACTCTTGTGAATTATAAAAAATATATAATAATAATAATAACAACAACAAAATAATAGCAATGATAATAACAACAACAATAATAATAACAACAAAATAATAGTAATGATAATAACAATAACAACAACAACAACAATAATAATAAGTTAGAGGTTTCCTGCACGCAAAGATGCTCTCAGCACAGCAGCAGTGTTTCCACACTGTATATATATTATTTTATTTATTTTTTAAATACCAAAAATTAACAAATATACCAAGTTCATTAACACCTAATTAACACGTGCTAGTTATGGAAAATTAAAAAGGGAAAACAAAACAAAACACAACAAAAAAAGTATTATAAAATATCATATGGGCACAGACTGATGGGTACAGCTGCAGTGTTCCCACGCTGGATGGCAATGGAAATTCTCTGAAGGAGAAAATGATGGGAACATGGTTCATCAAATTTTACCTTGAGACAGTCTCCCAACTCTCGAAACAGAGATGCCTCCATTCCCAACATTCCAGTGGCAATTGGGACAAAAAATGGGTAGCATCAATATTGGCATACTTTTTCTTCTTCAGGGATTCAGCTCCGTTTGCCACTACACCTGGACCTTCAGAGTGTAGGTTGGTATAGGAAGGAGCAAAGGTACACAGGCAGCGTCTCACACAATAATACAGCTAGCCCCCATCAGGTCACTTGCCATCTGAGTGAGCAATACCTGAAGGTTCCAGGTGAGAGGGAATATTTATTGAAGCAAAAGATCTGTGAACAAGGTCATTAATACTGCATGCCTTGAAAAACGACCTTGACTCTTCTGACAGCAGACACCATGAGTGGCAAACTGGGATCCACACAACTGTGGGGATGACAGAGAGGACCACCCAAACACAAACCAGTAGCCATCCTGATCACATCACCATCCATTGATCGGAGGCCTAAAGATGACATGGGGAGGGCATGGATCCAAGCCCCGATTCCTCTAGCTGCAGCCTGAATACGTACCTGGTTAGTAGGATCCACAGCCGAGTTCAGGAGGGAATTAAAAGAGGCCTGAAAATAGGGGTCATTCCAGGCTTTCTGTTGGGAAGACCTGGAAACAGATGGTGGTTCACAGCTTTGACCTCGACTACAAATTTCCAAACCATCATCAAATGCAGGGTAGCTCAAATCACTTAAGTACAGGAAGAATCTGGTGAATAAGATCAAAAGCACCAAAAGCTGATGCCAAAAAGGTGGAAGGTGCAAGCATTACAGCACTTCTGATCCCCAGACCAAATTTTACCGGATGATGCTGGAGACCAAGCCTGACCTTTTGTGTTGAGAAAAATGTTGATCTCTCTCAGGATGGGACACTGAATTGAGTCAAACTCTTAAAGCTTCAATGAAGATATTATTATTATTATTATTATTATTATTATTATTATTATTATTATTATTATTATTATTATTATTATTATTATTATTATTATTATTATTATTATTATTATTATTATTATTATTATTATTATTATTATTATTATTATTATTATTATTATTATTATTATTATTATTATTATTATTATTATTATTATTATTATTATTATTATTATTATTATTATTATTATTATTATTATTATTATTATTATTATTATTATTATTATTATTATTATTATTATTATTATTATTATTATTATTATTATTATTATTATTATTATTATTATTATTATTATTATTATTATTATTATTATTAATTATTATTATTATTATTATTATTATTATTATTATTATTATTACATATATTTCTTCTTCAAATAACTGATATATTTACAAAAATAATAACAAACTAGAAACAAATGCAAACAAACCAACAAATGAAACCATACATACAATCTACGCCATAAGACCTGGGCTCCTATAACTGGTCTGCAACTTGTTTGTCAAGGTCTGTAAAAAAGGTATATTATTATTATTATTTACTTATGTACACCACAACGTGCATTGTTGACAAGCATAACACAAACCAGACAGCAGCTTACATACTTTGGTTGATCTCACAACTTAACTGTAAAGCTTCTCAGTAAACCAATTGCATAAATTAGTCAGCTATTTCACACTCTGTGTGTGGTGTGTGTGCATGACCTAGAAGAACCAGACATTTGAAGTTGGTTCTGAAGTAGTTATGAATGGACTTCAGTATAAAGAAGATAGAAAGAACAATTTTACAGGTTCCTTTAGGTCTGCCAATTACTGAAGGATTCAAAGCAAGCAATGTATAGACTACCTTATTGAAGGATTCAAGGCAAGGTAGGTTTGCCAGTGTATATACTACCTTACTGCAAGGATTCAAGGCAAGTGGAGTTGCTTTAGGTCTGCCAGTGTATACACAGCGATTCAAGGCCAAGCCGAGTTGCTTTAGGTCTGCTAGAGTACTAGGGATTCAAGGCAAGCCAAGTTTCTTTAAGTATATATGACAGTGTACCTTACTGAAGAATTCAAGGCAAGCTGGGAGTGTCGTGATTGAAATTCAGTTTAGGGTATTAAAAAGCAAAAAAAAATTCTGCAGCCCCAGTTTCACTCCCCCTTTAAAAAAAACTTGAAGGGGGGAGAGGGTGTGTGCTATTTTGAAGTGCAGGTTAAGGTAACATGGTGAGTGCACATTCCCCGACATTAACAGCAGATGATTTGAAATAGAAACATGTACATGAAAACTAGGTGAGAGGAGGAAATGGACACGTTGGCTGCAAGGTTATCTAGTTATATTGGCGTAGTAATTAAAACAAGGCTGCCCCATATACTCGCTTCAAATGATCCTTTGCCCTTAGAACAAGTTACTATATTGTGTGTACATCAACACTCTTTTCTAACAGGTCAGTATCAAAGTTGGTGTGGTTTAAAATGGTGAGTAATCTTTGTTTGTTCTTCCTCCCTACATTATCTTAGCTAGCTAATTCATCATCACATCATTATTCATCATCACATCATTATTCATTATTATACTTGGCGAGTGCTGAGGAGATTTGTGCATGACATGGAAGTACAACCACTCTATTTAAATGGACAATGGTTTGCAGTCACATTCTGGTATCTGAATTTCATCAGAGTTACTGCATGGAGATGGAGAAGAACTGATTGATGGCTTGGGAGTTAAACAGCTTCTATTCGGCAGCATAATGTTGCTTACCTGTATCGTTGCTAGCAAAAGTCTAGTGAGTTACAGCTTGTGTGTGACCAAACTTCAAATTTATATGCAGGGGGGGGGATTTGGGAACAGCAATGGAACAACTGTATATTACAACACATCACAGCAATAAAAAATAGGATTAAAATAAATATATAAATATGTTTTTACTAGTAATTTCTATTTTAGGGAGAACGGACATCCATCGTCACAGCAGGTAAGCAGAAGGAGAGTGGGGAGGGTCAGTTGAGGTAAGGTTCTATAAACTCTTTAAACACCTGCTTGTTGGCGTGCCACTCAGCATGGCGTACATTACTCTGCGAGTACATGTGGACCTTGTTGGCATCCTTGAGAGATTTTAGGCCAAAGGTGTCCTTGATGTAATACTGCAGTGCAAATGACGAGATATAACAACGCAGAACATATCATATTTCAGGGGCACATGCTCAGATGATTCCTTGTAACAATACAAGGTGCTTGGAGATATAACAACGCAGAACATATATTTCAGGGGCACATGCTCAGATGATTCCTTGTAACAATGCAAGGTGCTTGCTCAGCAAATATTACACCTCGACATCGAGCAGTCAATCAAGTGTAGAGGAGTAATTGTACAAGTGTGTGGGGGAGGCAATAGAGCAGAGGTCTTTGGTGTTCCACAAACATATACTAATGCAAGGCATGAGGGAGAGCAAAGGTGTGATGGGGGAGGCATGAGGGAGAGCATAGGTGTGATGGGGGAGGCATGAGGAAGAGCAAAGGTGTGATGGGGAGGCATGAGGGAGAGCAAAGGTGTGATGGGGGAGGCATGAGGGAGAGCAAAGGTGTGATGGGGGAGGCATGAGGGAGAGCAAAGGTGTGATGGGGAGGCATGAGGGAGAGCAAAGGTGTGATGGGGAGGCAAGAGGGAGAGCAAAGGTGTGATGGGGAGGCATGAGGGAGAGAAAAGGTGTGATGGGGAGGCATGAGGGAGAGCAAAGGTGTGATGGGGGAGGCATGAGGGAGAGCAAAGGTGTGATGGGGAGGCATGAGGGAGAGCAAAGGTGTGATGGGGAGGCATGAGGGAGAGAAAAGGTGTGATGGGGAGGCATGAGGGAGAGCAAAGGTGTGATGGGGAGGCATGAGGGAGAGCAAAGGTGTGATGGGGAGGCATGAGGGAGAGCAAAGGTGTGATGGGGGAGGCATGAGGGAGAGCAAAGGTGTGATGGGGAGGCAAGAGGGAGAGCAAAGGTGTGATGGGGGAGGCATGAGGGAGAGCAAAGGTGTGATGGGGAGGCAAGAGGGAGAGCAAAGGTGTGATGGGGGAGAGCAAGAGAGAAAAAACAAAAATATTATTTTAACTCGATTAACTCTCACTTGAGAGTTGGCATAATAAAGTCGCTCAATAATCAACTTGAAATTATACTCTCTCGATGTTTCGACTAGATGTTCTAGCCTTCATCGGGATAATGAGATGTTAAGCTAGCTCTTCGCCACATGCTACAAGCCACACCTCAGCACATACATCCAGCACGTGAACCAGATGTGGAAAAATAATAATAATAATGATAATAATGATAATAATAATAATAATAATAATAATAATAATAATAATAATAATAATAATAATAATAATAATAATAATAATAATAATAATAATAATAATAATAACAATAATAATAATAATAACAATAATAATAATAAACTAAAAAAATAATATATATATATATTAATAACAATAAAAAATGAAATAAATAAATAAATAATAATAAATTAAAATAAGTTAATAAGTGCTGGACGTGTGTGCCTGGGTGTGGTTTGTAGCATGTGGTGAATAACTGGCTATCGGTATAACAAGCTCACACGAGTCTTAGTGTCTCTGATGAAGGCTATATAGAGCATCTTGTTGAAATGTCGAGAGAGGACAATTTCAAGTCGATTATTGCTGTAATATTATGTTAATTTTGTAACCCGCATTGCTCTAGCCATTGTCCTATTAGCATAGCTGAAGGTCTAATACAGTACTGATCTGTACATTAGAAATTGATGTCATCATGATGTTGTAATGCTTGCATTGTGATATGGATAGAAGCCAAGAATTGTATATATGTATTTGGTGTGTTCCTTACAGATTCTGAACTTGTGCAAGTTCGAACCATCTGATGCCCTGAACATTATGGGATGGCAAATTATGAGCAGAAATGCACATGTGGGTAGCGAGGCTGTGAAATGGTGAGAGTATTTGGAAGCAGCTTCCTTGAAGATGGGAAGCACACTACACTTGGAGTGAGGTCACCAGGAAGTGCTTCCTGCAGGAATTCTCAGAGTACCAAAAAGGGAAGGCGTGCAGAAGGTAACAAAAGCATCCCATCCCTATGACTATAGCATGTTGATGAACTGAGTAGCAATGTCAGAACCAAACTCCGGCATCCTTTCCTGTCAGCTATTTAACCATGCAGTCCGTGCCTGTGCAGCCCACTTGCCTGTGCAGCCCGAGCTCACTTGCCTATGTAGCCCGTGCTCACCTACCTGTGTAGCCCGAGCTCACCTGCCTGTGCAGCCTGTGCTCACCTGCCTATGTAGCCCGTGCTCACTTGCCTGTGCAGCCCGTGCTCACCCGCCTGTGCAGCCCACGCTCACCTGCCTGTGCAGCCCACGCTCACCTGCCTGTGCAGCCCGTGCTGTGTAGCCCGTGCTCACCTGCCTGTGTAGCCCGTGCTCACCTGCCTGTGTAGCCAGTCCTGTGCAGCCCGTGCTCACCTGCCTGTGCAGCCCGTGCTCACTTGCCTATGTAGCCCGCGCTCACTTGCCTATGCATCCCGCGCTCACTTCGAATCTGCTAATGCTTTCTCTCGATCTTTCTCTTCACTGTAATAACTTCCCAGTTACATAAGCCCACTTTATTGAGGTGCGCAGCCCGTTCACTTACTTATTTTTTTAAATTATGGGTGAACATGGATATGCCATGCGCACGGCAATACCAGCTTTCCATCCAACTCCCCACTAAGGGCTCGCTTTGCTGGCCAATTAGCCTTCCATCATACATAATCATAGACAGAAATGACTATCAGTCTACAAGTAGAAAGAAGTGTCCACATATCATTCTCAGAAAACTTGATACTTTTTTAAAGATTTATTTTTAATTATGCGTGAGAGATAGGTCTGATAAAAGAGAGGGCAGGTGTGTTGTATTGTATTTGCAGCAGATCATGCTGCAGTGGCAAGTACACTGCTGAGGCTACTGCAGTGGCAAGTACAATGCTGAGGCTGCTGCAATGGGAAGTACAATGCTGAGGCTACTGCAGTGGCAAGTACAATGCTGAGGCTGCTGCAGTGGCAAGTACAATGCTGAGGGTGCAGTGGCAAGTACAATGCTGTGGCTGCTACAGTGGGAAGTACAATGCTGTGGCTGCTACAGTGAGAAGTACAATGCTGAGGTTGCTGCAGTGGGAAGTACAATGCTGAGGCTGCTCAGTAGGAAGTACAATGCTGAGGCTGCTATAGTGGGAAGTACAATGCTGAGGCTGCTGCAGTGGGAAGTACAATGCTGAGGTTGCTGCAGTGGAAAGTACAATGCTGAGGCTGCTGCAGTGGGAAGTACTATGCTGAGGTTGCTACAGTGGCAAGTACAATGCTGAGGTTGCTACAGTGGGAAGTACAATGCTGCTACAGTGGGAAGTACAATGCTGTGGCTGCTACACTGGGAAGTACAATGCTGAGGCTGCTGCAGTGGGAAGTACAATGCTGAGGCTGCTACAGTGGGAAGTACAATGCTGAGGCTGCTATAGTGGGAAGTACAATGCTGAGGCTGCTGCAGTGGGAAGTACAATGCTGAGGCTGCTGCAATGGGAAGTACAATGCTGAGGCTGCTACAGTGGGAAGTACAATGCTGAGGCTGCTGCAGTGGGAAGTACAATGCTGAGGCTGTTGCAGTGGGAAGTACAATGCTGAGGCTGCTACAGTAGGAAGTATAATGCTGAGCCTGCTGCAGTGGGAAGTACAATGCTGAGGCTGCTGCAGTGGGAAGTACAATGCTGAGGCTGCTACAGTGGCAAGTACAATGCTGAGGCTGCTGCAGTGGGAAGTACAATGCTGAGGCTGCTACAGTGGGAAGTACAATGCTGAGGCTGCTATAGTGGGAAGTACAATGCTGAGGCTGCTGCAGTGGGAAGTACAATGCTGAGGCTGCTAGAGTGGGAAGTACAATGCTGAGGCTGCTAGTACAATGCAGAGGCTGCTGCAGTGGGAAGTACAATGCTGAGGCTGCTGCAGTGGGAAGTACAATGCTGAGGCTGCAGTGGGAAGTACAATGCTGAGGCTGCTACAGTGGCAAGTACAATGCTGAGGTTGCTGCAGTGGGAAGTACAATGCTGAGGTTGCTACAGTGGGAAGTACAATGCTGAGGTTGCTACAGTGGGAAGTACAATGCTGAGGCTGCAGTGGGAAGTACAATGCTGAGGTTGCTGCAGTGGGAAGTACAATGCTGAGGTTGCTACAGTGGGAAGTACAATGCTGAGGCTGCTACAGTGGGAAGTACAATGCTGAGGTTGCTACAGTGGGAAGTACAATGCTGAGGTTGCTACAGTGGGAAGTACAATGCTGAGGCTGCTACAGTGGAAAGTACAATGCAAATACAATGCTGAGGCTGCTACAGTGGGAAGTACAATGTTGAGGCTTCTACAGTGGGAAGTACAATGCTGAGGGTGCTGCAGTGGGAAGTACAATGCTGAGGCTGCTACAGTGGGAAGTACAATGCAGAGGCTGCTACAGTGGGAAGTACAATGCTGAGGCTGCAGTGGGAAGTACAATGCTGACGCTGCTGCAGTGGGAAGTACAATGCTGAGGCTGCTACAGTGGGAAGTACAATGCTGAGGCTGCTGCAGTGGGAAGTACAATGCTGAGGCTCCTACAGTGGGAAGTACAATGCTGAGGCTGCTACAGTGGGAAGTACAATGCTGAGGTTGCTACAGTGGGAACTTCGAAATGCTGAGGCTGCTACAGTGGAAAGTACAATGCTGAGGCTGCTGCAGTGGGAAGTACAATGCTGAGGCTGCTACAGTGGGAAGTACAATGCTGAGGCTGCTACAGTGGGAAGTACAATGCTGAGGCTGCTACAGTGGGAAGTACAATGCTGAGGTTCAGGTCAAGCCCCCCAGCATTAAAGTGATGTAGGGAAGACCAAGTGAAATACTCGATCCAGACAATGTAGTAAAGCACAAATCTAGTGCTTCCTCTCTGTTGTGTAAAACACACAGCACAGTCGAGTAGAGTTTAGCAGAAGCTCTGCAAGTTTGTTTCTGTGTTGTTGATGAGGTTAATTGACACACGCTTGCCAACTTTGGTCAACTGACTGGAGTGAGATTATTTTATGACATGGGCTGTATCTTTGGGCATGCACCAACCAATTGATTACAGCCACTTTGGTCATACATAACTGTCTAAAGGTTTTGGGTGGACATATTTATGCCTGGCCATCCGTCATCTTCTCTCATACCTAATTCTATCGTCCTATTGCATCACCCTACCAAGCGTGGGCAGATATTTGATGGGTGTAGAGATATGCTTTTAAAGACATATAGCCTATCAACAATCTCTCACCAGTGTTCATGAAACGATCTCGGTTTGCCAGCTATAAAAACTTGACCATGTCTTGCGAGCCGATAAGAAAGTTTATGTCATAAGGGTGTGGCTTTGTTGCATCTTTTGGCGAGCTCCTTATTAGCCAGCGTATTGGCCAAGTGGAAAATAGAGCTTAGTATATTCTTTTGACTACCTTTCAGATGTAAGTAAGTAGTCATCTAGGATTTTCAGGCCAGATCCAAGAATTATGTTTAACTGTTCACACTTTGAGATCTGCATGCTGAAGTGAATATTTTCCTCTTCTTCCGTTTCATTCCAGTCCTTGTAACTGTTGTCAGACTTGGGAAAACACATCTTCTAGCTCAGTTGTCCAAAGATGCAACAGTAGCTGCTCCATTGCATTTAGCAATACCTCCTTACATTGGTCAATATCCATGAAACTCACATAATTTAAACTTCACTATTCCCCCCAAAACAACAACAACAAAATGGGGACGGTCCAGAATTATTTTGTTGACTTTGTCCTAGTCTCTAACTGTTGTCCTCCTTTCCCTAAATAGAAGGGGGCAGATGCTATCTTAACTTGTGGTACTGCTGGCTTATATAAACTATCACTGTCACAACTAGAGTGAGCAACCCAGCTTCTATGGGAAATGGGCCTAAAGAATTACCTGATCTAGAGGGAGCACTGCAAGTCTATATAGATTTAATACTGCAGCACAGCTGCAGCTCTAACAGCTTGTGGTTACCTCACATGCAATATGATATGTCCAGCTTAAAATTCAAATTTCAGCAATATAGTTATATGCCACTGGTTATGGTAGCTAAGATTCTTCACCTCCCAAGTCCACTTCCCAAAGAGGCGAGAAGTGCGCGCCACTTAGACTCCAACAAAGAACTTCTATCAAGTCTCACCTATTTCACTAAACACTTGTAACAATGGGATTAGGCATGGTTTTTGTCCATGAAGACACCTTGAAAAGTTGCCATCTATGCTAACATCAAACGCAGAGGGAACTACTCTTAGGCACGGATCTGTCTGGATCTTCCAAAGTACTAAAAACAAAACATACAAACAAATAATTTGTGTCTTCTCCACCAGAAGGATCAAGCAGAACTATGCAATCAGCAGCATGGCAGAGAGTTGCTGTGGCAATGTAATAGAGTACAATACAAACACTCTTCTCGAAGACAAGCGAAGGAGGCAGTTGCACTTGTAATGGGACTCACTACCAGTTTGATGAATAATGGATTGTACAAAATGCCACCTGTGCTTCTATTCAGCAGAACTCTTAACAACTTCAAGTCTAAGAAGCTCAGCAATGATAACAGCAGTGACCTGGGAAAGAATAGGTCTGTGGAAATCCTGGCAGGACAAGATAAAATCCAGGATGGTTTCTAAAAAATCAGGAGAGTTGCGGCTGTGGCATTGTTCAGCCCTCTTGTCCTGGACGTCACTAAACACTTCCAGCCTATCTTGGCTTCCTCCCAATCAGCCTAAAAGCTCCAGAATAGTCACGCCTATCTTTGTTCAGTGCCAACAACATCTCGATACGTTTACAGTGCACAGATATCCACATGTTTATCGAATGAAATGTAATCGTGGAAAGCAGAAAGAATGCTTTACATATAATATTAGGATCTAGAATCCTACCAGGGTGTACGGAGGTCATACAAACACTATGCAGATGTCCTTTTAACCGTGAATAGTATCATCAATATCTACCAAGGTCAATCTACACTAGGCACAAGTTACAATTCAGTTACAAATATGGTAATGGATTTGCTACTGAAAATAATCCTTTGTAAGAGACTTGGAGACTAGCAGTATGGCAGCCGATTGAAGGGAGACAGCCATTGTAAGATACTCAAAGACCAGCAGCAGCATGGATGCTGATTGAAGGAAGACAGCCATTGTAAGAGGCTCAAAGACCAGCAGTGTGGCTGTTGTTGAAGTGAAAGGTTCCACAAAGAGTTTGCAACAATCATACTTTGCTAAACTTATGAGTCTGCAATATCATATAAGGCTAAAAGTGGACATTTGTTAGACAAACAGAGAAACTGGAGTGTGATTTTGAGCCGACTTCATGAAAATGCAAACCAAAGATTTAACTTTCAATCAGCTCAAAGTAGTTTTTATGCCCTTGGTCTTAGCCTAGGGGGGGAAATGAATACAATGCAATGCCTCACTGGCAAAACATTTCACACAAAATGCACCTCATGAATGATTTGTGTATAAGCAGTTACATATCAGACAGATAATGGTGGGTGAGGTTTCACATGCACAGTCTTTGGGGTTGAGATCCAGCAATGATGTAGCTCCAGCCCTACATCTGAGCTGACTGAAAGATGATCTTCTCAGGTCGTGCCTCAATTGGGCATGCGTAGGACAGGATAAAAACAGCTGTCTAAACTCTTTGTGAATGGGGTATACAGCTGCAACCCCCTCATACTGGGAAGCCAGTTTTTAAAAGATAATTATTTTTTTGTAAAATCGATTCAATAGCCCAAAAGTAGCCAACCAACTCTGTGTTGCTATGCAATGGTTACCAAGTTCTTCACCCCCCCCCCCCCCCCCACCCCACCCCAAGAAGGTAAGTCTGAGAAGTTGTCCAGCCAGTGGTGACTTTCAATATGGCTAGTTCAATATGGCTAGTGTATAAAGCTTATATATAACAGCTAGCTACTAAATCTAAATCCTTATTGAACTAGTTATCCAGGCATGTCATACGTATATAGTCGACGATGTAGCAAAGAGAACTGAAACAAGCTTCGATTAGCCACACCACTACTTAGAGTAATAACAGCTGCTCCCCCAGCAGAGTGTGACCACAGAGAATCCAATTAGCAAGCCAACCGGAATAAACAGTGGGTGGTTTCATGATGCAAGTGCCCACTGATCTGATTTGAAGGGTTAAAGCCCATGGATGCTTACTGCGTATGCAAGAAGCACCCGACTTTTGTCTGCAAGTAAATTTGGCATGCCAAACTGCAGAGAAAGAGCTAAGTTTTAAGCTGCATATATCCAGTGATGAAGCACATAGAAAATTCATAGCTCCAAGTCCCACCACAATATCCTCTTCGTCAATATTATCAGCATGATATAATTAGAAGAGAGAAAAAAGGTGGGGCCACATTAACTGTACCTTTTGGGCTTCCATGTCCGTCACATTAATGTTCTCGTCATAAAATCCAAATAAGCTGCGGGAGGAAAACCAACAATGAATAATACATAAAATACAAACAACAACAACAAAAGTGAGTCAAGATGACAGAACTAAAGAGAGATTGGTTATCAAAATTCTACTGCTAGCATCTCTGCAAAACTATGGCGGAGCATGGATAGAGTTTAACAAGGCTAGGTAAGGCAGACACATTGGAGTAAGTCATGGAGTTTATTTAGTAAACCTCTCACTTGATGCCTTTCATGTAAGTACTCCCTCGCTAGCCCACTCCATGGAGCCAGTCAGTGCCTAGGCCCCTGTTTTGTGGGGAGCCCAGTTACTGGGTGCCTAGGCCCTGCTTCACCTGGAACCCAGCTTGGGTTTCTCTTCACAGGGAACTCAGCTCTGTACAGGGTGCCTACATGGGGAGTCCAGCTATTAGGTGCTTGAGCCTCCCTTCACATGGAACCCAGCTTTGAACAGGGTGCCTAGGCCTTGCTCATAGGGAGTCCAGCTATTAGGTGCTTGAGCCCCCAACTTTGAACAGGGTGCCTAGGCTTTGCTCATGGGGAGTCCAGCTACTAGGTGCGTGGGCCTCCCTTCACAGGGAACCCAGCTCTGTACAGGTGCTTAGGCCCTGCTCATGGGGAGTCCAGCTACTAGGTGCCTGGTCCCTGCTTTCCCAGGGAACCCAGCCTTAGCCACACTACCATTAATGGCAGCTAACATTGTTGACAAAGACGATGCTCTAAAGGCACCTAAACCATCAGCCATTGCCCCGGCAAGGCTGGGGGAAAGACAAATACAAAAAATAAAAATAAATGTTTTCTGCTTTAATTTTTTCTCAGCCGTGCTGCAACATCAAGGGCTGAAACTTGGGGACCAGGGGAATTCAACCCCCCCCCCCCCCCCCACCCCGAGCCAGTGATAACCTTGGATTTTGTCTCAGAAGTAATTTAAACGTTGTTAGAAGCCACCATCTCAAGAAGCGGCATGGTACTTGGTGCGTCGGCCATTGTGTTCAGTGACATACATGTGCATGCTTTTCTTACGCTGCCGACAATACCCGACAGACAAATCACTCAACATGGCAACGCCATCAATGAACTTCTCTACCTAGTATATCAGAGCTCGCATAATGCAAACACTCTTCTAGCGAAGATGCAAAAAAATGTATAGCAAAGCGAGTAGCCTTCTGCAGTAGCTAGATGGGGGCCATAATAATAATAATTATCAAGCCTGCTGATGTGTTGTGTCATCCTGGCTGCCGATTGTTTTACCCTGTGGTCAAGACTATGTCAACTTGAAACATTTTATATGCACACACACACCTGATTAGTTGTGGAATGCAATTTTGTCTCTCCATGTAATTTTTTGTGTTGATTAGTACGCTAGCATTAGATTCAGTGCTAAAACTGATAGGTCTCAGCACAGCGATTGATAAAGGGTCTGGCTATGTATAACTCAATACACCAGAACAGTGTAAATACGATACTTAGATGCTTTCCCCCCATTTATAATAGAATTGAAGTACAGGATGCTGCCACAGTAGTCAAGGCTGGATCCGTATCACAGCTCTGCTAGTAGCTAAAACTGAAGGTAACAGGAGTGGCTTTCAGTTTGCAAAGCCTCTCTAGCTGCAGAAACAAAAAACAACAGCTGGCAATAGAAACAAAAGTCGTATTACTTTGTTAACTTTGTTATTGTGCATTGTTTCCTTTTTGGTAAGTCATTCCAATTGTGTGTGTGCATGCATACACACTATAATGAAATTACTTCCTTCAGCAAACAGAAATAAAAACAAGTCTCTTGGCGTAATGGCGGGGCTTGATCAACCGAAGTGGCTTGGTTCCTATTTACATGGAACACAAAGCAATGACAGTATGGGTGTGGCTCTAAATGCCCGTCCCAACGTCCAACCCCCTCCCCCCCTCTCCCCCCACCCTAGAACTAGCAATATCTGCTCCTGTACCCATCTATGGACACATGCTATAGTACCTTGACTGCCAGGGGGTGATGACCCCATCATCTGGCCCTCCAATGAGCACCAGGTTCTCTATGGCCATGAAGTTCTTTCTGTAGCTTGGATCAGTGGGATAGTCCAGCTTGGGGAGGAACACGTTCTTCGTCATGTACTCCTGCACGTGATTTGGGTCTGCGAGAACGAGAGAGAAAGGGAGCAGCAGAAATTATGAAAACTAAATTCGGGTTTCTATTAACCTCCCTAGCTTCTACAAGCATCACTCCTGCATAGATTTAAAAAAAAAAGGTTTTTTTATTAAATAAAAGATAAAGTTCTTGTCTCTGTGCTCATATATGTATACTTCTTAGCTAGAAAGGTGAAAACACACTGGGGAGACAGCGAAGGAAGAGGGAGCAAAGGCTCAGAGAAAGAGGACTGACATGCAAGAGAGACAATGAGCAGGAAACCCACAAACTACAACCAGGTGAGGTGGAGTGAACAATGAATGTCTAGACAGTGAACATGCCAAGGAGGAGCAGGAAAACTCTGAGCAGCAGCAACATCGATAGGTCGAGAGAAAGTAGTTATTAGTTAATAGGAGAGAGCTGGATAGGCTGATGAGGGAAAAGTGGACACACCCAGAGACATACTGTACTGCCGAGAGCACAGTCTTTTCCAAGACTACAATTTTCCTTTGTCGAGTTGCTGTACACATACTACACTATCTGTAGTTAGGAAGTGGCTGTACACATAACTACACTATACGCAGTTAGGAGGTGGTTTTCACAATCCCTTTCCAAGCCAACAACACTTGCACTTGTTGAAATTATGCCATTCCAATATCCAAGCCATTCATGAAGAAGGGCTTCTCATGTCTACCACTTAGTTGTGGGATGGCTTCCTCCAGCTCATGCCTTCTCCTATACTAGTAGTACCTTTTGAGGAGGCAGTATCGCTCCTGGCCATGAAGCTGTCTTCTCAAATATAGCTTATGTTATACAGGATGTGCATATTTAAGTAGAGTGTAGAGCAAACAGTGAGTGTGTGTTTATATATATTCTTGTAATCTCCAGTAATCTATCCTACTCCTGGGGTAACCAACTATACAACATGGATCAGTGCTAGGGCCAGGGCTACGGCCAGGGTTATGTTAGGGCTAGGGCTAGGGCCAGGGTTATGTTAGGGCTAGGGCTACGGCCAGGGTTATGTTAGGGCTAGGGCTATGGCCAGGGTTATGTTAGGGCTAGGGCTAGGGCCAGGGTTATGTTAGGGCTAGGGCTAGGGCCAGGGTTATGTTAGGGCTAGGGCTACGGCCAGGGTTATGTTAGGGCTAGGGCTACGGCCAGGGTTATGTTAGGGCTAGGGCTAGGGCCAGGGTTATGTTAGGGCTAGGGCTAGGGCCAGGGTTATGTTAGGGCTAGGGCTAGGGCCAGGGTTATGTTAGGGCTAGGGCTAGGGCTACGGCCAGGGTTATGTTAGGGCTAGGGCTAGGGCCAGGGTTATGTTAGGGCTAGGGCTAGGGCCAGGGTTATGTTAGGGCTAGGGCTAGGGCTAGGGCCAGGGTTATGTTAGGGCTATGGCCAGGGTTATGTTAGGGCTAGGGCTACGGCCAGGGTTATGTTAGGGCTAGGGCTACGGCCAGGGTTATGTTAGGGCTAGGGCTAGGGCCAGGGTTATGTTAGGGCTAGGGCTAGGGCCAGGGTTATGTTAGGGCTAGGGCTAGGGCCAGGGTTATGTTAGGGCTAGGGCTAGGGCTACGGCCAGGGTTATGTTAGGGCTAGGGCTAGGGCCAGGGTTATGTTAGGGCTAGGGCTATGGCCAGGGTTATGTTAGGGCTAGGGCTAGGGCTAGGGCCAGGGTTATGTTAGGGCTATGGCCAGGGTTATGTTAGGGCTAGGGCTAGGGCCAGGGTTATGTTAGGGCTAGGGCTAGGGCCAGGGTTATGTTAGGGCTAGGGCTACGGCCAGGGTTATGTTAGGGCTAGGGCTACGGCCAGGGTTATGTTAGGGCTAGGGCTAGGGCCAGGGTTATGTTAGGGCTAGGGCTAGGGCCAGGGTTATGTTAGGGCTAGGGCTAGGGCCAGGGTTATGTTAGGGCTAGGGCTAGGGCTACGGCCAGGGTTATGTTAGGGCTAGGGCTAGGGCTAGGGCCAGGGTTATGTTAGGGCTAGGGCTAGGGCTAGGGCCATGGTTATGTTAGGGTTTAAACATAACAATGATGGTGTGAGTAATGTTAGAGGTTAAAGGGCTAGGGGCATTATTGAAATGCTAGGGACATCCCAGGATATTCCTGGTTACTCAGTGATACAAGAATTCCAGAATCTAGTTAGTCGCCATCATTAGAAACACCTCAGGGATAGTCCCAAGAAAGAATCCTATCATTAGGAATACTTCGGGGAAAGAATCCTATGATGCCCTAGGCTAATAGTGGGCAGCTTTCAAAATCTCATCCACAAACATTCATGAAATCACACATTTTTTGGAACTGAGTAGTTTACTAACCTCTCCAGTAGTTTCCTATGGAAATCTCCTGTCCTTCACATGTGTAGAACACTCTATAATGAGACATATCAATTAATAAAGTTGACTACCTCACAGGAACGATATCGTCACATTTGGTTTATTTGATTGGCTGTGAATGTGCTCTATAGTACTTAGTGGCTCAGCTACCCCAGTGATGCTGTGAGATATTTAGTATCAGTGGTTGCAGGAGATGTGCTCTACAGCACTCAGTGGCTCAGCAACCAACCAGTGATACTGTGAGATATTTAGTATCAGTGGTTGCAGGAGATGTGCTCTACAGCACTCAGTGGCTCAGCAACCAACCAGTGATGCTGTGAGATATTTATTATCAGTGGTTGCAGGAGATGTGCTCTACAGCACTCAGTGGCTCAGCTACCAACCAGTGATGCTGTGAATATTTAATATCAGTGGTTGCAGGAGATGTGCTCTACAGCACTCAGTGGCTCATGTGAATATTTAGTATTAGTGGTTGCAGGAGATGTGCTCTATAGCACTCAGTGGCTCAGCAACCAACCAGTAATGCTCAGTGAACCAGGATGGGAATTAATAATTGCAAACAAATCTCTTGGGAAGTGTGTGTGTGTGGGGGGGGGGGGGGGGGGAGGGGGGTGGGGGGGGGGCAAACAGGCTACCAAATTTAGAATGGGAGAAATGCCACATACTGACAGAATGATACGACAATAGAACTTCCTATTTCTCATTCCAGTCGTCATATGGACTGCTGTTGATTTAGAATGGTGATACTTTAAATTCAGTTTGTATTGTTGATTTGGACAAGATTTTGTGTATGCATTGTATGTGTGAATGCATGTGCACGCACGTGTGTGCATCATGCACATGTGTGTGTATAATTGTGTATACATGAGCATGTGTTTGTTGATGTGTGTGTATAATTGAAAACAGAGCAACATTCTGGCATTGAAACAAAGATGAACTTACGCATAACTTACAAGTGCATATGGTGACGGGTGAAGTTTGGAAAAAGAAGTCTAAGGTAGTCGGTGACTGCAGGGAACAATTACATTCATGTTTACATTCACGTTAGTTTGCAGTAATTAAGAAGGGACAAGGTCTGGAAAATGTGGCTTCATAACCTTGTGGTTACGACTTTGGAACTCCATAGATTCTGCAATTTCTTCTCTGCAGAAAATGTTTCCTACGCATCTGTAGGTGGCTGATCACAAGAAAAGGGTGCAAAAAAACTCCATCTCAACTATAGCTACAGTATAAGATTTTGACTGACTTTGGTAGGCTGATTATTTTTGCTTCGTGCGGTTTATTTTGGTGGTAGTGTGGATGCGACAAACGCACATTGACCTGAAGGTTTTCCCCTAGGACCCAAATGCATATTAATGTGCATCAGTTTAAGTGAAGTGTGGACAGGCCTAAGTCCACTTCGGGTGATTTTACTTCACATTCCAATCTGCAGTTCCAAAAGATAAACATCTATGGCAACAAAAAAGCTATCAGAAAGCATACTACATTGGCTACATTTTGGTACATACATCAGGACCATAGCATGAACATGTGCAAAGATATGGTACTTTAAAGGGTAAGCCACGGTTTTCAGACCTTGTCTCTTTAATAATCAGTGATGCTATGCAAGAGCACCCTCCTCCTCCCATCAAATCTCTCCAACAGTGCTATGAAAGAGCCAACCTTGTCTACCAACACTTCTTCAAATAAAGAGAGGGAAACAAAATGAGGATAGTTCCTTTACCTAACTCCTAATAAGGGGGGGATACCAAGATAGGGATAATTGCTGTACCTGCCTCCTAATAAGGGGTTGGGACCAAGATGGGGATGAGTGCTGACCTCCAAGCAAGGGGAAGATACCAAGACTGGGATAATTGCTGTACCTACCTCCTAATAAGAGATGATACCAAGATGGGGATAACTACAGTACATACCATCTAATAAAGGGATGGTACCAACATGGGGATGAGTATTGTATCTACCTCAAAATAAGGGAAGGGTTGGTTACAAGACTTGGATAACATTACCTACCACCTAATAAGGAGAGGGTACCAAGATAGGGATGTATCTACCTCCAAATAAGGGTTGCTTACAAGACATGGGTAACTGCTCTACCTACCTCCAAATAAGGGTTGCTTACAAGACATTGGTAACTGCTCTACCTCCCTCCAAATAAGGGTTGGTTACAAGACATGGGTAACTGCTGTACCTACCTCCAAATAAGGGTTGCTTACAAGACATGGGTAACTGCTCTACCTACCTCCAAATAAGGGTTGCTACAAGACATGGGTAACTGCTGTACCTACCTCCAAATAAGGGTTGCTTACAAGACATGGGTAACTGCTCTACCTACCTCCAAATAAGGGTTGCTTACAAGACATGGGTAACTGCTGTACCTACCTCCAAATAAGGGTTGGTTACAAGACATGGGTAACTGCTCTACCTACTTCCAAATAAGGGTTGGTTACAAGACATGGGTAACTGCTGTACCTACCTCCAAATAAGGGTTGGTTACAAGACATGGGTAACTGCTCTACCTACCTCCAAATAAGGGTTGGTTACAAGACATGGGTAACTGCTGTACCTACCTCCAAATAAGGGTTGCTTACAAGACATGGGTAACTGCTCTACCTACCTCCAAATAAGGGTTGCTTACAAGACATGGGTAACTGCTGTACCTACCTCCAAATAAGGGTTGCTTACAAGACATGGGTAAGTGCTCTACCTACCTCCAAATTGTCCCGCTTGTGGACTAGAGAGGGAGATGAAGGATTTAACATTGTGATTGGGTGTGGTCTCCAAAATCGCTCTACAAGCCAAACCACCTTTGGAAAAAAAGGGGGGAAAAGTGTGCATTAAAACAGAAACTACGTAATACCACAACAAATTATACCACAACAAATTACACAATAACAAATTACATAATACAATAACAAACTACACAATACAACAATTACAAACTACATAATAGAACAACAAACTACACAATACAACAGTTACAAACTACATAATAGAACAACAAACTACACAATACAACAGTTACAAACTACATAATAGGACAACAAACTACACAATACAACAGTTACAAACTACATAATAGAACAACAAACTACACGATACAACAGTTACAAACTACATAATAGGACAACAAACTACACAATACAACAGTTACAAACTACATAATAGGACAACAAACTACACAATACAACAGTTACAAACTACATAATAGAACAACAAACTACACAATACAATAGTTACAAATAACATAATAGAACAACAAACTACATAATAGAACAAAATACTACACAATACAACAGTTACAAACTACATAATAGGACAACAAACTACACAATACAACAGTTACAAATAACATAATAAAACAACAAACTAACAATACAACAGTTACAAACTACATAATAGGACAACAAACTACACAATACAACAGTTACAAACTACATAATAGAACAACAAACTACACAATACAACAGTTACAAACTACATAATAGAGCAACAAAATACACGATGCAACCCTGCTTAGTTTTTATACTCCACAGTGCATTAATAATTCCCGACTCTCAATTCACTGCGCCACAAGTTCACACTATTCCTTCCAGTCACACCTCTCACTCCCTCTGCAGTTAGACAAAAATTGGTGAGAGACTGTCAACTTTGTCAGCAGCCATTACGGGAAGGGGAGGGGGGGCTAAAGGACAAGTTAAAAGTCCCAATGACTTCTTCATACATCCAATGCAAGTGATCTATTAGAGTCAAAATATTTCTTAGTGCTTTAAAGGATGGGAGTTAGTGTAGGTATAGGGTAGGCGGCTGGCAAAAGACTGAGATTTGAACGAGGAACAATATCAACTTCAAGTGCACTACATATTGAACTGACAGCTAAGTGCAGATGACTTTTACAAGAGGTGTAAAGTGGATGACCGCCATATGGCGGTCACTCACTTGACACTGTTGATTCAACCACAGCATTTGCAACAGTTTGCGTGCCCTATTTGAATCGATGTCTTTCTGAAGCCTGACCACACTGCACAAGCCAATGTGCATTGGTCCGTCCACATTGAATTTGAATTAAAATAATGCGCATTAATCTGGTCGACCTCCATAGGTGGTTTGATGTGAATCAGGGCAACCAATTAAAGTGTTCAAATCAATACACAAATGTGCATTGAAAAGAATTTCATTGACTCACATATTCATGATGCTGCAGTTGGGAACTTTGAAGCTAGCTGTATACTATCTGCTAGCTGAATAGCTAGCTACATAGCTAGAGAACTGTTGCTATGCCTTGCAACTGGACTTCCGAAGTTCGTGCAGTCGGAACATTTGTTGGGTCTGCCTTTCCCTCAGCTCTCTCCTCTTTCTTCTCTGCAGAAAATGTTTCTTGTTCATCTCTAGGTAGCTGATCAGCAAGAAAAGAATGCAAAAACAATCTCCATCGCTACAGTATATGATCTTGACTGACTTTGGTAGGCTGATTATTTTTGCTTCGTACGGTTTATTTCGGTGCTAGTGTGGATGCAATGAACACACATCAATACGCATCAGCATTTCCCTCTGACACAACGTGCATTGTTTTAAGTGCCATGTGGACAGGCCTTAAGAGGATGATTGAGGCCATTAGAAACTTTCCTTACATATGAGAAGAGCCTAACATGTTCGGACAAGCTTGTGATACTCCACCTATTGCCTCCTATGCAAAACAAACAAAACAACGACTGGAAGTACCTCCTCTTTTTCCTCCTCGTTATAGAGTTAAAAGCAGGTTAAGCTCCTTGTCACTCAAGTGGCAACTGTCATCTTCACTGTCCATTTCTTGAGAGTGCACTTGGCTTGGAATATCAATGTTGAAGTTCATCCATCATCAATGGGTGGAGTTCATGACAACAACTGTGAACTGGACACTCACAAGTAGCTGAACTTTTTATTATCCTGCACTATGCATGTGTAAAGCAGTGGAAACTAACTTCATTGCCATCGGTATCCAAATAAATATCCTATTCTCAATGAACTCCCAGTTGACATAATAACATTACAATAATCTTCTCAATAATCAACTTCAAATTGTATTCTCTCGATGTTTCGACTAGATACTCTAGCCTTCATCAGGAATAATTATTCCTGATGAAAGCTAGAGCATTTAGTTGAAACGTCGAGAGAATACAATTTATTGTAATATATATATATCTTAGTGCACCAGTCATGGAATATGGCAATAAAACACCTTCTGAGTCTGCTGAAGATGGTAGCATCTTTTTCATAACTGAGGACACAAAAAACACACAGAGCTTCCATTCAGCTCTAGAGATCAGAGTTAGCACCTGTTCCTGCTGATTTGCTGATGCTTGACGTAGACTAGTTGACCAGCTAGAAGTTACATTAGCTCACTCTACACTCCATAGCCAAAGGTGCACGATTTACACTCTTCGATTAGATAATTGCATATCACTAATTTCGCAAAATGCCTAGCTGCACATCATATTTGAGGGTATGCCCAACTAAGGATGCGCTCTATTAGTTTAGGATGCAGTCCAGGATGTGCAAGATCATCTCTATTGTCTGTGCAACATCAGGTATGGGATTTCACTTGTTCATCCCCACCAATAAGAGGCATGATAAATATTAAATATTGCTGTGGTTAGATCACCTGATCTTGATCAGCTACGAACTTGCCCCATCCCCAATATGTGCATTTCTATGAGTTACATATCATAAATATCAGTTTCACCTTAGTCTTTGATATTTAAGCAAGAGTGCGGGGAGGAAGCATCTTCTTGTTTACAAACATGGATTCTCAAACTGATTGCAAGTGTTGCCTTCAATGCATCCATTAGACATGACAATTGGTTCTGATAAGAGCTAATCTGCATGTGCTTCTATAAAGCTGCTATTCAATGTGGTCAATTTGACAACATGCCAATTTTAAAGCGCAGTTCACAATATGTTGTGACATATAGACAAACCTGGAATATACTTTAGTTCCATTTCACTATCATCAAGAAATCAATAGTACACTTGAGCAGCACCATATTGAGAACTGAACTTAACTCTCTGGGTTTGATATATAGCAGATATATCCATGCATGCAAGAATGCAATTTAATAACCATGACCTAAAAGCTGCCCTATGGCTCCCCATGGTGAGTTCCATGCAAGCTGTTTGCTAGTGAGGCTGAGTCGAATCCTAGAAAAACACTGCAGCGGCATGAGTGAGGAGGTTCACTGATGATAGCATCATCGCCATCATCACCATCAGCTTCAACATAAAACTGAAAAAACCCAAAGTAAGTAACGATATAGCTAAAGGCAGAGAAGTATTTATGGTAAAACCTAGAACTCGGAGACAAAGTTAATTGGAGACAAACTACATTGCCTGCCCGTATTAGAGCTCCGTCAATCAAGGTACCAGCTCTAAACGCTGAGTAACTCTAGTATTTGGCATTAATGCTAGGTTTCTAAAGAAAAAACTTCAGCCGCTTTGCTTATTGCTATATAGGGAAGCTGGCATATCAATAATGATAGAGCTTGTAAACACCCAAGAGTCTTGCGGTTTCAGTGTAGATTTAATGGCCTTGAAATGGAGCAGGAACAATTATTCTTGGTATATTATTACCTTGTGAATAGCATATCATGTGGACACCATCTGTAGAATTCTTAAAGATGGGGAGCATCTGTTTTTTAAACCAGTCTACCTGATCCCACATGTTCATCAGACTCTTCATGTGATCATAACCATCAATGTTGTAGACTTGTGTTCCATTATGAGCATTAGTTATCATGGACACAATGTTGCTCATGTGATCAGAATCCGAGAATATTCCATGAAGAACAATCACAGGAAGATACCCATCTGGAGGAGAGAATTTGTTTGTTTATATATATTTTTTGCTATGCGTACATATACATACACATAGCCTATACTTACAAGAGATGGTAAGACAGCCTGTCAATAATAACAGGCTCGGGGAGAATGCCCAGGTCTTCATATTGACACACTTTCCGCTCGAGTCTGGCGTAGATTGACTTGCTGACCATAAAACCACAGCCATAAAACCACGTAGGCGGAGCTCACATGACTTGTTGGTAATTAGTCTGGTTTTGCGCCTTATGAATACGCTTGTTTTTGTAGAGTCGGGCTAGCCACAGACAAAGCCAATCAGGACCACAAACGGTTCAGCACAGATTTTGAGGTCTCCTACTTTGGCTGCTTGTAACTTTAGCATAGTTATACCTATGCAACTTTTTTTTAATATCAAAAGAGAGCACACAGAGAGATCTGCTAAGTGTGCAGAATCTATGGAGCTCCAAAGTCATAACCATAAGGGTTTTTTAAAGTATAATTTTAGACCCCCTTCACATGAACATAAGTTCACTTTAAAAAAACACCTCTCTACATCAAGTTGTGTTGTTTCTACAGCTCTATCAATCACAGCCATTCAAGATTTGATGGTAGTAAGTTATTTACCGGATTTGACTGACCTTACTTCACATTCTAACTTTCTGTTCCAAAAGATAAATATGTATGGCAAAACAAAAACTACCACCATAAAGCATAATGCATTGACTACATTTTGGTATATATATCAGGACCATAGCATGAATGTGTGTAAAGATATGGCACTTTAAATGGTATGTTTTTCAGCACTCTTCCCCCCCCCCCCCCCCCCTTAAGGAACACCAGCGGATTAGTATTCAGCATATAATTGACCTAATGAAAGAAAATATCTGACAACATTGTGCATACAATCCAAGCTATTTAAAAGCTTAGTCATCAGAAACAGAGACCAGAACTTTTAACAACACTGTGCATACAATCCACAGCTTAGTCATCAGAAACAGAGACCAGAACTTTTGCTAACACTGTGCATACAATCCACAGCTTAGTCACCAGAAACAGAGACCAGAACATTTGCTAACACTGTGCATACAATCCAAGTTATTCCACAGCTTAGTCATCAGAAACAGAGACCAGAACTTTTGCTAACACTGTGCATACAATCCACAGCTTAGTCACCAGAAACAGAGACCAGAACATTTGCTAACACTGTGCATACAATCCAAGTTATTCCACAGCTTAGTCATCAGAAACAGAGACCAGAACTTTTGCTAACACTGTGCATACAATCCACAGCTTAGTCATCAGAAACAGAGACCAGAACTTTTAACAACACTGTGCATACAATCCACAGCTTAGTCATCAGAAACAGAGACCAGAACTTTTGCTAACACTGTGCATACAATCCAAGTTATTCCACAGCTTAGTCATCAGAAACAGAGACCAGCTAACACTGTGCATACAATCCACAGCTTAGTCATCAGAAACAGAGACCAGAACTTTTGCTAACACTGTGCATACAATCCAAGTTATTCCACAGCTTAGTCATCAGAAACAGAGACCAGAACTTTTGCTAACACTGTGCATACAATCCAAGTTATTCCACAGCTTAGTCATCAGAAAGAGAGACCAGAACTTTTAACAACACTGTGCATACAATCCAAGTTTTTCCACAGCTTAGTCATCAGAAACAGAGACCAGAACTTTTAACAACACTGTGCATACAATCCACAGCTTAGTCATCAGAAACAGAGACCAGAACTTTTGCTAACACTGTCATACAATCCAAGTTATTCCACAGCTTAGTCATCAGAAACAGAGACCAGAACTTTTAACAACACTGTGCATACAATCCAAGTTATTCCACAGCTTAGTCATCAGAAACAGAGACCAGAACTTTTAACAACACTGTGCATACAATCCAAGTTATTCCACAGCTTAGTCATCAGAAACAGAGACCAGAACTTTTAACAACACTGTGCATACAATCCAAGTTATTCCACAGCTTAGTCATCAGAAACAGAGACCAGAACTTTTAACAACACTGTGCATACAATCCAAGTTATTCCACAGCTTAGTCATCAGAAACAGAGACCAGAACTTTTAACACTGTGCATACAATCCAAGTTTTTCCACATCTTAGTCATCAGAAACAGAGACCAGAACTCTGCACAAGTACACTGCTCTGTACTTGGTCCCTGCATTGTGCAGTTATGTAGACCAGCTGGTGGATACATTTCACAACTTCACTTCTTATCTCTGTGCTGCTACAGTGCTCTTGTATGTATACACACAGGACCAGCCCATAGATAGATGAAGTTACACACCTGTAAATATAGAATACTATGCAAGGGTTATAGTTAGCTAGATCACTTATATTGCACTGACTTATTGGCCATATAGCTGGTATTTGCTGTTTGGAGGAATTATCACTCGATGGATTATCTTCTGGTATTACCTCATTTGTATTTGTTTCTTGTCAGCCATCTCTCTCTCTAACTCATGGACTCATCATCGTATCCGCTGTCATCATTGTCGTTTCTCCCGTTTCTCCTCTCCTAGCTAGGCTAATGTAGGCTGCCTACTGCTACTTGTGTCTGGTGAAGTGGAAACTAATCCAGATCCTAGTACTGCTGATGTCGTCAAATGACAAGTGTGTGTGTAATGTTAGTTCTGATGAAGGTGATATAATATGAAATCTGCTCCAGTTGGTCTCACTCCACCTGTTTTGGTATTCCCATCTCACTTGCACAATCTTATCCATTTGTCTGCCCCCACTGTGTAAAAGATTCTGTCTCTCTCTCTCACACCCTGGTCACCCAATTTCGGAAGCTGGGAGACAGCCCAAGCCCTTAGGCTGTCACTCCAAAACACCTCAGTGGACGCATCACCCATCACTGTTCAGGCTGAATTGAATACCATGCAAGACTTGATTTCCTCCTTTTCATCAGCCATCCCAGCTTCTAATTCTTCACCCAATTCTCACCCCCCCCCCATTCTCCTAACTCGACTTCCTCAACTGTAAGTGTTGATATAATCCATCCTCCAAAATTGTCTGTTTCTCCAGTTTCCTCTCCAGTTTCCTCTCTTCCTACACATGGTCAACTACCCCTTGTCACTAAGTCAACTCATTCAACTGTTCCACTTCCAATATTCATTCTTCATCAAATAATTTTTTTTATCATCTCACCTTCCTCCAAAGCCTCTAAACAGAGCTCGACGTGCTCATCGTACTCCTTATAAATCTCCCCTACTACTACCTACTCCCATTCATCCCTTACCTACCCAAGGGTTTCCCCCTCATATAAGAGATTGGCACCTCTACCTGGCATCAACAATAGAATTCCCCAACAAAACCAACAAAACCGTTTGCCTCCAGGCCTATCACAAAATACCTTCCCCCTCTCTCTTCCCCTCTACCCCAATCATCCCCTGGGGCCCCATCAGTCCTCAACAACTCGCCTCACATCTTCATCCTGCCCTCCCTTTTCTGGGTCTACTTTTATCTCTTCTTACACCACATCTCCTGCCTTTCCCCCCCAGATATCAACTCCATCTAAAGAAACCACAAAAGAACTAAACCTTAACTTCAAAGTCCAAAATCTCTCTCTTAAAACCTCTCCTCTTCCGTCTAATTCCACCTCTCGCTTCACCAGCCGATCTCTTCAGTTGCTTTCTTTCAATGCCCGCAGTCTCTTATATAAATTAGATGATCTGTTTCTACTCTGTAATATTTATCTTCCTGACCTTGTTTGTGTGAATGAGACTTGGCTCTCACCAGACATTCTTAATAATGAGATTTCTTTACTAATTTTCAACTTTATCGCCCAGATAGAAATCGCCATGGTGGTGGTGTTGCTATTTATGTACACTCTTCTTTACTTGCTGTTCCTTTGAACCTCCATAATAGCCTTGAACTCCTTCTTCTCTCAGTCAAAGTACAAGTATTTACTTTTACGTTTGGAGTTTTTAAGACCTCCTTCTTCTTTAAATGATTTATTCCTCCTTTCAGACACTCTAAGCGCTCGCTCTTTCACACAATGTGCTCTCTGGCCTGATCCTTACTGGAGACTTTAACGTCAATGTTGATGTGTCCTACTCATCTCTGTCTCTATCTCTTCAACTTGCTGCACTCTCTGATTTATTCTCCCTCAAGCAACTTGTGTCCTCTCCCACACACACCTCTCATTCTGGTGCATCCTCTATCATAGACCTTGTCTTTGTTCCATCTCATGTTCAAGCTTCTTCTTTGGTTCTGCCACCCGTATCCTCCTCTGATCATAATAGTATATTAACGGAAATCACCCTTCCTTCTCCCCTCCCTATTAGAAAGTGTACAAGTGTAAAATCTGGTTGTATCATTTTGCTGACTTTAACAGAGCTGCCTACCTACTTTCCTCCTTTCCCTGAGATCAACTCCTTTCTTCAGACTTTGATTCCTCCTGGAAAGCATTTGAAAATAGATTTTCAGAAGTCATCAGCTTGTGTGTCCCCTCTAAAAATTTATCTCTCTCATCATCTCCTTCCGAAAAGTTTTGGTCTTTTGTTCATTCCACAAGAAAAAGACCATTTTTTTGTACCTACTCTTGTAGCCAATGGTAACACATTCTCCTCTAGCCATGATAAGGCTGAAATAATTAACTCTGAATGCTTCAATTCATGCTATCCTCCAATTGTATATATTTCCAGACTTCCCAACCATCCTATCCTCCAGACTCTCTCTGTACTGAATCTGATTATTGGCCTGATTTCTCGTTTACCTTCTTCGACAGCCTCTAGCCCTGATTTGATCTCCTCTAGAATGCTTAAATCTCCATTAGTTGCTCCTCTTACATATATCTTTAACTTATCCTTGTCTCAAGGACGTCTTCCAGTTGATTGGGAATATTCCTTCATTGTGCCCATCCCTAAATGTTCACCTAATCTTGACTATCCCTCTAACTACCGGCCCATTTCTTTACTCTCTATAGTTAGTAAGCTGCTTGAAAAGCATGTTCACTCACATTTTGTATCAAACAAAATATTATCGCTTCTTCTCAATTTGGTTTTCTTCCCCATCGGTCCACTTCTTCAGCCCTTTTCTTGGCCAATCAGTCCTTTCACTCTCTTCTTCAAACTAATAAATTGGTTGGTACTTGTTTGATGAGTTACTATCAACTGATAAGATTTTTTATTTTATTTTTTATTGAAAAAGATCGTACACAATAGTACATCCCTCCAAAATAAAAGCCACCACGTTTTTTTTGTAGCTTAGATCTCAGCTGAGTATATCCCCAATTTTCAGTAGCATATCTATAGCCCTGACCACTGTCGGTTTAACTTTCCAGTCTCTGACTTCCATCCCCACCTGTGTTTGCATGATGTGAAATAAACACTGTACTGTTGGGGTCATTGCGATGAGTCCCGGACTCGGCATAAACAAATTATTGGAATGCAATGCAATATTTTTTTGCAAATTGTTTCACCAAACCACCTCTCTTCATGTGGTTGCAGCCGTATATATAGATAGCTACAGTGAATCTCACATAAAGCTGTACATTTTCCATTTACTCACTAAATAAATATCAGCATCTCTGGTAACTAATGATTATTACATATATTATACACTGTTTATTTACTGCTTATGTGTAACTCAGGATGTATGTGTATTAATATATAATATAATTTACTCAGGATTGTTAGATCTGGAAAAGTGAGGTCTTACTCTGGTAACATTGGTAACGTATTCCATGCATCATAATTATGAAACAGGGCAGAGTCCTGTCCATCACTACCTTGTGCATAGATATTAGATTTTCCCCTTCTATATACCCATGTTACATATCGAGGCATAATTGCTACAAATATACACCTTACATTTCATTGCCTCCACAATATTGAAAAGTTCTTTATAGCCCTCTCAATCCAGGGTCATTGTGGCTGTGCTTGTTTCAGATAGAGTTAGGTGGCTTACAGTTATGATGAAGGCTAGAGCATCTAGCCAAACCATTGAGTGAGTAAATTTTTAAGTTGATTAAGGAGAAAGTCATTGTATCTACATTATGTCAACTGAGAGTTCATTGAGAATCACTTCACTATTTTTCATGTACATCATCATGATGTATAATTATACTTGCTCACTTTCTCATATTGCATTCTACAATACCATCTTCCTCTCTATTTTATATTGTTAAACTTCTGTTTATCAATTGCCTTTCACTTTGTTTTCGTTTCTTCTGACTGGGTTTCTTGCCACCCATAGGTGTGGTTGGAACAGCCAAGTGTCCATCTGTTGATTTCTCATGACTTTCATTTTTGGGGTCTTTCAAGAAGTTCAAGAAAATTTATTTATTTCTTCCTTATTCTTGAGCATCACAGTTCTGGTTTAATGTAGTAATGTCAGTAGTTTTTGGCCAAACCTTTCCCTGCCAATTATTTGTACTGAGTCTCAACTAAACCAAATATCTTATCAATTAGTTTTGTCAGACTTTGTGGCTTCCAGTTGACGGCAAGTTTCAGCATGTGGTTTGCCAATTCGCAATTGGCTGTTTGTCCAGTTGTGATCTACAAGACTACAACACCAGCTTGTTGAGGCCTAAAAACTGACTCTTCAAACACAACACTGTCATCTGCTCTTGTCATCCCATTTGCCCCAAATGTGATAACCAAATTTCTCTTCTTGTTTTATCTTCTAGAAACCTTTCCATGTTCCCTTGTAGATGCCTTGGGCTAAGTACAATGGTCTGCTTATTTTAGTTTCCTAGTGGCTGCTTATTTTAGTTTAATAGTAGTCTGCTTATTTTAGTTTCCTGGTGGCCTGCATATTTTAGGTTCCTAGTGATCTGCTTATTTTAGTTTCCTAGTGGTCTGTGGTCTGGTTTAATAGTGGTCTGCTTATTTTAGTTTCCTAGTGGCCTGGTTTCCTAGTAGCCTGCTTATTTTAGTTTTGCTTATTTTAGTTTCCTAGTGGCTGCTTATTTTAGTTTAATTTCATGTGGCCTGGTTTCCTAGTGATCTGCTTATTTTAGTTTCCTAGTGGCTGCTTATTTTAGTTTCCTAGTGATCTGCTTATTTTAGTTTCCTAGTGGTCTGCTTATTTTAGCTTCTGCTTATTTTAGTTTCCTAGTGGTCTGCTTATTTTAGTTTCCTAGTGGTCTGCTTATTTTAGTTTCCTAGAGGTATGCTTATTTTAGTCTCCTAGTGGTCTGCTTATTTTAGTCTCCTAGTAGTCTGCCCTTAGTCTTTTCAATATTATTTGATGGGAATGGCAGAGGAGCTGGAGAGAGCTGAGCTAGGAGTAAAGGTGGAAGGGTGTTGGTGTGGGGCACTTTTGTATGCAGATGATGTTACTCTTTTGACAGACTCGGGAGTGGACTGCAAGCTATGTTAGATGTGGTACAGATGTAGCGGTGGAAAACGAAGTTTAGTAAGAAGGGCAGGTAGTAGGAAAGAGGGAAGCAGGAGTGAGTCGGAGGATTGGTGACGAGATAATTAAAGAAGTAGAATAGTTCAAGTTCTTGGGAGTGTGGTTTGATAGGAAGCCAAGGGGCAACAAGAGATGTCGAATAATTAGCGATGAGAGATGCATGTGTGATAGTGGAGCAGGGGAAGATGTGGTTGGTGATGTGTGGGGAATTTGAGAGGGATTGGCTGATATTGGTGGATAAAATACACAGAATTGTAGGGGCTGGACGAATGGGTAAGGATGGAAGAATGGGTAAGGATGGAAAAATGGGTAAGGATGGTGGGGTTAAGGAGGGATAGGTGGCATTGCTATTGGGGGAAAGTGTGGAGAGAGTAAGTGATGCTGTGATGGGAAGGAGTTGGGCGAGTGTGTTATGTATTGGATAGGGAAGTTGTGGAGGTGAAGAAGAAATTGTTGTATCATTATGGGGAGCTAATGACTTGGTCCCTTCCCATCCTCCTTCTTTGAACAACTGACACTCTTAGCTATTATATTAGTTCTTGTCAATAGCATATACATTATTAGTGTTACTTATTTTATTTCTGTCATCATGTGGTATGCATGTGATAGTCTTTAACAGGTTCAACAGTTTAATACGATAACCAACGACTTCCCACGGCAACACCGCGCTAAAGTAATATGTATCCAAATAGAGCACAATGAAAACAAAGATCATTTGCAAGCGGTTGTTGTTGTAGGTATAGCCTCAGGGATCAGCGGAGGATGAAGGGAGTGGTAATATTCGATGAGAGGGCTAATTTAGCGTTCTACACTCTGGACAAGGAGATGGAGTCTTATATTTCCGGAAGAATGCAAGAACTAGAGGTGGCAGCAGGAGCCAGCGTAAGCAGACAGTTGATACTTCCATTCTAGTTTTATCTTGGGGGAAGATGTGGGGATGTTATGTACGTAGGCCACTGCACTAACTTATGAAGCCATACCTACTCCATTGCATTTGAGGGTGTGGTTAATGTCATTTTTTTGCTGAGTAACATATCTTGGTGCTTACTTGTTGTAGTTTAATGGCGAACAGCCTGAGAGAGACATGAGGGACATCCTCGGTGCCTTCTTCCTTCCTCTTTACACTTCCTTTGTGAGTTATTCTGAAGTTCCCACCCCTCACTGCTTTTTTTAAAATTGATTTTTGGGAGTTGTCTCACAAGCACGCCCACTCACACCGCTGGCTGGAGATGCTGGTTGGCACTTTCACACTATACAATCAAACACGTCCTCGGTGTGACTATATGCCATTACTTTGCACTTGACAGGATTTGGCAGGACTTTTGATTCTGTACGCGCCTTCTCTTGAGTTGACTGGTACCTAATTTTAATGTGACTTACCGAATCCATGTGGACAATACCATTTTGCCATCAGGAGCTCCATGGCTTCCTGCTAACTGATCTTGACAGTGACAGCATTAGCTATAGAAGTTAAACACCTCTCTAAGCTAGCTAGCTAGCCAGAAGCACATTTCTACAGTTCTTCCTCGTGCCAGCTCACTTGAAGCAGACATGGGTAGAGGATCTGGTGATGTCTCCATCCCAAAGTAGAATACGACAACCTTTTCTGAACATTTCCAGATGGGAATGCTGAAGTGCAACACTGCCAGTGAAGCTGACTCTCATGCATCAGGGTAACACTGTCAGTGAAGCTAACTCTCATGCATCAGGTAACACTGTCAGTGAAGCTGACTCTCGTGCATCAGGTAACACTGTCAGTGAAGCTAACTCAGTGTGCATCAGGTAACACTGCCAGTGAAGCTGACTCTCGTGCATCAGGTAACACTGTCAGTGAAGCTAACTCAGTGTGCATCAGGTAACACTGCCAGTGAAGCTGACTCAGTGTGCATCAGGTAACACTGTCAGTGAAGCTGACTCTCGTGCATCAGGTAACACTGTCAGTGAAGCTGACTCAGTGTGCATCAGGGTAACACTGTCAGTGAAGCTAACTCAGTGTGCATCAGGTAACACTGCCAGTGAAGCTGACTCTCGTGCATCAGGTAACACTGTCAGTGAAGCTGACTCTCGTGCATCAGGTAACACTGTCAGTGAAGCTAACTCAGTGTGTATCAGGTAACACTGCCAGTGAAGCTAACTCAGTGTGCATCAGGTAACACTGCCAGTGAAGCTAACTCTTGTGCATCAGGTAACACTGCCAGTGAAGCTGACTCAGTGTGCATCAGGTAACACTGTCAGTGAAGCTGACTCAGTGTGCATCAGGTAACACTGTCAGTGAAGCTGACTCAGTGTGCATCAGGTAACACTGTCAGTGAAGCTAACTTAGTGTGCATCAGGTAACACTGTCAGTGAAGCTGACTCAGTGTGCATCAGGTAACACTGTCAGTGAAGCTGACTCAGTGTGCATCAGGTAACACTGCCAGTGAAGCTGACTCAGTGTGCATCAGGTAACACTCTCAGTGAAGCTGACTCAGTGTGCATCAGGTAACACTGCCAGTGAAGCTAACTCAGTGTGCATCAGGTAACACTGCCAGTGAAGCTGACTCTCGTGCATCAGTTCACACATCTTGTTATATGAAAATACAAAAACGTGGCATTGTAAATTGTGTTGAAGCTGCACACAGAAGTCCAACCAGCTTCTCCAGACCTTTTCCCCTTGCTGTGGGTGTGGTTCACGAGACTAGGTGGGAGGAGGATCCGGGCAACCACCCACCTGGACCTTACCACCCACCTGGACCTTACCACCCACCTGGACCGTACCACCCACCTGGACCTTACCACCCACCTGGACCTTACCACCCACCTGGACCTTACCACCCACCTGGACCTTACCACCCACCTGGACCTTACCACCCACCTGGGCCTTACCACCCACCTGGACCTTACCACCCACCTGGACCTTACCACCCATCTGGACCTTACCACCCACCTGGACCTTAGCACCCACCTGGACCTTACCACCCACCTGGACCTTACACCCACCTGGACCTTGCCACCCACCTGGACCTTACACCCACCTGGACCTTGCCACCCACCTGGACCTTACCACCCATCTGGACCTTACCACCCACCTGGACCTTACCACCCACCTGGACCCTGGACCGTACCACCCACCTGGACCTTACCACCCACCTGGACCTTACCACCCACCTGGACCTTACCACCCACCTGGACCTTACCACCCACCTGGACCTTACCACCCACCTGGGCCTTACCACCCACCTGGACCTTACCACCCACCTGGACCTTACCACCCATCTGGACCTTACCACCCACCTGGACCTTACCACCCACCTGGACCCTGGACCGTACCACCCACCTGGACCTTACCACCCACCTGGACCTTACCACCCACCTGGACCTTACCACCCACCTAGACCTTGTGTACATGCAGGTGTGCTAGTATACTGGGCCGAAGCCAAGAGCTCTGGCCTCAGTCGCATTCCTAAGCCAGAGCTAAGACATGTGTAGTCTTTGTCCAGGCCTTTTCCTTTGACTTTTTGTTTTCTTCATTCTTAAGAGATGAATGAAAGGTTTGAATACTCGAGAGTCGCATTCTCTCTCTGTCCATCTTTCTCTGCCTTTGCTCTTTCACCAACTCCTGTATCTGTACCCACTAGTTTCATCCTCCATTTCCTCCCCACCACTGCTCCCTCCATAACCCCTCCTTCCTCCCTTCCCTCTCCCCTACCTCTCTCCTCGCTCCTTCCCCCTCCTTCTCTTCCTCCTCCTCCCTCTCCCTCCCTCCCCTCCCTCCCCTCCCCTCCCTCCCTCTCCCTCCCTCTTCCTCCCTATCTCCCTCCCTCCTCTTCGCCATCCCTTCTCATGTCCCTCTCACCTTCCCTGTCCCTCCCTACCCCCTACTCCCTCACCCTCCTCCCTATCCTCACCCCCCTGCTCTACTTTCTTCTCCTATCCCCTTCTCCCTCCCTCCCTCCCTCCTCCCTCCCTCCTCTCCCCCCTCCCTCCCTCCTCTCCCACCTCCCTCCCTCCTCCCTCCCTCCTCTCGCCCCTCCCTCCCTCCTCTCCCCTCCCTCCCTCCTCTCCTCCTCCCTCCCTCCTCTCCCCCCTCCCTCTCTCCTCTCCTCCTCTTCCCCTTCTTTTCCCACTCTTTCTCCCCATCAAACTCCCTGCCTATCTCCATAACTCTCCATGGTTCACCCTACCTCCTCATCCCAACCATAACTCCTCCTCTCCAGGATGTAATGTACAGTCTGAAGAAACCAGTTCTGGCAATTGAAGGAGCAGATGGGCACCTCATCGTCTTCAGAAAGGTGACATCCATCCATCCCCATTCTCAATACCTTACATCATGTATGCAATATTAAATAGTGGTACATTGTGCAACTAAGCTCATTCAAGGAGCAGAAGACAATAATTATCCTGTATATATCATCACTTTTTAGAATGGTGATGGCAACTTTTCCCTCACCCAAATCAAAGCTCATGTCTCAGTGAAGCTCACATTGGCAGCTTCTTAGCTGGTGCTTTTGGCCTCCATGTGCTCCCCAAAGACTCCAAGCATGCCTTGAATCCTTTGCTAAGGTAGTATTCTGACAGATCCCCCCAAAAACATTGAAAGTTAGAAAAACTCCCTTGAAACCATCTTCCATCTTCAAGGATCTATGCATCTCTTCTTCTTCCTCCCAACTTAACTTGTGTACAACGGACACATTCATAAAAACTGGAGTGCCAGAAGACTCCAAATGTTCAAATGCACGTCCACAACTTCTCTGCTTCTAGATTGTGGAAAAGATTGTGGAAAAGATGGTTGGGTAAGGATTCTCATCGATGATGTAATCGAGCTAGCTCACGTGCGGTTTTAAAATCAGAATTGGGTAAAGGGTCATCCGAGAGAGAGAGAGAGAAGTGACTCTGCAGCTAGACTTGAAGTGAGTGATCAGTTGACTGATTGATGAATAATGTTCTAACAAAAGATAAGCAAAAGCTGGCAACCGTACAGCAATTAATGTGTGCATATTTGAGCAACAAACATAGCACCTGCTTGCTAGTTTTGGTTGGTTCTGGAGTTCTCCTGTGCAACTCCTTGAAGGAGCCTGTAGCCGACTCCTGGCTGACTCGAGTAGCAAAGCAACAAGGTGTGGTGTGTGCTGATTTGTGCAGTGCACGACAATTAAACATAGGTCGGATCAAAGTGGTTAGTCTGTTGGTTGGTTTGCCACAATGTAAAACAACAACAACAAACAAACAAACAAACAACATGTCAACAAAAATAAAAACAAACATCAATTAAAACATTTAAATAATTAACCAATAACGACCCTTTACCATTTATGTACCAATATCGTTTTAAACACAATACATTTTAAAAGGTAAAGGGTCATCTAACCAGTTGCTGTTGACATTGGTACACCAGCCTCCTTTCTTTTTTTGACCAGCCAATTCATGAATAGAAACATTAAAAAAAAAACTTTTTTTTACACCTTATGAAGTGATAATGACGAGCAGGTTTCTATACTCATAAGATTTATCTTTGCTTGTTTGTAATGGATGGGAAAGGGGGGCGGGGAGGGGTAGGGGTAGGGAGTGCACTGTATGTAATTCTGATGCCATTAAAATCTCACGTATAGTGGTGTAGTATGTAGAATTGCGAGAACTGTCGTGAGTGTTTAGCACATTCCGTACCCGGCACTGCATACATGTGTATCACTTGATGTGTTGTATAACTTGTTTTGTTGGATCAGTTTGGAACTGACGTCTACATGGCCATAAGCAAAGAGGAAGGAGAAACTGAGGAGACGATGGGTAGGAAGCTCTCCGTCTTCAACAGCATCATCCACTTCCTTCATGGGCCCGTGGAATCCAAGTATGAATATATATCAGTGTCTGCTTCACCGAGCAATGTGACAGGAATGGGAAAGTGCCAGTGGCCTGGCGTCATGTCAGTCTGTTCTTATCGGTGTTTCATACTTCCATGGAGGATCTTTTTTTTGTTTGCGGGGCGGGGTGGGTGAGGGGAGGAGGGAAGACAACCCGTGCTTCTTTAAAGTAGGGGTGGTGGTGGGTGGGGGGGGGGGGGGGCTTCTCAGGGAAGTTTCAAATTTTTTACTATTACTTTTACTTTGTATGAGATTGAAAATTTAAGTGTGAACAGGAAGTAAGTCAACCACTATATATAATTATATTAGAACATGATTGAAATTGGATTTAGGTGGACTTGGGCACACACCCTCTCCTCCTACAATGTGTGAAACACTGCCAGATAGAGAGAGAAGGTTTTCAGTTTGTGAGGGAGGGGGAGGCAGTTTTGCGCTCTCACCTTGGAACTCGTGGGGTCAAGTTTTTATAGTCTGGCCATGTGAGATACTTTTTTGTGCGAGTAGCAACAGGCAAACGTGCACACACAGTGGAGTCTATAAATCCGTAGATATTGCAAGAAACTTCTTTATCTCCATTAGTCCTTGAGGTGAGAAACCTGTTAGGTCTGGCAGTGTGAACTTATTTTCTTTAGTGATATTTTCTTTAGTGCAATATTTTCTTTAGTGCCCCCTCAGCAAATTTTCTTTAGTGCCCCCTTAGCAATATTTTCTTTAGTGCCCCCTCAGCAATATCTTCTTTAGTGCCCCCTCAGCAATATCTTCTTTAGTGCCCCCTCAGCAATGTGAACTTATTTTCTTTAGTGCCCCCTCAGCAATATTTTCTTTAGTGCCCCCTCAGCAATGTGAACTTATTTTCTTTAGTGCCCCCTCAGCAATGAACTTTAGTGCCCCCTCAGCAATATTTTCTTTAGTGCCCCCTCAGCAATATTTTCTTTAGTGCCCCCTCACCAATGTGAACTACTTACTTTAGTGCCCCCTCAGCAGTGCGTTTTGCTGGTGGATCTGGAGGGAATTCCATGGAGTTCCACCTTCTGACAGTTAAATATTGTCGTATCCTTTTGGTTTCCGACTCATGTTCTTTGCTAGCAACTTCTCCCTGCCTCAGGATGCATCTCACAAGGCCTAAAGTCCCACAAAGTTTCCAGGGGAGCATGACCCCTCCTAGACCCCCCCTAACATTCAGGCTTTACCTCACATAATTGCTATGCAATCATTTGCAGAACCCCTTTTCAAAATCCTGCACCAGACACTGTGTTGTCCATTCAAGTGGGTAACAATTCATCTGATGATGCACAGGAAGTGTTGTCAGTTGGCCTATAAATAGAGGGAGCCTCCCTCCCCCTCCCTCTAACCAGTGCATAAACGTGGGCAGAAGAGTCTGTTCAGATCATAAAAGATGAAGTTGCCCGTGGGTCTTTGTGGCATTTCATCGCAGAAATTTAGATATTTTGTGAAGTCACGTGTGCAATACGCAAGCTTGAATAGACAAAAATTCCTTTTTTTATTTATTAGCGAACATGTAGGAGACTCTGCGTAGAGGGACTACTCCCCCCCCCCCATATATAGGCATTTTTGGCAGGACCAACCCATTGAGGGTTTCACAAACAACAACAGAACATTCAAATGCTCATGCATGTCCAGTTCTGCCATAATCCTTCCTAGGACATCCCCAGAATATTTGGGACTATCCAGGGATCTAGGGCTAACAATAAGGGCTGTTCTAGGGCTATGGATAAGGCTGTTTAAGGGCTATGGATAAGGGATGTTGCTAGGGCTATTGATGTTCTAGGGCTAATGATAAGGGCTGTTCTAGGGCTATGGAGGGATGTTGCTAGGGCTATGGATAAGGGATGTTGCTAGGGCTATGGATGTTCTATGGCTATGGATAAGGGATGTTGCTAGGGCTATGGATAAGGGATGTTGCTAGGGCTATGGATAAGGGATGTTGCTAGGGCTATGGATAAGGGATGTTGCTAGGGCTATGGATAAGGGATGTTGCTAGGGCTATGGATAATGTTGCTAGGGCTATGGATAAGGGATGTTGCTAGGGCTATGGATAAGGGATGTTGCTAGGGCTATGGATAGGGGATGTTGCTAGGGCTATGGATAAGGGATGTTGCTAGGGCTATGGATGTTGCTAGGGCTATGGATAAGGGATGTTGCTAGGGCTATGGATAAGGGATGTTGCTAAGGCTATGGATAAGGGATGTTGCTAGGGCTATGGATAAGGGATGTTGCTAGGGCTATGGATAAGGGATGTTGCTAGGGCTATGGATAAGGGATGTTGCTAGGGCTATGGATAAGGGATGTTGCTAGGGCTATGGATAAGGGATGTTGCTAGGGCTATGGATAAGGGATGTTGCTAGGGCTATGGATAAGGGATGTTGCTAGGGCTATGGATGTTGCTAGGGCTATGGATGTTGCTAGGGCTATGGATAAGGGATGTTGCTAGGGTTATGGATAAGGGATGTTCTAGGGCTAAGGTCAGTGCTGAGATATTCTACTGTTGAGGCCATTAGGGGTATTCTCGAGCTTATTGTATTCTGGGACTAGAAGGAAGGACAAACGCTAAGAGTATGGTGTGTATCTTATGGCTAAGGATAGGATTATTCTAGGGCTGGGGAATATTCTAGGGCTAGGGCTGAGGAGTATTCTAGGGCTAGGGGCCTAGGGCCATCTCGGGATAGTCCCACGATGCAAGCATTCTGAGATCCACTTTGTAGAGCCACTCACCCTCACTAGTAAGGGGCTTCTCAGGATTGTCCCAAGAATCCCAGGAAACTCGGGATGTCCTAGAAAAGGTTATGGCAATACTGCACATCCCTCAAATGCCACATGCGTGCCACTTTTGGCAGGAAATAATTCCCTAAGTAGAAAGACATATAAATGGATTTTTTGGGTGGCAGTTTTTGCATGGAGTGTGGTCCATACATAACCAGTTTGCTAGTGACGTCTGCAACCATTAAAGACTGACTGACAGGTTGAATGAGTTTTATTGTTGACATCATTGGTTTACTTTGTGGCAGGATGAATTGCTCGGATTTGAGTGAGCGGGCTACAATACGGAGTAAATTGTCCAGCTTGTTGTGCACGTATGAAACCCTTTACCTGACGGATCAGGTGTTTCTGGTGGAGGCTCTGGAGCACGTGCAGTTTGGACAACTCACAGCAGCTGCAAATATAGTGCAGAGGCTGACCAAGGAGGCTCTAGAGCACCAGTGCAAGTATGCACCTTCATGAACACTTTGTTGCTGTCACCCTATACTACCACCAGCACAATCATCACCATCATCACCACCATCATCACCATCACCTTTACCATCACCACTACCATCATCACCATCACCACTACCATCATCACCATCACCACCATCATCACCATCACCATCATCATCATCACTATTATCATCACCATCACCATCAACACCACCATCATCACCATCACCCCCACCATCGTCATCATCATCACCACCATCACCCCCACCATCGTCATCATCATCACCACCATCACCATCATCACCATCATCACCATCACCACTACCATCACCACCACCACCATCATTAACCATCATTACCACCATCACTACCACCATCACTACCATCACCATCACCTCCATCATCCACAGATTAATTTCTCCCTCTTTCAGTGGTGGTCTAGAAGGAGTCAACCATGCAATGCTTCTTGCCAACACCAGGTTCTTGGCTGTCTCTGGGAAGTGAGTAGCAAGAGAGATCAATGTTTACACAACTACTAGGGCAACATAATCAACAACATCAGCAGCAACAACAGCAACAACAGCAACAGCAACAAGAATAGCAACAACAACAACAGCAACAGCAACAAGAATAGCAACAACAACAACAACAGCAACAAGAATAGCAACAACAACAACAGCAATAACAACAAGAATAGCAACAGCAACAAGAATAGCAACAACAACAACAGCAACAGCAACAAGAATAGCAACAACAGTTCAACAATAGCAACAGCAACAAGAATAGCAACAGCAACAACAGCAACAAGAATAGCAACAACAACAACAGCAACAGCAACAAGAATAGCAACAACAGTTCCAACAATAGCAACAGCAGCAACAGCAACAAGAATAGCAACAGCAACAGTAATAGAAATATCAACAGCCACCACAGCACAAACTGATGCGTTCCTGCTCTGACTTGTGTTGTTGACATCCTTAGACACCCACGCATGGAGACGTCGGACATTCTGCTGGTCACTCTCATTGTACACCACTTCTACAACCACTTGGAAGAAGTCGGCAACTGTGAGTTCATGTACTTCTCAAGTTCCTTCCTTCCCCTCTCCCTGTCCTCTCTCACTCTGCCTGCCTTCCCTTCTCACCTCTCCTCACCTCCCCTCTCTCTCCTCTCCCCTCTCTCTCCTTGTCTATCCTGTTCTCCATTCTCTTGTCTTCTTCTCACTCCCTCCTCACTCCTCCCCTTTTTCCCGCCCTTCCAATATGATACAACATGCCTATTCCCATTTGCACTAGTTCTCTTACCCGACCTAAAGCTTGTTTGTTAAGCACTCCTGTGTATGTGTATACTCTACTAGGCCTCAAACAATGTGTGTGGATGCTCTACTAGGCCTCAAACAATGTATGTGGATGCTCTACTAGGCCTCAAACAATGTGTGTGGATGCTCTACTAGGCCTCAAACAATGTGTGTGTGTGCTCTACTAGGCCTCAAACAATGTGTGTGGATGCTCTACTAGGCCTCAAACAATGTGTGTGGATGCTCTACTAGGCCTCAAACAATGTGTGTGTGTACTCTACTAGGCCTCAAACAATGTGTGTGGATGCTCTACTAGGCCTCAAACAATGTGTGTGGATGCTCTACTAGGCCTCAAACAATGTGTGTGGATGCTCTACTAGGCCTCAAACAATGTGTGTGTGTGCTCTACTAGGCCTCAAACAATGTGTGTGTGTACTCTACTAGGCCTCAAACAATGTGTGTGGATGCTCTACTAGGCCTCAAACAATGTGTGTGTATGCTCTACTAGGCCTCAAACAATGTGTGTGTATGCTCTACTAGGCCTCAAACAATGTGTGTGTGTGCTCTACTAGGCCTCAAACAATGTGTGTGTGTGCTCTACTAGGCCTCAAACAATGTGTGTGTATGCTCTACTAGGCCTCAAACAATGTGTGTGGATGCTCTACTAGGCCTCAAACAATGTGTGTGTGTGCTCTACTAGGCCTCAAACAATGTGTGTGTATGCTCTACTAGGCCTCAAACAATGTGTGTGTACTCTACTAGGCCTCAAACAAAGTGTGTGGATGCTCTACTAGGCCTCAAACAATGTGTGTGTATGTCTACTAGGCCTCAAACAATGTGTGTGGATGCTCTACTAGGCCTCAAACAATGTGTGTGTATGCTCTACTAGGCCTCAAACAATGTGTGTGGATGCTCTACTAGGCCTCAAACAATGTGTGTGCTCTACTAGGCCTCAAACAATGTGTGTGTGCTCTACTAGGCCTCAAACAATGTGTGTGTGTGCTCTACTAGGCCTCAAACAATGTGTGTGTATGTCTACTAGGCCTCAAACAATGTGTGTGTATGCTCTACTAGGCCTCAAACAATGTGTGTGTGTACTCTACTAGGCCTCAAACAATGTATGTGTATGCTCTACTAGGCCTCAAACAATGTGTGTGTATGCTCTACTAGGCCTCAAACAATGTGTGTGGATGCTCTACTAGGCCTCAAACAATGTGTGTGGATGCTCTACTAGGCCTCAAACAATGTGTGTGTGTGCTCTACTAGGCCTCAAACAATGTGTGTGTATGTCTACTAGGCCTCAAACAATGTGTGTGGATGCTCTACTAGGCCTCAAACAATGTGTGTGTGCTCTACTAGGCCTCAAACAATGTGTGTGCATGCTCTACTAGGCCTCAAACAATGTGTGTGGATGCTCTACTAGGCCTCAAACAATGTGTGTGGATGCTCTACTAGGCCTCAAACAATGTGTGTGTGTGCTCTACTAGGCCTCAAACAATGTGTGTGTGTGCTCTACTAGGCCTCAAACAATGTGTGTGGATGCTCTACTAGGCCTCAAACAATGTGTGTGTATGCTCTACTAGGCCTCAAACAATGTGTGTGGGTACTCTACTAGGCCTCAAACAATGTGTGTGGATGCTCTACTAGGCCTCAAACAATGTGTGTGTATGCTCTACTAGGCCTCAAACAATGTGTGTGTATGCTCTACTAGGCCTCAAACAATGTGTGTGTATGTCTACTAGGCCTCAAACAATGTGTGTGTATGCTCTACTAGGCCTCAAACAATGTGTGTGTATGTCTACTAGGCCTCAAACAATGTGTGTGTATGCTCTACTAGGCCTCAAACAATGTGTGTGTATGCTCTACTAGGCCTCAAACAATGTGTGTGTATGCTCTACTAGGCCTCAAACAATGGATGCTCTACTAGGCCTCAAACAATGTGTATGCTCTACTAGGCCTCAAACAATGTGTGTGTATGCTCTACTAGGCCTCAAACAATGTGTATGCTCTACTAGGCCTCAAACAATGTGTGTGGATGCTCTACTAGGCCTCAAACAATGTGTGTGGATGCTCTACTAGGCCTCAAACAATGTGTGTGGATGCTCTACTAGGCCTCAAACAATGTGTGTGTGTGCTCTACTAGGCCTCAAACAATGTGTGTGTATGCTCTACTAGGCCTCAAACAATGTGTGTGTATGTCTACTAGGCCTCAAACAATGTGTGTGTGTGCTCTACTAGGCCTCAAACAATGTGTGTGTATGCTCTACTAGGCCTCAAACAATGTGTGTGTGTGCTCTACTAGGCCTCAAACAATGTGTGTGTATGCTCTACTAGGCCTCAAACAATGTGTGTGGATGCTCTACTAGGCCTCAAACAATGTGTATGCTCTAATAGGCCTCAAACAATGTGTGTGGATGCTCTACTAGGCCTCAAACAATGTGTGTGTGTACTCTACTAGGCCTCAAACAATGTGTGTGGATGCTCTACTAGGCCTCAAACAATGTGTGTGTATACTCTACTAGGCCTCAAACAATGTGTGTGGATGCTCTACTAGGCCTCAAACAATGTGTGTGTGTGCTCTACTAGGCCTCAAACAATGTGTGTGTGTGCTCTACTAGGCCTCAAACAATGTGTGTGTGTGCTCTACTAGGCCTCAAACAATGTGTGTGGATACTCTACTAGGCCTCAAACAATGTGTGAGGATGCTCTACTAGGCCTCAAACAATGTGTGTATGATCTACTAGGCCTCAAACAATGTGTGTGGATGCTCTACTAGGCCTCAAACAATGTGTGTGTATACTCTACTAGGCCTCAAACAATGTGTGTGTGTGCTCTACTAGGCCTCAAACAATGTGTGTGGATGCTCTACTAGGCCTCAAACAATGTGTGTGTATGCTCTACTAGGCCTCAAACAATGTGTGAGGATGCTCTACTAGGCCTCAAACAATGTGTGTGTGTGCTCTACTAGGCCTCAAACAATGTGTGTGGATGCTCTACTAGGCCTCAAACAATGTGTGTGGATGCTCTACTAGGCCTCAAACAATGTGTGTGTGTACTCTACTAGGCCTCAAACAATGTGTGTGTGTGCTCTACTAGGCCTCAAACAATGTGTGTGTGTGCTCTACTAGGCCTCAAACAATGTGTGTGTATGTCTACTAGGCCTCAAACAATGTGTGTGCATGCTCTACTAGGCCTCAAACAATGTGTGTGTATGTCTACTAGGCCTCAAACAATGTGTGTATGCTCTACTAGGCCTCAAACAATGTGTGTGTATGCTCTACTAGGCCTCAAACAATGTGTGTGTATGCTCTACTAGGCCTCAAACAATGTGTGTGTATACTCTACTAGGCCTCAAACAATGTGTGTGTGTGCTCTACTAGGCATCAAACAATGTGTGTGCTCTACTAGGCCTCAAACAATGTGTGTGTGCTCTACTAGGCCTCAAACAATGTGTGTGGATGCTCTACTAGGCCTCAAACAATGTGTGTGTGTGCTCTACTAGGCCTCAAACAATGTGTGTGTATGCTCTACTAGGCCTCAAACAATGTGTGTGGATGCTCTACTAGGCCTCAAACAATGTGTGTGGATGCTCTACTAGGCCTCAAACAATGTGTGTGTGCTCTACTAGGCCTCAAACAATGTGTGTGTGCTTTACTAGGCCTCAAACAATGTGTGTGGATGCTCTACTAGGCCTCAAACAATGTGTGTGTACTCTACTAGGCCTCAAACAATGTGTGTGTATGCTCTACTAGGCCTCAAACAATGTGTGTGGATGCTCTACTAGGCCTCAAACAATGTGTGTGTATGCTCTACTAGGCCTCAAACAATGTGTGTGTACTCTACTAGGCCTCAAACAATATGTGTATGCTCGACTAGGCCTCAAACAATGTGTGTGTGTGCTCTACTAGGCCTCAAACAATGTGTGTGTATGCTCTACTAGGCCTCAAACAATGTGTGTGCTCTACTAGGCCTCAAACAATGTGTGTGTATACTCTACTAGGCCTCAAACAATGTGTGTGTGGATGCTCTACTAGGCCTCAAACAATGTGTGTGTGTACTCTACTAGGCCTCAAACAATGTGTGTGAGGATGCTCTACTAGGCCTCAAACAATGTGTGTGTGTGCTCTACTAGGCCTCAAACAATGTGTGTGGATGCTCTACTAGGCCTCAAACAATGTGTGTGTATACTCTACTAGGCCTCAAACAATGTGTGTGTATGCTCTACTAGGCCTCAAAAAATGTGTGTGGATGCTCTACTAGGCCTCAAACAATGTGTGTGTATGCTCTACTAGGCCTCAAACAATGTGTGTGTGGATGCTCTACTAGGCCTCAAACAATGTGTTTGCATGCTCTACTAGGCCTCAAACAATGTGTGTGTATACTCTACTAGGCCTCAAACAATGTGTGTGTATACTCTACTAGGCCTCAAACAATGTGTGTGTATACTCTACTAGGCCTCAAACAATGTGTGTGAATGCTCTACTAGGCCTCAAACAATGTGTGTGGATGCTCTACTAGGCCTCAAACAATGTGTGTGTAGACTCTACTAGGCCTCAAACAATGTGTGTGTATGCTCTACTAGGCCTCAAACAATGTGTGTGTGTGCTCTACTAGGCCTCAAACAATGTGTGTGGATGCTCTACTAGACCTCAAACAATGTGTGTGCTCTACTAGGCCTCAAACAATGTGTGTGTGTGCTCTACTAGGCCTCAAACAATGTGTGTGGATACTCTACTAGGCCTCAAACAATGTGTGTGGATACTCTACTAGGCCTCAAACAATGTGTGTGTGAATGCTCTACTAGGCCTCAAACAATGTGTGTGTATGCTCTACTAGCCCTCAAACAATGTGTGTGTATGCTCTACTAGGCCTCAAACAATGTGTGTGCTCTACTAGGCCTCAAACAATGTGTGTGGATGCTCTACTAGACCTCAAACAATGTGTATACTCTACTAGGCCTCAAACAATGTGTGTGTATGTCTACTAGGCCTCAAACAATGTGTGTGTATACTCTACTAGGCCTCAAACAATGTGTGTGTGTACTCTACTAGGCCTCAAACAATGTGTGTGTGTACTCTACTAGGCCTCAAACAATGTGTGTGCTCTACTAGGCCTCAAACAATGTGTGTGTATACTCTACTAGGCCTCAAACAATGTGTGTGTGTACTCTACTAGTCCTCAAACAATGTGTGTGCTCTACTAGGCCTCAAACAATGTGTGTGCATGCTCTACTAGGCCTCAAACAATGTGTGTGTATGTCTACTAGGCCTCAAACAATGTGTGTGTATCCTCTACTAGGCCTCAAACAATGTGTGTGGATGCTCTACTAGGCCTCAAACAATGTGTGTGTGTGCTCTACTAGGCCTCAAACAATGTATGTGGATGCTCTACTAGGCCTCAAACAATGTGTGTGTATGCTCTACTAGGCCTCAAACAATGTGTGTGTGTGCTCTACTAGGCCTCAAACAATGTGTGTGTGTGCTCTACTAGGCCTCAAACAATGTGTGTGTGTGCTCTACTAGGCCTCAAACAATGTGTGTGTATGCTCTACTAGGCCTCAAACAATGTGTGTGTGTACTCTACTAGGCCTCAAACAATGTGTGTGTATGCTCTACTAGGCCTCAAACAATGTGTGTGGGTACTCTACTAGGCCTCAAACAATGTGTGTGTATGCTCTACTAGTCCTCAAACAATGTGTGTACTCTACTAGGCCTCAAACAATGTGTATGTATGCTCTACTAGGCCTCAAACAATGTGTGTGTGCTCTACTAGGCCTCAAACAATGTGTGTGTGTGCTCTGCTAGGCCTCAAACAATGTGTGTGTGTGCTCTACTAGGCCTCAAACAATGTGTGTGTGTGCTCTACTAGGCCTCAAACAATGTGTGTGTGTGCTCTACTAGGCCTCAAACAATGTGTGTGGATACTCTACTAGGCCTCAAACAATGTGTGAGGATGCTCTACTAGGCCTCAAACAATGTGTGTATGATCTACTAGGCCTCAAACAATGTGTGTGGATGCTCTACTAGGCCTCAAACAATGTGTGTGTATACTCTACTAGGCCTCAAACAATGTGTGTGTGTGCTCTACTAGGCCTCAAACAATGTGTGTGGATGCTCTACTAGGCCTCAAACAATGTGTGTGTATGCTCTACTAGGCCTCAAACAATGTGTGAGGATGCTCTACTAGGCCTCAAACAATGTGTGTGTGTGCTCTACTAGGCCTCAAACAATGTGTGTGGATGCTCTACTAGGCCTCAAACAATGTGTGTGGATGCTCTACTAGGCCTCAAACAATGTGTGTGTGTACTCTACTAGGCCTCAAACAATGTGTGTGTGTGCTCTACTAGGCCTCAAACAATGTGTGTGTGTGCTCTACTAGGCCTCAAACAATGTGTGTGTATGTCTACTAGGCCTCAAACAATGTGTGTGCATGCTCTACTAGGCCTCAAACAATGTGTGTGTATGTCTACTAGGCCTCAAACAATGTGTGTATGCTCTACTAGGCCTCAAACAATGTGTGTGTATGCTCTACTAGGCCTCAAACAATGTGTGTGTATGCTCTACTAGGCCTCAAACAATGTGTGTGCAGGGTTGTATACAGAAATTTTGCCAAGGGGGGGCGAACTTGAGATATGGAAAAATAAGGGGGGGGCGGAGAATGATACAATGATGGTGTATGTAATGTATAAGGGTGGTGTCTAATTTCAAGGGGGGGGGGCGAGAATGATACAAGGGGGTTGAATGCCCCCCCCCCGCCCCCCCCTAAATACACCCCTGGTGTGTATACTCTACTATGCCTCAAACAATGTGTGTGTGTGCTCTACTAGGCATCAAACAATGTGTGTGCTCTACTAGGCCTCAAACAATGTGTGTGTGCTCTACTAGGCCTCAAACAATGTGTGTGGATGCTCTACTAGGCCTCAAACAATGTGTGTGTGTGCTCTACTAGGCCTCAAACAATGTGTGTGTATGCTCTACTAGGCCTCAAACAATGTGTGTGGATGCTCTACTAGGCCTCAAACAATGTGTGTGGATGCTCTACTAGGCCTCAAACAATGTGTGTGTGCTCTACTAGGCCTCAAACAATGTGTGTGTGCTCTACTAGGCCTCAAACAATGTGTGTGGATGCTCTACTAGGCCTCAAACAATGTGTGTGTACTCTACTAGGCCTCAAACAATGTGTGTGTATGCTCTACTAGGCATCAAACAATGTGTGTGCTCTACTAGGCCTCAAACAATGTGTGTGTGCTCTACTAGGCCTCAAACAATGTGTGTGGATGCTCTACTAGGCCTCAAACAATGTGTGTGTGTGCTCTACTAGGCCTCAAACAATGTGTGTGTATGCTCTACTAGGCCTCAAACAATGTGTGTGGATGCTCTACTAGGCCTCAAACAATGTGTGTGGATGCTCTACTAGGCCTCAAACAATGTGTGTGTGCTCTACTAGGCCTCAAACAATGTGTGTGTGCTCTACTAGGCCTCAAACAATGTGTGTGGATGCTCTACTAGGCCTCAAACAATGTGTGTGTACTCTACTAGGCCTCAAACAATGTGTGTGTATGCTCTACTAGGCCTCAAACAATGTGTGTGGATGCTCTACTAGGCCTCAAACAATGTGTGTGTATGCTCTACTAGGCCTCAAACAATGTGTGTGTACTCTACTAGGCCTCAAACAATATGTGTATGCTCGACTAGGCCTCAAACAATGTGTGTGTGTGCTCTACTAGGCCTCAAACAATGTGTGTGTATGCTCTACTAGGCCTCAAACAATGTGTGTGCTCTACTAGGCCTCAAACAATGTGTGTGTATACTCTACTAGGCCTCAAACAATGTGTGTGTGGATGCTCTACTAGGCCTCAAACAATGTGTGTGTGTACTCTACTAGGCCTCAAACAATGTGTGTGAGGATGCTCTACTAGGCCTCAAACAATGTGTGTGTGTGCTCTACTAGGCCTCAAACAATGTGTGTGGATGCTCTACTAGGCCTCAAACAATGTGTGTGTATACTCTACTAGGCCTCAAACAATGTGTGTGTATGCTCTACTAGGCCTCAAACAATGTGTGTGGATGCTCTACTAGGCCTCAAACAATGTGTGTGTATGCTCTACTAGGCCTCAAACAATGTGTGTGTGGATGCTCTACTAGGCCTCAAACAATGTGTTTGCATGCTCTACTAGGCCTCAAACAATGTGTGTGTATACTCTACTAGGCCTCAAACAATGTGTGTGTATACTCTACTAGGCCTCAAACAATGTGTGTGTATACTCTACTAGGCCTCAAACAATGTGTGTGAATGCTCTACTAGGCCTCAAACAATGTGTGTGGATGCTCTACTAGGCCTCAAACAATGTGTGTGTAGACTCTACTAGGCCTCAAACAATGTGTGTGTATGCTCTACTAGGCCTCAAACAATGTGTGTGTGTGCTCTACTAGGCCTCAAACAATGTGTGTGGATGCTCTACTAGAACTCAAACAATGTGTGTGCTCTACTAGGCCTCAAACAATGTGTGTGTGTGCTCTACTAGGCCTCAAACAATGTGTGTGGATACTCTACTAGGCCTCAAACAATGTGTGTGGATACTCTACTAGGCCTCAAACAATGTGTGTGTGAATGCTCTACTAGGCCTCAAACAATGTGTGTGTATGCTCTACTAGCCCTCAAACAATGTGTGTGTATGCTCTACTAGGCCTCAAACAATGTGTGTGCTCTACTAGGCCTCAAACAATGTGTGTGGATGCTCTACTAGACCTCAAACAATGTGTATACTCTACTAGGCCTCAAACAATGTGTGTGTATGTCTACTAGGCCTCAAACAATGTGTGTGTATACTCTACTAGGCCTCAAACAATGTGTGTGTGTACTCTACTAGGCCTCAAACAATGTGTGTGTGTACTCTACTAGGCCTCAAACAATGTGTGTGCTCTACTAGGCCTCAAACAATGTGTGTGTATACTCTACTAGGCCTCAAACAATGTGTGTGTGTACTCTACTAGTCCTCAAACAATGTGTGTGCTCTACTAGGCCTCAAACAATGTGTGTGCATGCTCTACTAGGCCTCAAACAATGTGTGTGTATTTCTACTAGGCCTCAAACAATGTGTGTGTATCCTCTTCTAGGCCTCAAACAATGTGTGTGGATGCTCTACTAGGCCTCAAACAATGTGTGTGTGTGCTCTACTAGGCCTCAAACAATGTATGTGGATGCTCTACTAGGCCTCAAACAATGTGTGTGTATGCTCTACTAGGCCTCAAACAATGTGTGTGTGTGCTCTACTAGGCCTCAAACAATGTGTGTGTGTGCTCTACTAGGCCTCAAACAATGTGTGTGTGTGCTCTACTAGGCCTCAAACAATGTGTGTGTATGCTCTACTAGGCCTCAAACAATGTGTGTGTGTACTCTACTAGGCCTCAAACAATGTGTGTGTATGCTCTACTAGGCCTCAAACAATGTGTGTGGGTACTCTACTAGGCCTCAAACAATGTGTGTGTATGCTCTACTAGTCCTCAAACAATGTGTGTACTCTACTAGGCCTCAAACAATGTGTATGTATGCTCTACTAGGCCTCAAACAATGTGTGTGTGCTCTACTAGGCCTCAAACAATGTGTGTGTGTGCTCTGCTAGGCCTCAAACAATGTGTGTGTGTGCTCTACTAGGCCTCAAACAATGTGTGTGGATGCTCTACTAGGCCTCAAACAATGTGTGTGTGTACTCTACTAGGCCTCAAACAATGTGTGTGCTCTACTAGGCCTCAAACAATGTGTGTGTGCTCTACTAGGCCTCAAACAATGTGTGAGGATGCTCTACTAGGCCTCAAACAATGTGTGTGTATGTCTACTAGGCCTCAAACAATGTGTGTGTATGTCTACTAGGCCTCAAACAATGTGTGTGTGCTCTACTAGGCCTCAAACAATGTATGCTCTACTAGGCCTCAAACAATGTGTGTGTATGCTCTACTAGGCCTCAAACAATGTGTGTGTGTACTCTACTAGGCCTCAAACAATGTGTGTGCTCTACTAGGCCTCAAACAATGTGTGTGTGCTCTACTAGGCCTCAAACAATGTGTGTGTATACTCTACTAGGCCTCAAACAATGTGTGTGTATGTCTACTAGGCCTCAAACAATGTGTGTGTATGTCTACTAGGCCTCAAACAATGTGTGTGTGCTCTACTAGGCCTCAAACAATGTGTGTGTATACTCTACTAGGCCTCAAACAATGTGTGTGTGTGCTCTACTAGACCTCAAACAATGTGTGTGCTCTACTAGGCCTCAAACAATGTATGTGTATGCTCTACTAGGCCTCAAACAATGTGTGTATACTCTACTAGGCCTCAAACAATGTGTGTGGATGCTCTACTAGGCCTCAAACAATGTGTGTGTGTACTCTACTAGGCCTCAAACAATGTGTGTGTGTACTCTACTAGGCCTCAAACAATGTGTGTGGATGCTCTACTAGGCCTCAAACAATGTGTGTGTATGCTCTACTAGGCCTCAAACAATGTGTGTGTATGTCTACTAGGCCTCAAACAATGTGTGTGGATGCTCTACTAGGCCTCAAACAATGTGTGAGGATGCTCTACTAGGCCTCAAACAATGTGTGTGTATACTCTACTAGGCCTCAAACAATGTGTGTGTGTGCTCTACTAGGCCTCAAACAATGTGTATGCATGCTCTACTAGGCCTCAAACAATGTGTGTGCATGCTCTACTAGGCCTCAAACAATGTGTGTGTATACTCTACTAGGCCTCAAACAATGTGTGTGTATGCTCTACTAGGCCTCAAACAATGTGTGTGTATACTCTACTAGGCCTCAAACAATGTGTGTGTATACTCTGCTAGGCCTCAAACAATGTGTGTGTATACTCTACTAGGCCTCAAACAATGTGTGTGTGTGCTCTACTAGGCCTCAAACAATGTGTGTGTATGTCTACTAGGCCTCAAACAATGTGTGTGTATACTCTACTAGGCCTCAAACAATGTGTGTGGATGCTCTACTAGGCCTCAAACAATGTGTGTGTATGTCTACTAGGCCTCAAACAATGTGTGTGCTCTACTAGGCCTCAAACAATGTGTGTGGATGCTCTACTAGGCCTCAAACAATGTATGTGTGCTCTACTAGGCCTCAAACAATGTGTGTGTATGTCTACTAGGCCTCAAACAATGTGTGTAGATGCTCTACTAGGCCTCAAACAATGTGTGTGTATGTCTACTAGGCCTCAAACAATGTGTGTGTGTACTCTACTAGGCCTCAAACAATGTGTGTGTATACTCTACTAGGCCTCAAACAATGTGTGTGTGTACTCTACTAGGCCTCAAACAATGTGTATATGTACTCTACTAGGCCTCAAACAATGTGTGTGGATGCTCTACTAGGCCTCAAACAATGTGTGTGTATGCTCTACTAGGCCTCAAACAATGTGTGTGCTCTACTAGGCCTCAAACAATGTGTGTGGATGCTCTACTAGGCCTCAAACAATGTGTGTGGATGCTCTACTAGGCCTCAAACAATGTGTGTACTCTACTAGGCCTCAAACAATGTGTGTGGATGCTCTACTAGGCCTCAAACAATGTGTGTGGATGCTCTACTAGGCCTCAAACAATGTGTGTGTATGCTCTACTAGGCCTCAAACAATGTGTGTGTACTCTACTAGGCCTCAAACAATGTGTGTGTATGCTCTACTAGGCCTCAAACAATGTGTGTGGGTGCTCTACTAGGCCTCAAACAATGTGTGTGTACTCTACTAGGCCTCAAACAATGTGTGTGGATGCTCTACTAGGCCTCAAACAATGTGTGTGGATGCTCTACTAGGCCTCAAACAATGTGTGTGTATGCTCTACTAGGCCTCAAACAATGGATGCTCTACTAGGCCTCAAACAATGTGTATGCTCTACTAGGCCTCAAACAATGTGTGTGTATGCTCTACTAGGCCTCAAACAATGTGTATGCTCTACTAGGCCTCAAACAATGTGTGTGGATGCTCTACTAGGCCTCAAACAATGTGTGTGGATGCTCTACTAGGCCTCAAACAATGTGTGTGTATGCTCTACTAGGCCTCAAACAATGTGTGTGTGTGCTCTACTAGGCCTCAAACAATGTGTGTGTATGCTCTACTAGGCCTCAAACAATGTGTGTGTATGTCTACTAGGCCTCAAACAATGTGTGTGTGTGCTCTACTAGGCCTCAAACAATGTGTGTGTATGCTCTACTAGGCCTCAAACAATGTGTGTGTGTGCTCTACTAGGCCTCAAACAATGTGTGTGTATGCTCTACTAGGCCTCAAACAATGTGTGTGGATGCTCTACTAGGCCTCAAACAATGTGTATGCTCTAATAGGCCTCAAACAATGTGTGTGGATGCTCTACTAGGCCTCAAACAATGTGTGTGTGTACTCTACTAGGCCTCAAACAATGTGTGTGGATGCTCTACTAGGCCTCAAACAATGTGTGTGTATACTCTACTAGGCCTCAAACAATGTGTGTGGATGCTCTACTAGGCCTCAAACAATGTGTGTGTGTGCTCTACTAGGCCTCAAACAATGTGTGTGTGTGCTCTACTAGGCCTCAAACAATGTGTGTGTGTGCTCTACTAGGCCTCAAACAATGTGTGTGGATACTCTACTAGGCCTCAAACAATGTGTGAGGATGCTCTACTAGGCCTCAAACAATGTGTGTATGATCTACTAGGCCTCAAACAATGTGTGTGGATGCTCTACTAGGCCTCAAACAATGTGTGTGTATACTCTACTAGGCCTCAAACAATGTGTGTGTGTGCTCTACTAGGCCTCAAACAATGTGTGTGGATGCTCTACTAGGCCTCAAACAATGTGTGTGTATGCTCTACTAGGCCTCAAACAATGTGTGAGGATGCTCTACTAGGCCTCAAACAATGTGTGTGTGTGCTCTACTAGGCCTCAAACAATGTGTGTGGATGCTCTACTAGGCCTCAAACAATGTGTGTGGATGCTCTACTAGGCCTCAAACAATGTGTGTGTGTACTCTACTAGGCCTCAAACAATGTGTGTGTGTGCTCTACTAGGCCTCAAACAATGTGTGTGTATGCTCTACTAGGCCTCAAACAATGTGTGTGGATGCTCTACTAGGCCTCAAACAATGTGTGTGTGCTCTACTAGGCCTCAAACAATGTGTGTGTATGCTCTACTAGGCCTCAAACAATGTGTGTGCTCGACTAGGCCTCAAACAATGTGTGTGTGTGCTCTACTAGGCCTCAAACAATGTGTGTGTACTCTACTAGGCCTCAAACAATGTGTGTGTATGCTCTACTAGGCCTCAAACAGTGTGTATGCTCTACTAGGCCTCAAACAATGTGTGTGTATGCTCTACTAGGCCTCAAACAATGTGTGTGTGTGCTCTACTAGGCCTCAAACAATGTGTGTGTATGCTCTACTAGGCCTCAAACAATGTGTGTGTATGCTCTACTAGGCCTCAAACAATGTGTGTGGATGCTCTACTAGGCCTCAAACAATGTGTGTGGATGCTCTACTAGGCCTCAAACAATGTGTGTGGATGCTCTACTAGGCCTCAAACAATGTGTGTGTGTGCTCTACTAGGCCTCAAACAATGTGTGTGTATGCTCTACTAGGCCTCAAACAATGTGTGTGGATGCTCTACTAGGCCTCAAACAATGTGTGTGGATGCTCTACTAGGCCTCAAACAATGTGTGTGTGCTCTACTAGGCCTCAAACAATGTGTGTGTGCTCTACTAGGCCTCAAACAATGTGTGTGGATGCTCTACTAGGCCTCAAACAATGTGTGTGTACTCTACTAGGCCTCAAACAATGTGTGTGTATGCTCTACTAGGCCTCAAACAATGTGTGTGGATGCTCTACTAGGCCTCAAACAATGTGTGTGTATGCTCTACTAGGCCTCAAACAATGTGTGTGTACTCTACTAGGCCTCAAACAATATGTGTATGCTCGACTAGGCCTCAAACAATGTGTGTGTGTGCTCTACTAGGCCTCAAACAATGTGTGTGTATGCTCTACTAGGCCTCAAACAATGTGTGTGCTCTACTAGGCCTCAAACAATGTGTGTGTATACTCTACTAGGCCTCAAACAATGTGTGTGTGGATGCTCTACTAGGCCTCAAACAATGTGTGTGTGTACTCTACTAGGCCTCAAACAATGTGTGTGAGGATGCTCTACTAGGCCTCAAACAATGTGTGTGTGTGCTCTACTAGGCCTCAAACAATGTGTGTGGATGCTCTACTAGGCCTCAAACAATGTGTGTGTATACTCTACTAGGCCTCAAACAATGTGTGTGTATGCTCTACTAGGCCTCAAACAATGTGTGTGGATGCTCTACTAGGCCTCAAACAATGTGTGTGTATGCTCTACTAGGCCTCAAACAATGTGTGTGTGGATGCTCTACTAGGCCTCAAACAATGTGTTTGCATGCTCTACTAGGCCTCAAACAATGTGTGTGTATACTCTACTAGGCCTCAAACAATGTGTGTGTATACTCTACTAGGCCTCAAACAATGTGTGTGTATACTCTACTAGGCCTCAAACAATGTGTGTGAATGCTCTACTAGGCCTCAAACAATGTGTGTGGATGCTCTACTAGGCCTCAAACAATGTGTGTGTAGACTCTACTAGGCCTCAAACAATGTGTGTGTATGCTCTACTAGGCCTCAAACAATGTGTGTGTGTGCTCTACTAGGCCTCAAACAATGTGTGTGGATGCTCTACTAGACCTCAAACAATGTGTGTGCTCTACTAGGCCTCAAACAATGTGTGTGTGTGCTCTACTAGGCCTCAAACAATGTGTGTGGATACTCTACTAGGCCTCAAACAATGTGTGTGGATACTCTACTAGGCCTCAAACAATGTGTGTGTGAATGCTCTACTAGGCCTCAAACAATGTGTGTGTATGCTCTACTAGCCCTCAAACAATGTGTGTGTATGCTCTACTAGGCCTCAAACAATGTGTGTGCTCTACTAGGCCTCAAACAATGTGTGTGGATGCTCTACTAGACCTCAAACAATGTGTATACTCTACTAGGCCTCAAACAATGTGTGTGTATGTCTACTAGGCCTCAAACAATGTGTGTGTATACTCTACTAGGCCTCAAACAATGTGTGTGTGTACTCTACTAGGCCTCAAACAATGTGTGTGTGTACTCTACTAGGCCTCAAACAATGTGTGTGCTCTACTAGGCCTCAAACAATGTGTGTGGATGCTCTACTAGGCCTCAAACAATGTGTGTGTATGTCTACTAGGCCTCAAACAATGTGTGTGCTCTACTAGGCCTCAAACAATGTGTGTGGATGCTCTACTAGGCCTCAAACAATGTATGTGTGCTCTACTAGGCCTCAAACAATGTGTGTGTATGTCTACTAGGCCTCAAACAATGTGTGTAGATGCTCTACTAGGCCTCAAACAATGTGTGTGTATGTCTACTAGGCCTCAAACAATGTGTGTGTGTACTCTACTAGGCCTCAAACAATGTGTGTGTATACTCTACTAGGCCTCAAACAATGTGTGTGTGTACTCTACTAGGCCTCAAACAATGTGTATACTCTACTAGGCCTCAAACAATGTGTGTGGATGCTCTACTAGGCCTCAAACAATGTGTGTGTATGCTCTACTAGGCCTCAAACAATGTGTGTGCTCTACTAGGCCTCAAACAATGTGTGTGGATGCTCTACTAGGCCTCAAACAATGTGTGTGGATGCTCTACTAGGCCTCAAACAATGTGTGTACTCTACTAGGCCTCAAACAATGTGTGTGGATGCTCTACTAGGCCTCAAACAATGTGTGTGGATGCTCTACTAGGCCTCAAACAATGTGTGTGTATGCTCTACTAGGCCTCAAACAATGTGTGTGTACTCTACTAGGCCTCAAACAATGTGTGTGTATGCTCTACTAGGCCTCAAACAATGTGTGTGGGTGCTCTACTAGGCCTCAAACAATGTGTGTGTACTCTACTAGGCCTCAAACAATGTGTGTGGATGCTCTACTAGGCCTCAAACAATGTGTGTGGATGCTCTACTAGGCCTCAAACAATGTGTGTGTATGCTCTACTAGGCCTCAAACAATGGATGCTCTACTAGGCCTCAAACAATGTGTATGCTCTACTAGGCCTCAAACAATGTGTGTGTATGCTCTACTAGGCCTCAAACAATGTGTATGCTCTACTAGGCCTCAAACAATGTGTGTGGATGCTCTACTAGGCCTCAAACAATGTGTGTGGATGCTCTACTAGGCCTCAAACAATGTGTGTGTATGCTCTACTAGGCCTCAAACAATGTGTGTGTGTGCTCTACTAGGCCTCAAACAATGTGTGTGTATGCTCTACTAGGCCTCAAACAATGTGTGTGTATGTCTACTAGGCCTCAAACAATGTGTGTGTGTGCTCTACTAGGCCTCAAACAATGTGTGTGTATGCTCTACTAGGCCTCAAACAATGTGTGTGTGTGCTCTACTAGGCCTCAAACAATGTGTGTGTATGCTCTACTAGGCCTCAAACAATGTGTGTGGATGCTCTACTAGGCCTCAAACAATGTGTATGCTCTAATAGGCCTCAAACAATGTGTGTGGATGCTCTACTAGGCCTCAAACAATGTGTGTGTGTACTCTACTAGGCCTCAAACAATGTGTGTGGATGCTCTACTAGGCCTCAAACAATGTGTGTGTATACTCTACTAGGCCTCAAACAATGTGTGTGGATGCTCTACTAGGCCTCAAACAATGTGTGTGTGTGCTCTACTAGGCCTCAAACAATGTGTGTGTGTGCTCTACTAGGCCTCAAACAATGTGTGTGTGTGCTCTACTAGGCCTCAAACAATGTGTGTGGATACTCTACTAGGCCTCAAACAATGTGTGAGGATGCTCTACTAGGCCTCAAACAATGTGTGTATGATCTACTAGGCCTCAAACAATGTGTGTGGATGCTCTACTAGGCCTCAAACAATGTGTGTGTATACTCTACTAGGCCTCAAACAATGTGTGTGTGTGCTCTACTAGGCCTCAAACAATGTGTGTGGATGCTCTACTAGGCCTCAAACAATGTGTGTGTATGCTCTACTAGGCCTCAAACAATGTGTGAGGATGCTCTACTAGGCCTCAAACAATGTGTGTGTGTGCTCTACTAGGCCTCAAACAATGTGTGTGGATGCTCTACTAGGCCTCAAACAATGTGTGTGGATGCTCTACTAGGCCTCAAACAATGTGTGTGTGTACTCTACTAGGCCTCAAACAATGTGTGTGTGTGCTCTACTAGGCCTCAAACAATGTGTGTGTATGCTCTACTAGGCCTCAAACAATGTGTGTGGATGCTCTACTAGGCCTCAAACAATGTGTGTGTGCTCTACTAGGCCTCAAACAATGTGTGTGTATGCTCTACTAGGCCTCAAACAATGTGTGTGCTCGACTAGGCCTCAAACAATGTGTGTGTGTGCTCTACTAGGCCTCAAACAATGTGTGTGTACTCTACTAGGCCTCAAACAATGTGTGTGTATGCTCTACTAGGCCTCAAACAGTGTGTATGCTCTACTAGGCCTCAAACAATGTGTGTGTATGCTCTACTAGGCCTCAAACAATGTGTGTGTGTGCTCTACTAGGCCTCAAACAATGTGTGTGTATGCTCTACTAGGCCTCAAACAATGTGTGTGTATGCTCTACTAGGCCTCAAACAATGTGTGTGGTTACTCTACTAGGCCTCAAACAATGTGTGTGTGTGCTCTACTAGGCCTCAAACAATGTGTGTGTATGCTCTACTAGGCCTCAAACAATGTGTGTGTATGTCTACTAGGCCTCAAACAATGTGTGTGGATGCTCTACTAGGCCTCAAACAATGTATGTGTATACTCTACTAGGCCTCAAACAATGTGTGTGGATGCTCTACTAGGCCTCAAACAATGTGTGTGTATGCTCTACTAGGCCTCAAACAATGTGTGTGGATGCTCTACTAGGCCTCAAACAATGTGTGTGTGTGCTCTACTAGGCCTCAAACAATGTGTGTGTATGTCTACTAGGCCTCAAACAATGTGTGTGGATGCTCTACTAGGCCTCAAACAATGTGTGTGTATGCTCTACTAGGCCTCAAACAATGTGTGTGGATGCTCCACTAGGCCTCAAACAATGTGTGTGGATGCTCTACTAGGCCTCAAACAATGTGTGTGTGCTCTACTAGGCCTCAAACAATGTGTGTGGATGCTCTACTAGGCCTCAAACAATGTGTGTGGATGCTCTACTAGGCCTCAAACAATGTAAGTGTATGCTCTACTAGGCCTCAAACAATGTGTGTGGATTCTCTACTAGGCCTCAAACAATGTGTGTGTATACTCTACTAGGCCTCAAACAATGTGTGTGGATGCTCTACTAGGCCTCAAACAATGTGTGTGGATGCTCTACTAGGCCTCAAACAATGTGTGTGCTCTACTAGGCCTCAAACAATGTGTGTGGATGCTCTACTAGGCCTCAAACAATGTGTGTGTATGCTCTACTAGGCCTCAAACAATGTGTGTGGATGCTCTACTAGGCCTCAAACAATGTGTGTGTGTGCTCTACTAGGCCTCAAACAATGTGTGTGTATGTCTACTAGGCCTCAAACAATGTGTGTGGATGCTCTACTAGGCCTCAAACAATGTGTGTGTATGCTCTACTAGGCCTAAAACAATGTGTGTGGATGCTCTACTAGGCCTCAAACAATGTGTGTGGATGCTCTACTAGGCCTCAAACAATGTGTGTGTGCTCTACTAGGCCTCAAACAATGTGTGTGGATGCTCTACTAGGCCTCAAACAATGTGTGTGGATGCTCTACTAGGCCTCAAACAATGTAAGTGTATGCTCTACTAGGCCTCAAACAATGTGTGTGGATTCTCTACTAGGCCTCAAACAATGTGTGTGTATACTCTACTAGGCCTCAAACAATGTGTGTGGATGCTCTACTAGGCCTCAAACAATGTGTGTGGATGCTCTACTAGGCCTCAAACAATGTGTGTGCTCTACTAGGCCTCAAACAATGTGTGTGGATGCTCTACTAGGCCTCAAACAATGTAAGTGTATGCTCTACTAGGCCTCAAACAATGTGTGTGGATGCTCTACTAGGCCTCAAACAATGTGTGTGCTCTACTAGGCCTAAAAAAATGTGTGTGGATGCTCTACTAGGCCTCAAACAATGTGTGAGGATGCTCTACAATGTGTGTGGATGCTCTACTAGGCCTCAAACAATGTGTGTGTATGTCTACTAGGCCTCAAACAATGTGTGTGGATGCTCTACTAGGCCTCAAACAATGTGTGTGTATGTCTACTAGGCCTCAAACAATGTGTGTGTATGCTCTACTAGGCCTCAAACAATGTGTGTGGATGCTCTACTAGGCCTCAAACAATGTGTGTGTATGCTCTACTAGGCCTCAAACAATGTGTGTGTATGCTCTACTAGGCCTCAAACAATGTGTGTGTGTGCTCTACTAGGCCTCAAACAATGTGTGTGTATGTCTACTAGGCCTCAAACAATGTGTGAGGATGCTCTACTAGGCCTCAAACAATGTGTGTGTGCTCTACTAGGCCTCAAACAATGTGTGTGTGCTCTACTAGGCCTCAAACAATGTGTGTGGGTACTCTACTAGGCCTCAAACAATGTGTGTGTATGCTCTACTAGGCCTCAAACAATGTGTGTGTATGCTCTACTAGGCCTCAAACAATGTGTGTGTGCTCTACTAGGCCTCAAACAATGTGTGTATGTACTCTACTAGGCCTCAAACAATGTGTGTGTGTACTCTACTAGGCCTCAAACAATGTGTGTGTATACTCTACTAGGCCTCAAACAATGTGTGTGTATGTCTACTAGGCCTCAAACAATGTGTGTGTGTGCTCTACTAGGCCTCAAACAATGTGTGTGGATGTCTACTAGGCCTCAAACAATGTGTGTGTATGCTCTACTAGGCCTCAAACAATGTGTGTGGATGCTCACTAGGCCTCAAACAATGTGTGTGGATGCCCTACTAGGCCTCAAACAATGTGTGTGCATGCTAAACTAGGCCTCAAACAATGTGTGTGGATGCTCTACTAGGCCTCAAACAATGTGTGTGTATGTCTACTAGGCCTCAAACAATGTGTGTGCATGCTCTGCTAGGCCTCAAACAATGTGTGTGTATGCTCTACTAGGCCTCAAACAATGTGTGTGGATGTCTACTAGGCCTCAAACAATGTGTGTGGATGCTCTACTAGGCCTCAAACAATGTGTGTGTGTACTCTACTAGGCCTCAAACAATGTGTGTGTATACTCTACTAGGCCTCAAACTATATGTGGATGTCTACTAGGCCTCAAACAATGTGTGTGTGTACTCTACTAGGCCTCAAACAATGTGTGTGTGCTCTACTAGGCCTCAAACAATGTGTGTGTATGCTCTACTAGGCCTCAAACAATGTGTGTGGATGCTCTACTAGGCCTCAAACAATGTGTGTGGATGCTCTACTAGGCCTCAAACAATGTGTGTGGATGCTCTACTAGACCTCAAACAATGTGTGTGTACTCTACTAGGCCTCAAACAATGTGTGTGTGTGCTCTACTAGGCCTCAAACAATGTGTGTGCATGCTCTACTAGGCCTCAAACAATGTGTGTGTGTGCTCTACTACTAGGCCTCAAACAATGTGTGTGTGTGCTCTACTAGGCCTCAAACAATGTGTGTGGGTGATCTACTAGGCCTCAAACAATGTGTGTGTATGCTCTACTAGGCCTCAAACAATGTGTGTGGATGCTCTACTAGGCCTCAAACAATGTGTGTGTGTGCTCTACTAGGCCTCAAACAATGTGTGTGTGTGCTCTACTAGGCCTCAAACAATGTGTGTGTGTGCTCTACTAGGCCTCAAACAATGTGTGTGTGTGCTCTACTAGGCCTCAAACAATGTGTGTGTATGCTCTACTAGGCCTCAAACAATGTGTGTGTGTACTCTACTAGGCCTCAAACAATGTGTGTGTATGCTCTACTAGGCCTCAAACAATGTGTGTGTATACTCTACTAGGCCTCAAACAATGTGTGTGTGTGCTCTACTAGGCCTCAAACAATGTGTGTGTGCTCTACTAGGCCTCAAACAATGTGTGTGGATGCTCTACTAGGCCTCAAACAATGTGTGTGTATGCTCTACTAGGCCTCAAACAATGTGTGTGTATGCTCTACTAGGCCTCAAACAATGTGTGTGCATGCTCTACTAGGCCTCAAACAATGTGTGTGTGTGCTCTACTAGGCCTCAAACAATGTGTGTGTGTGCTCTACTAGGCCTCAAACAATGTGTGTGTATGCTCTACTAGGCCTCAAACAATGTGTGTGTATGCTCTACTAGGCCTCAAACAATGTGTGAGGATGCTCTACTAGGCCTCAAACAATGTGTGTGTATGCTCTACTAGGCCTCAAACAATGTGTGTGTATGCTCTACTAGGCCTCAAACAATGTGTGTGGATGCTCTACTAGGCCTCAAACAATGTGTGTGTATACTCTACTAGGCCTGAAACAATGTGTGTGTGTGCTCTACTAGGCCTCAAACAATGTGTGTGTATGCTCTACTAGGCCTCAAACAATGTGTGTGTATACTCTACTAGGCCTCAAACAATGTGTGTGTGTGCTCTACTAGGCCTCAAACAATGTGTGTGTATGTCTACTAGGCCTCAAACAATGTGTGTGCATGCTCTACTAGGCCTCAAACAATGTGTGTGTATGTCTACTAGGCCTCAAACAATGTGTGTGTATGCTCTACTAGGCCTCAAACAATGTGTGTGTATACTCTACTAGGCCTCAAACAATGTGTGTGTGTGCTCTACTAGGCCTCAAACAATGTGTGTGTATGTCTACTAGGCCTCAAACAATGTGTGTGCATGCTCTACTAGGCCTCAAACAATGTGTGTGTATGTCTACTAGGCCTCAAACAATGTGTGTGTGTGCTCTACTAGGCCTCAAACAATGTGTGTGTGTGCTCTACTAGGCCTCAAACAATGTGTGTGTGTGCTCTACTAGGCCTCAAACAATGTGTGTGTATGTCTACTAGGCCTCAAACAATGTGTGTGCATGCTCTACTAGGCCTCAAACAATGTGTGTGTATGTCTACTAGGCCTCAAACAATGTGTGTATGCTCTACTAGGCCTCAAACAATGTGTGTGTATGCTCTACTAGGCCTCAAACAATGTGTGTGTATGCTCTACTAGGCCTCAAACAATGTGTGTGTATACTCTACTAGGCCTCAAACAATGTGTGTGTGTGCTCTACTAGGCATCAAACAATGTGTGTGCTCTACTAGGCCTCAAACAATGTGTGTGTGCTCTACTAGGCCTCAAACAATGTGTGTGGATGCTCTACTAGGCCTCAAACAATGTGTGTGTGTGCTCTACTAGGCCTCAAACAATGTGTGTGTATGCTCTACTAGGCCTCAAACAATGTGTGTGGATGCTCTACTAGGCCTCAAACAATGTGTGTGGATGCTCTACTAGGCCTCAAACAATGTGTGTGTGCTCTACTAGGCCTCAAACAATGTGTGTGTGCTCTACTAGGCCTCAAACAATGTGTGTGGATGCTCTACTAGGCCTCAAACAATGTGTGTGTACTCTACTAGGCCTCAAACAATGTGTGTGTATGCTCTACTAGGCCTCAAACAATGTGTGTGGATGCTCTACTAGGCCTCAAACAATGTGTGTGGATGCTCTACTAGGCCTCAAACAATGTGTGTGTACTCTACTAGGCCTCAAACAATATGTGTATGCTCGACTAGGCCTCAAACAATGTGTGTGTGTGCTCTACTAGGCCTCAAACAATGTGTGTGTATGCTCTACTAGGCCTCAAACAATGTGTGTGCTCTACTAGGCCTCAAACAATGTGTGTGTATACTCTACTAGGCCTCAAACAATGTGTGTGTGGATGCTCTACTAGGCCTCAAACAATGTGTGTGTGTACTCTACTAGGCCTCAAACAATGTGTGTGAGGATGCTCTACTAGGCCTCAAACAATGTGTGTGTGTGCTCTACTAGGCCTCAAACAATGTGTGTGGATGCTCTACTAGGCCTCAAACAATGTGTGTGTATACTCTACTAGGCCTCAAACAATGTGTGTGTATGCTCTACTAGGCCTCAAACAATGTGTGTGGATGCTCTACTAGGCCTCAAACAATGTGTGTGTATGCTCTACTAGGCCTCAAACAATGTGTGTATGCTCTACTAGGCCTCAAACAATGTGTGTGCATGCTCTACTAGGCCTCAAACAATGTGTGTGTATACTCTACTAGGCCTCAAACAATGTGTGTGTATACTCTACTAGGCCTCAAACAATGTGTGTGTATACTCTACTAGGCCTCAAACAATGTGTGTGAATGCTCTACTAGGCCTCAAACAATGTGTGTGGATGCTCTACTAGGCCTCAAACAATGTGTGTGTAGACTCTACTAGGCCTCAAACAATGTGTGTGTATGCTCTACTAGGCCTCAAACAATGTGTGTGTGTGCTCTACTAGGCCTCAAACAATGTGTGTGGATGCTCTACTAGACCTCAAACAATGTGTGTGCTCTACTAGGCCTCAAACAATGTGTGTGTGTGCTCTACTAGGCCTCAAACAATGTGTGTGGATACTCTACTAGGCCTCAAACAATGTGTGTGGATACTCTACTAGGCCTCAAACAATGTGTGTGTGAATGCTCTACTAGGCCTCAAACAATGTGTGTGTATGCTCTACTAGCCCTCAAACAATGTGTGTGTATGCTCTACTAGGCCTCAAACAATGTGTGTGCTCTACTAGGCCTCAAACAATGTGTGTGGATGCTCTACTAGACCTCAAACAATGTGTATACTCTACTAGGCCTCAAACAATGTGTGTGTATGTCTACTAGGCCTCAAACAATGTGTGTGTATACTCTACTAGGCCTCAAACAATGTGTGTGTGTACTCTACTAGGCCTCAAACAATGTGTGTGTGTACTCTACTAGGCCTCAAACAATGTGTGTGCTCTACTAGGCCTCAAACAATGTGTGTGTATACTCTACTAGGCCTCAAACAATGTGTGTGTGTACTCTACTAGTCCTCAAACAATGTGTGTGCTCTACTAGGCCTCAAACAATGTGTGTGCATGCTCTACTAGGCCTCAAACAATGTGTGTGTATGTCTACTAGGCCTCAAACAATGTGTGTGTATCCTCTACTAGGCCTCAAACAATGTGTGTGGATGCTCTACTAGGCCTCAAACAATGTGTGTGTGTGCTCTACTAGGCCTCAAACAATGTATGTGGATGCTCTACTAGGCCTCAAACAATGTGTGTGTATGCTCTACTAGGCCTCAAACAATGTGTGTGTGTGCTCTACTAGGCCTCAAACAATGTGTGTGTGTGCTCTACTAGGCCTCAAACAATGTGTGTGTGTGCTCTACTAGGCCTCAAACAATGTGTGTGTATGCTCTACTAGGCCTCAAACAATGTGTGTGTGTACTCTACTAGGCCTCAAACAATGTGTGTGTATGCTCTACTAGGCCTCAAACAATGTGTGTGGGTACTCTACTAGGCCTCAAACAATGTGTGTGTATGCTCTACTAGTCCTCAAACAATGTGTGTACTCTACTAGGCCTCAAACAATGTGTATGTATGCTCTACTAGGCCTCAAACAATGTGTGTGTGCTCTACTAGGCCTCAAACAATGTGTGTGTGTGCTCTGCTAGGCCTCAAACAATGTGTGTGTGTGCTCTACTAGGCCTCAAACAATGTGTGTGGATGCTCTACTAGGCCTCAAACAATGTGTGTGTGTACTCTACTAGGCCTCAAACAATGTGTGTGCTCTACTAGGCCTCAAACAATGTGTGTGTGCTCTACTAGGCCTCAAACAATGTGTGAGGATGCTCTACTAGGCCTCAAACAATGTGTGTGTATGTCTACTAGGCCTCAAACAATGTGTGTGTATGTCTACTAGGCCTCAAACAATGTGTGTGTGCTCTACTAGGCCTCAAACAATGTATGCTCTACTAGGCCTCAAACAATGTGTGTGTATGCTCTACTAGGCCTCAAACAATGTGTGTGTGTACTCTACTAGGCCTCAAACAATGTGTGTGCTCTACTAGGCCTCAAACAATGTGTGTGTGCTCTACTAGGCCTCAAACAATGTGTGTGTATACTCTACTAGGCCTCAAACAATGTGTGTGTATGTCTACTAGGCCTCAAACAATGTGTGTGTATGTCTACTAGGCCTCAAACAATGTGTGTGTGCTCTACTAGGCCTCAAACAATGTGTGTGTATACTCTACTAGGCCTCAAACAATGTGTGTGTGTGCTCTACTAGACCTCAAACAATGTGTGTGCTCTACTAGGCCTCAAACAATGTATGTGTATGCTCTACTAGGCCTCAAACAATGTGTGTATACTCTACTAGGCCTCAAACAATGTGTGTGGATGCTCTACTAGGCCTCAAACAATGTGTGTGTGTACTCTACTAGGCCTCAAACAATGTGTGTGTGTACTCTACTAGGCCTCAAACAATGTGTGTGGATGCTCTACTAGGCCTCAAACAATGTGTGTGTATGCTCTACTAGGCCTCAAACAATGTGTGTGTATGTCTACTAGGCCTCAAACAATGTGTGTGGATGCTCTACTAGGCCTCAAACAATGTGTGAGGATGCTCTACTAGGCCTCAAACAATGTGTGTGTATACTCTACTAGGCCTCAAACAATGTGTGTGTGTGCTCTACTAGGCCTCAAACAATGTGTATGCATGCTCTACTAGGCCTCAAACAATGTGTGTGCATGCTCTACTAGGCCTCAAACAATGTGTGTGTATACTCTACTAGGCCTCAAACAATGTGTGTGTATGCTCTACTAGGCCTCAAACAATGTGTGTGTATACTCTACTAGGCCTCAAACAATGTGTGTGTATACTCTGCTAGGCCTCAAACAATGTGTGTGTATACTCTACTAGGCCTCAAACAATGTGTGTGTGTGCTCTACTAGGCCTCAAACAATGTGTGTGTATGTCTACTAGGCCTCAAACAATGTGTGTGTATACTCTACTAGGCCTCAAACAATGTGTGTGGATGCTCTACTAGGCCTCAAACAATGTGTGTGTATGTCTACTAGGCCTCAAACAATGTGTGTGCTCTACTAGGCCTCAAACAATGTGTGTGGATGCTCTACTAGGCCTCAAACAATGTATGTGTGCTCTACTAGGCCTCAAACAATGTGTGTGTATGTCTACTAGGCCTCAAACAATGTGTGTAGATGCTCTACTAGGCCTCAAACAATGTGTGTGTATGTCTACTAGGCCTCAAACAATGTGTGTGTGTACTCTACTAGGCCTCAAACAATGTGTGTGTATACTCTACTAGGCCTCAAACAATGTGTGTGTGTACTCTACTAGGCCTCAAACAATGTGTATACTCTACTAGGCCTCAAACAATGTGTGTGGATGCTCTACTAGGCCTCAAACAATGTGTGTGTATGCTCTACTAGGCCTCAAACAATGTGTGTGCTCTACTAGGCCTCAAACAATGTGTGTGGATGCTCTACTAGGCCTCAAACAATGTGTTTGGATGCTCTACTAGGCCTCAAACAATGTGTGTACTCTACTAGGCCTCAAACAATGTGTGTGGATGCTCTACTAGGCCTCAAACAATGTGTGTGGATGCTCTACTAGGCCTCAAACAATGTGTGTGTATGCTCTACTAGGCCTCAAACAATGTGTGTGTATGTCTACTAGGCCTCAAACAATGTGTGTGGATGCTCTACTAGGCCTCAAACAATGTGTGTGTACTCTACTAGGCCTCAAACAATGTGTGTGTGTGCTCTACTAGGCCTCAAACAATGTGTGTGTATGCTCTACTAGGCCTCAAACAATGTGTGTATGCTCTACTAGACCTCAAACAATGTGTGTGTGTACTCTACTAGGCCTCAAACAATGTGTGTGGATGCTCTACTAGGCCTCAAACAATGTGTGTATGCTCTACTAGACCTCAAACAATGTGTGTGTGTACTCTACTAGGCCTCAAACAATGTGTGTGTATGCTCTACTAGGCCTCAAACAATGTGTGTGTATACTCTACTAGGCCTCAAACAATGTGTGTGTATGCTCTACTAGGCCTCAAACAATGTGTGTGGATGCTCTACTAGGCCTCAAACAATGTGTGTGGATGCTCTACTAGGCCTCAAACAATGTGTGTGTGTACTCTACTAGGCCTCAAACAATGTGTGTGTGTGCTCTACTAGGCCTCAAACAATGTGTGTGTATGCTCTACTAGGCCTCAAACAATGTGTGTGCTCTACTAGGCCTCAAACAATGTGTGTGGATGCTCTACTAGGCCTCAAACAATGTGTGTGTATGCTCTACTAGGCCTCAAACAATATGTGTGGATGCTCTACTAGGCCTCAAACAATGTGTGTGTGTGCTCTACTAGGCCTCAAACAATGTGTGTGTATGCTCTACTACGCCTTAAACAATGTGTGTGTATACTCTACTAGGCCTCAAACAATGTGTGTGTATACTCTACTAGGCCTCAAACAATGTGTGTGTATGCTCTACTAGGCCTCAAACAATGTGTGTGTGTGCTCTACTAGGCCTCAAACAATGTGTGTGTATACTCTACTAGGCCTCAAACAATGTGTGTGTATACTCTACTAGGCCTCAAACAATGTGTGTGTGTACTCTACTAGGGCCCAAACAATGTGTGTGGATGCTCTACTAGGCCTCAAACAATGTGTGTGTATGCTCTACTAGGCCTCAAACAATGTGTGTGTATACTCTACTAGGCCTCAAACAATGTGTGTGGATGCTCTACTAGGCCTCAAACAATGTGTGTGGATGCTCTACTAGGCCTCAAACAATGTGTGTGTGTGCTCTACTATGCCTCAAACAATGTGTGTGTGTGCTCCACTAGGCCTCAAACAATGTGTGTGTGCTCTACTAGGCCTCAAACAATGTGTGTGGATGCTCTACTAGGCCTCAAATAATGTGTGTGGATTCTCTACTAGGCCTCAAACAATGTGTGTGTATACTCTACTAGGCCTCAAACAATGTGTGTGGATGCTCTACTAGGCCTCAAACAATGTGTGTGGATGCTCTACTAGGCCTCAAACAATGTGTGTGCTCTACTAGGCCTCAAACAATGTGTGTGGATGCTCTACTAGGCCTCAAACAATGTAAGTGTATGCTCTACTAGGCCTCAAACAATGTGTGTGGATGCGCTACTAGGCCTCAAACAATGTGTGTGCTCTACTAGGCCTAAAAAAATGTGTGTGGATGCTCTACTAGGCCTCAAACAATGTGTGAGGATGCTCTACTAGGCCTCAAACAATGTGTGTGGATGCTCTACTAGGCCTCAAACAATGTGTGTATATGTCTACTAGGCCTCAAACAATGTGTGTGGATGCTCTACTAGGCCTCAAACAATGTGTGTGTATGTCTACTAGGCCTCAAACAATGTGTGTGTATGCTCTACTAGGCCTCAAACAATGTGTGTGGATGCTCTACTAGGCCTCAAACAATGTGTGTATGTCTACTAGGCCTCAAACAATGTGTGTGTATGCTCTACTAGGCCTCAAACAATGTGTGTGTACTCTACTAGGCCTCAAACAATGTGTGTGTATGCTCTACTAGGCCTCAAACAATGTGTGTGTATGTCTACTAGGCCTCAAACAATGTGTGTGGATGCTCTACTAGACCTCAAACAATGTGTGTGTATGTCTACTAGGCCTCAAACAATGTGTGTGTATGCTCTACTAGACCTCAAACAATGTGTGTATGCTCTACTAGGCCTCAAACAATGTGTGTGTGTGCTCTACTAGGCCTCAAACAATGTGTATGCTCTACTAGGCCTCAAACAATGTGTGTGTATGTCTACTAGGCCTCAAACAATGTGTGAGGATGCTCTACTAGGCCTCAAACAATGTGTGTGTGCTCTACTAGGCCTCAAACAATGTGTGTGTGTGCTCTACTAGGCCTCAAACAATGTGTGTGGATGTCTACTAGGCCTCAAACAATGTGTGTGTATGCTCTACTAGGCCTCAAACAATGTGTGTGGATGCTCACTAGGCCTCAAACAATGTGTGTGGATGCCCTACTAGGCCTCAAACAATGTGTGTGCATGCTAAACTAGGCCTCAAACAATGTGTGTGGATGCTCTACTAGGCCTCAAACAATGTGTGTGTATGTCTACTAGGCCTCAAACAATGTGTGTGCATGCTCTGCTAGGCCTCAAACAATGTGTGTGTATGCTCTACTAGGCCTCAAACAATGTGTGTGTATGCTCTACTAGGCCTCAAACAATGTGTGTGTGTGCTCTACTAGGCCTCAAACAATGTGTGTGGATGCTATACTAGGCCTCAAACAATGTGTGTGGATGCTCTACTAGGCCTCAAACAATGTGTGTGTGTGCTCTACTAGGCCTCAAACAATGTGTGTGTGTGCTCTACTAGGCCTCAAACAATGTGTGTGTGTGCTCTACTAGGCCTCAAACAATGTGTGTGTGTGCTCTACTAGGCCTCAAACAATGTGTGTGTGTACTCTACTAGGCCTCAAACAATGTGTGTGTATGCTCTACTAGGCCTCAAACAATGTGTGTGTATACTCTACTAGGCCTCAAACAATGTGTGTGTGCTCTACTAGGCCTCAAACAATGTGTGTGGATGCTCTACTAGGCCTCAAACAATGTGTGTGTATGCTCTACTAGGCCTCAAACAATGTGTGTGTATGCTCTACTAGGCCTCAAACAATGTGTGTGTATGCTCTACTAGGCCTCAAACAATGTGTGAGGATGCTCTACTAGGCCTCAAACAATGTGTGTGTATGCTCTACTAGGCCTCAAACAATGTGTGTGTATGCTCTACTAGGCCTCAAACAATGTGTGTGTGTGCTCTACTAGGCCTCAAACAATGTGTGTGTGTGCTCTACTAGGCCTCAAACAATGTGTGTGTGTGCTCTACTAGGCCTCAAACAATGTGTGTGTATGTCTACTAGGCCTCAAACAATGTGTGTGTATGCTCTACTAGGCCTCAAACAATGTGTGTGTATGCTCTACTAGGCCTCAAACAATGTGTGTGTGTGCTCTACTAGGCCTCAAACAATGTGTGTGGATGCTCTACTAGGCCTCAAACAATGTGTGTGTATGCTCTACTAGGCCTCAAACAATGTGTGTGTATACTCTACTAGGCCTGAAACAATGTGTGTGTGTGCTCTACTAGGCCTCAAACAATGTGTGTGTATGCTCTACTAGGCCTCAAACAATGTGTGTGTATGTCTACTAGGCCTCAAACAATGTGTGTGCATGCTCTACTAGGCCTCAAACAATGTGTGTGTATGTCTACTAGGCCTCAAACAATGTGTGTATGCTCTACTAGGCCTCAAACAATGTGTGTGTATACTCTACTAGGCCTCAAACAATGTGTGTGTGTGCTCTACTAGGCCTCAAACAATGTGTGTGTATGTCTACTAGGCCTCAAACAATGTGTGTGCATGCTCTACTAGGCCTCAAACAATGTGTGTGTATGTCTACTAGGCCTCAAACAATGTGTGTGTGTGCTCTACTAGGCCTCAAACAATGTGTGTGTGTGCTCTACTAGGCCTCAAACAATGTGTGTGTGTGCTCTACTAGGCCTCAAACAATGTGTGTGTATGTCTACTAGGCCTCAAACAATGTGTGTGCATGCTCTACTAGGCCTCAAACAATGTGTGTGTATGTCTACTAGGCCTCAAACAATGTGTGTATGCTCTACTAGGCCTCAAACAATGTGTGTGTATGCTCTACTAGGCCTCAAACAATGTGTGTGTATGCTCTACTAGGCCTCAAACAATGTGTGTGTATGCTCTACTAGGCCTCAAACAATGTGTGTGTATACTCTACTAGGCCTCAAACAATGTGTGTGTGTGCTCTACTAGGCCTCAAACAATGTGTGTGCTCTACTAGGCCTCAAACAATGTGTGTGGATGCTCTACTAGGCCTCAAACAATGTGTGTGTGTGCTCTACTAGGCCTCAAACAATGTGTGTGTATGCTCTACTAGGCCTCAAACAATGTGTGTGGATGCTCTACTAGGCCTCAAACAATGTGTGTGGATGCTCTACTAGGCCTCAAACAATGTGTGTGTGCTCTACTAGGCCTCAAACAATGTGTGTGTGCTCTACTAGGCCTCAAACAATGTGTGTGGATGCTCTACTAGGCCTCAAACAATGTGTGTGGATGCTCTACTAGGCCTCAAACAATGTGTGTGTATGCTCTACTAGGCCTCAAACAATGTGTGTGGATGCTCTACTAGGCCTCAAACAATGTGTGTGTGTGCTCTACTAGGCCTCAAACAATGTGTGTGTATGTCTACTAGGCCTCAAACAATGTGTGTGGATGCTCTACTAGGCCTCAAACAATGTGTGTGTATGCTCTACTAGGCCTCAAACAATGTGTGTGGATGCTCCACTAGGCCTCAAACAATGTGTGTGGATGCTCTACTAGGCCTCAAACAATGTGTGTGTGCTCTACTAGGCCTCAAACAATGTGTGTGGATGCTCTACTAGGCCTCAAACAATGTGTGTGGATGCTCTACTAGGCCTCAAACAATGTAAGTGTATGCTCTACTAGGCCTCAAACAATGTGTGTGGATTCTCTACTAACTAGGCCTCAAACAATGTGTGTGTATACTCTACTAGGCCTCAAACAATGTGTGTGGATGCTCTACTAGGCCTCAAACAATGTGTGTGGATGCTCTACTAGGCCTCAAACAATGTGTGTGCTCTACTAGGCCTCAAACAATGTGTGTGGATGCTCTACTAGGCCTCAAACAATGTGTGTGTATGCTCTACTAGGCCTCAAACAATGTGTGTGGATGCTCTACTAGGCCTCAAACAATGTGTGTGTGTGCTCTACTAGGCCTCAAACAATGTGTGTATGTCTACTAGGCCTCAAACAATGTGTGTGGATGCTCTACTAGGCCTCAAACAATGTGTGTGTATGCTCTACTAGGCCTCAAACAATGTGTGTGGATGCTCTACTAGGCCTCAAACAATGTGTGTGGATGCTCTACTAGGCCTCAAACAATGTGTGTGTGCTCTACTAGGCCTCAAACAATGTGTGTGGATGCTCTACTAGGCCTCAAACAATGTGTGTGGATGCTCTACTAGGCCTCAAACAATGTAAGTGTATGCTCTACTAGGCCTCAAACAATGTGTGTGGATTCTCTACTAGGCCTCAAACAATGTGTGTGTATACTCTACTAGGCCTCAAACAATGTGTGTGGATGCTCTACTAGGCCTCAAACAATGTGTGTGGATGCTCTACTAGGCCTCAAACAATGTGTGTGCTCTACTAGGCCTCAAACAATGTGTGTGGATGCTCTACTAGGCCTCAAACAATGTAAGTGTATGCTCTACTAGGCCTCAAACAATGTGTGTGGATGCTCTACTAGGCCTCAAACAATGTGTGTGCTCTACTAGGCCTAAAAAAATGTGTGTGGATGCTCTACTAGGCCTCAAACAATGTGTGAGGATGCTCTACAATGTGTGTGGATGCTCTACTAGGCCTCAAACAATGTGTGTGTATGTCTACTAGGCCTCAAACAATGTGTGTGGATGCTCTACTAGGCCTCAAACAATGTGTGTGTATGTCTACTAGGCCTCAAACAATGTGTGTGTATGCTCTACTAGGCCTCAAACAATGTGTGTGGATGCTCTACTAGGCCTCAAACAATGTGTGTGTATGCTCTACTAGGCCTCAAACAATGTGTGTGTATGCTCTACTAGGCCTCAAACAATGTGTGTGTGTGCTCTACTAGGCCTCAAACAATGTGTGTGTATGTCTACTAGGCCTCAAACAATGTGTGAGGATGCTCTACTAGGCCTCAAACAATGTGTGTGTGCTCTACTAGGCCTCAAACAATGTGTGTGTGCTCTACTAGGCCTCAAACAATGTGTGTGGGTACTCTACTAGGCCTCAAACAATGTGTGTGTATGCTCTACTAGGCCTCAAACAATGTGTGTGTATGCTCTACTAGGCCTCAAACAATGTGTGTGTGTGCTCTACTAGGCCTCAAACAATGTGTGTATGTACTCTACTAGGCCTCAAACAATGTGTGTGTGTACTCTACTAGGCCTCAAACAATGTGTGTGTATACTCTACTAGGCCTCAAACAATGTGTGTGTATGTCTACTAGGCCTCAAACAATGTGTGTGTGTGCTCTACTAGGCCTCAAACAATGTGTGTGGATGTCTACTAGGCCTCAAACAATGTGTGTGTATGCTCTACTAGGCCTCAAACAATGTGTGTGGATGCTCACTAGGCCTCAAACAATGTGTGTGGATGCCCTACTAGGCCTCAAACAATGTGTGTGCATGCTAAACTAGGCCTCAAACAATGTGTGTGGATGCTCTACTAGGCCTCAAACAATGTGTGTGTATGTCTACTAGGCCTCAAACAATGTGTGTGCATGCTCTGCTAGGCCTCAAACAATGTGTGTGTATGCTCTACTAGGCCTCAAACAATGTGTGTGGATGTCTACTAGGCCTCAAACAATGTGTGTGGATGCTCTACTAGGCCTCAAACAATGTGTGTGTGTACTCTACTAGGCCTCAAACAATGTGTGTGTATACTCTACTAGGCCTCAAACAATGTGTGGATGTCTACTAGGCCTCAAACAATGTGTGTGTGTACTCTACTAGGCCTCAAACAATGTGTGTGTGCTCTACTAGGCCTCAAACAATGTGTGTGTATGCTCTACTAGGCCTCAAACAATGTGTGTGGATGCTCTACTAGGCCTCAAACAATGTGTGTGGATGCTCTACTAGGCCTCAAACAATGTGTGTGGATGCTCTACTAGACCTCAAACAATGTGTGTGTACTCTACTAGGCCTCAAACAATGTGTGTGTGTGCTCTACTAGGCCTCAAACAATGTGTGTGCATGCTCTACTAGGCCTCAAACAATGTGTGTGTGTGCTCTACTAGGCCTCAAACAATGTGTGTGTGTGCTCTACTAGGCCTCAAACAATGTGTGTGGGTGATCTACTAGGCCTCAAACAATGTGTGTGTATGCTCTACTAGGCCTCAAACAATGTGTGTGGATGCTCTACTAGGCCTCAAACAATGTGTGTGTGTGCTCTACTAGGCCTCAAACAATGTGTGTGTGTGCTCTACTAGGCCTCAAACAATGTGTGTGTGTGCTCTGCTAGGCCTCAAACAATGTGTGTGTGTGCTCTACTAGGCCTCAAACAATGTGTGTGTATGCTCTACTAGGCCTCAAACAATGTGTGTGTGTACTCTACTAGGCCTCAAACAATGTGTGTGTATGCTCTACTAGGCCTCAAACAATGTGTGTGTATACTCTACTAGGCCTCAAACAATGTGTGTGTGTGCTCTACTAGGCCTCAAACAATGTGTGTGTGCTCTACTAGGCCTCAAACAATGTGTGTGGATGCTCTACTAGGCCTCAAACAATGTGTGTGTATGCTCTACTAGGCCTCAAACAATGTGTGTGTATGCTCTACTACTAGGCCTCAAACAATGTGTGTGCATGCTCTACTAGGCCTCAAACAATGTGTGTGTGTGCTCTACTAGGCCTCAAACAATGTGTGTGTGTGCTCTACTAGGCCTCAAACAATGTGTGTGTATGCTCTACTAGGCCTCAAACAATGTGTGTGTATGCTCTACTAGGCCTCAAACAATGTGTGAGGATGCTCTACTAGGCCTCAAACAATGTGTGTGTATGCTCTACTAGGCCTCAAACAATGTGTGTGTATGCTCTACTAGGCCTCAAACAATGTGTGTGGATGCTCTACTAGGCCTCAAACAATGTGTGTGTATACTCTACTAGGCCTGAAACAATGTGTGTGTGTGCTCTACTAGGCCTCAAACAATGTGTGTGTATGCTCTACTAGGCCTCAAACAATGTGTGTGTATACTCTACTAGGCCTCAAACAATGTGTGTGTGTGCTCTACTAGGCCTCAAACAATGTGTGTGTATGTCTACTAGGCCTCAAACAATGTGTGTGCATGCTCTACTAGGCCTCAAACAATGTGTGTGTATGTCTACTAGGCCTCAAACAATGTGTGTGTATGCTCTACTAGGCCTCAAACAATGTGTGTGTATACTCTACTAGGCCTCAAACAATGTGTGTGTGTGCTCTACTAGGCCTCAAACAATGTGTGTGTATGTCTACTAGGCCTCAAACAATGTGTGTGCATGCTCTACTAGGCCTCAAACAATGTGTGTGTATGTCTACTAGGCCTCAAACAATGTGTGTGTGTGCTCTACTAGGCCTCAAACAATGTGTGTGTGTGCTCTACTAGGCCTCAAACAATGTGTGTGTGTGCTCTACTAGGCCTCAAACAATGTGTGTGTATGTCTACTAGGCCTCAAACAATGTGTGTGCATGCTCTACTAGGCCTCAAACAATGTGTGTGTATGTCTACTAGGCCTCAAACAATGTGTGTATGCTCTACTAGGCCTCAAACAATGTGTGTGTATGCTCTACTAGGCCTCAAACAATGTGTGTGTATACTCTACTAGGCCTCAAACAATGTGTGTGTGTGCTCTACTAGGCATCAAACAATGTGTGTGCTCTACTAGGCCTCAAACAATGTGTGTGTGCTCTACTAGGCCTCAAACAATGTGTGTGGATGCTCTACTAGGCCTCAAACAATGTGTGTGTGTGCTCTACTAGGCCTCAAACAATGTGTGTGTATGCTCTACTAGGCCTCAAACAATGTGTGTGGATGCTCTACTAGGCCTCAAACAATGTGTGTGGATGCTCTACTAGGCCTCAAACAATGTGTGTGTGCTCTACTAGGCCTCAAACAATGTGTGTGTGCTCTACTAGGCCTCAAACAATGTGTGTGGATGCTCTACTAGGCCTCAAACAATGTGTGTGTACTCTACTAGGCCTCAAACAATGTGTGTGTATGCTCTACTAGGCCTCAAACAATGTGTGTGGATGCTCTACTAGGCCTCAAACAATGTGTGTGGATGCTCTACTAGGCCTCAAACAATGTGTGTGTACTCTACTAGGCCTCAAACAATATGTGTATGCTCGACTAGGCCTCAAACAATGTGTGTGTGTGCTCTACTAGGCCTCAAACAATGTGTGTGTATGCTCTACTAGGCCTCAAACAATGTGTGTGCTCTACTAGGCCTCAAACAATGTGTGTGTATACTCTACTAGGCCTCAAACAATGTGTGTGTGGATGCTCTACTAGGCCTCAAACAATGTGTGTGTGTACTCTACTAGGCCTCAAACAATGTGTGTGAGGATGCTCTACTAGGCCTCAAACAATGTGTGTGTGTGCTCTACTAGGCCTCAAACAATGTGTGTGGATGCTCTACTAGGCCTCAAACAATGTGTGTGTATACTCTACTAGGCCTCAAACAATGTGTGTGTATGCTCTACTAGGCCTCAAACAATGTGTGTGGATGCTCTACTAGGCCTCAAACAATGTGTGTGTATGCTCTACTAGGCCTCAAACAATGTGTGTGTGGATGCTCTACTAGGCCTCAAACAATGTGTGTGCATGCTCTACTAGGCCTCAAACAATGTGTGTGTATACTCTACTAGGCCTCAAACAATGTGTGTGTATACTCTACTAGGCCTCAAACAATGTGTGTGTATACTCTACTAGGCCTCAAACAATGTGTGTGAATGCTCTACTAGGCCTCAAACAATGTGTGTGGATGCTCTACTAGGCCTCAAACAATGTGTGTGTAGACTCTACTAGGCCTCAAACAATGTGTGTGTATGCTCTACTAGGCCTCAAACAATGTGTGTGTGTGCTCTACTAGGCCTCAAACAATGTGTGTGGATGCTCTACTAGACCTCAAACAATGTGTGTGCTCTACTAGGCCTCAAACAATGTGTGTGTGTGCTCTACTAGGCCTCAAACAATGTGTGTGGATACTCTACTAGGCCTCAAACAATGTGTGTGGATACTCTACTAGGCCTCAAACAATGTGTGTGTGAATGCTCTACTAGGCCTCAAACAATGTGTGTGTATGCTCTACTAGCCCTCAAACAATGTGTGTGTATGCTCTACTAGGCCTCAAACAATGTGTGTGCTCTACTAGGCCTCAAACAATGTGTGTGGATGCTCTACTAGACCTCAAACAATGTGTATACTCTACTAGGCCTCAAACAATGTGTGTGTATGTCTACTAGGCCTCAAACAATGTGTGTGTATACTCTACTAGGCCTCAAACAATGTGTGTGTGTACTCTACTAGGCCTCAAACAATGTGTGTGTGTACTCTACTAGGCCTCAAACAATGTGTGTGCTCTACTAGGCCTCAAACAATGTGTGTGTATACTCTACTAGGCCTCAAACAATGTGTGTGTGTACTCTACTAGTCCTCAAACAATGTGTGTGCTCTACTAGGCCTCAAACAATGTGTGTGCATGCTCTACTAGGCCTCAAACAATGTGTGTGTATGTCTACTAGGCCTCAAACAATGTGTGTGTATCCTCTACTAGGCCTCAAACAATGTGTGTGGATGCTCTACTAGGCCTCAAACAATGTGTGTGTGTGCTCTACTAGGCCTCAAACAATGTATGTGGATGCTCTACTAGGCCTCAAACAATGTGTGTGTATGCTCTACTAGGCCTCAAACAATGTGTGTGTGTGCTCTACTAGGCCTCAAACAATGTGTGTGTGTGCTCTACTAGGCCTCAAACAATGTGTGTGTGTGCTCTACTAGGCCTCAAACAATGTGTGTGTATGCTCTACTAGGCCTCAAACAATGTGTGTGTGTACTCTACTAGGCCTCAAACAATGTGTGTGTATGCTCTACTAGGCCTCAAACAATGTGTGTGGGTACTCTACTAGGCCTCAAACAATGTGTGTGTATGCTCTACTAGTCCTCAAACAATGTGTGTACTCTACTAGGCCTCAAACAATGTGTATGTATGCTCTACTAGGCCTCAAACAATGTGTGTGTGCTCTACTAGGCCTCAAACAATGTGTGTGTGTGCTCTGCTAGGCCTCAAACAATGTGTGTGTGTGCTCTACTAGGCCTCAAACAATGTGTGTGGATGCTCTACTAGGCCTCAAACAATGTGTGTGTGTACTCTACTAGGCCTCAAACAATGTGTGTGCTCTACTAGGCCTCAAACAATGTGTGTGTGCTCTACTAGGCCTCAAACAATGTGTGAGGATGCTCTACTAGGCCTCAAACAATGTGTGTGTATGTCTACTAGGCCTCAAACAATGTGTGTGTATGTCTACTAGGCCTCAAACAATGTGTGTGTGCTCTACTAGGCCTCAAACAATGTATGCTCTACTAGGCCTCAAACAATGTGTGTGTATGCTCTACTAGGCCTCAAACAATGTGTGTGTGTACTCTACTAGGCCTCAAACAATGTGTGTGCTCTACTAGGCCTCAAACAATGTGTGTGTGCTCTACTAGGCCTCAAACAATGTGTGTGTATACTCTACTAGGCCTCAAACAATGTGTGTGTATGTCTACTAGGCCTCAAACAATGTGTGTGTATGTCTACTAGGCCTCAAACAATGTGTGTGTGCTCTACTAGGCCTCAAACAATGTGTGTGTATACTCTACTAGGCCTCAAACAATGTGTGTGTGTGCTCTACTAGACCTCAAACAATGTGTGTGCTCTACTAGGCCTCAAACAATGTATGTGTATGCTCTACTAGGCCTCAAACAATGTGTGTATACTCTACTAGGCCTCAAACAATGTGTGTGGATGCTCTACTAGGCCTCAAACAATGTGTGTGTGTACTCTACTAGGCCTCAAACAATGTGTGTGTGTACTCTACTAGGCCTCAAACAATGTGTGTGGATGCTCTACTAGGCCTCAAACAATGTGTGTGTATGCTCTACTAGGCCTCAAACAATGTGTGTGTATGTCTACTAGGCCTCAAACAATGTGTGTGGATGCTCTACTAGGCCTCAAACAATGTGTGAGGATGCTCTACTAGGCCTCAAACAATGTGTGTGTATACTCTACTAGGCCTCAAACAATGTGTGTGTGTGCTCTACTAGGCCTCAAACAATGTGTATGCATGCTCTACTAGGCCTCAAACAATGTGTGTGCATGCTCTACTAGGCCTCAAACAATGTGTGTGTATACTCTACTAGGCCTCAAACAATGTGTGTGTATGCTCTACTAGGCCTCAAACAATGTGTGTGTATACTCTACTAGGCCTCAAACAATGTGTGTGTATACTCTGCTAGGCCTCAAACAATGTGTGTGTATACTCTACTAGGCCTCAAACAATGTGTGTGTGTGCTCTACTAGGCCTCAAACAATGTGTGTGTATGTCTACTAGGCCTCAAACAATGTGTGTGTATACTCTACTAGGCCTCAAACAATGTGTGTGGATGCTCTACTAGGCCTCAAACAATGTGTGTGTATGTCTACTAGGCCTCAAACAATGTGTGTGCTCTACTAGGCCTCAAACAATGTGTGTGGATGCTCTACTAGGCCTCAAACAATGTATGTGTGCTCTACTAGGCCTCAAACAATGTGTGTGTATGTCTACTAGGCCTCAAACATGTGTGTGTACTCTACTAGGCCTCAAACAATGTGTGTGTATACTCTACTAGGCCTCAAACAATGTGTGTGTGTACTCTACTAGGCCTCAAACAATGTGTATACTCTACTAGGCCTCAAACAATGTGTGTGGATGCTCTACTAGGCCTCAAACAATGTGTGTGTATGCTCTACTAGGCCTCAAACAATGTGTGTGCTCTACTAGGCCTCAAACAATGTGTGTGGATGCTCTACTAGGCCTCAAACAATGTGTGTGGATGCTCTACTAGGCCTCAAACAATGTGTGTACTCTACTAGGCCTCAAACAATGTGTGTGGATGCTCTACTAGGCCTCAAACAATGTGTGTGGATGCTCTACTAGGCCTCAAACAATGTGTGTGTATGCTCTACTAGGCCTCAAACAATGTGTGTGTATGTCTACTAGGCCTCAAACAATGTGTGTGGATGCTCTACTAGGCCTCAAACAATGTGTGTGTACTCTACTAGGCCTCAAACAATGTGTGTGTGTGCTCTACTAGGCCTCAAACAATGTGTGTGTATGCTCTACTAGGCCTCAAACAATGTGTGTATGCTCTACTAGACCTCAAACAATGTGTGTGTGTACTCTACTAGGCCTCAAACAATGTGTGTGGATGCTCTACTAGGCCTCAAACAATGTGTGTATGCTCTACTAGACCTCAAACAATGTGTGTGTGTACTCTACTAGGCCTCAAACAATGTGTGTGTATGCTCTACTAGGCCTCAAACAATGTGTGTGTATACTCTACTAGGCCTCAAACAATGTGTGTGTATGCTCTACTAGGCCTCAAACAATGTGTGTGGATGCTCTACTAGGCCTCAAACAATGTGTGTGGATGCTCTACTAGGCCTCAAACAATGTGTGTGTGTACTCTACTAGGCCTCAAACAATGTGTGTGTGTGCTCTACTAGGCCTCAAACAATGTGTGTGTATGCTCTACTAGGCCTCAAACAATGTGTGTGCTCTACTAGGCCTCAAACAATGTGTGTGGATGCTCTACTAGGCCTCAAACAATGTGTGTGTATGCTCTACTAGGCCTCAAACAATATGTGTGGATGCTCTACTAGGCCTCAAACAATGTGTGTGTGTGCTCTACTAGGCCTCAAACAATGTGTGTGTATGCTCTACTACGCCTCAAACAATGTGTGTGTATACTCTACTAGGCCTCAAACAATGTGTGTGTATACTCTACTAGGCCTCAAACAATGTGTGTGTATGCTCTACTAGGCCTCAAACAATGTGTGTGTGTGCTCTACTAGGCCTCAAACAATGTGTGTGTATACTCTACTAGGCCTCAAACAATGTGTGTGTATACTCTACTAGGCCTCAAACAATGTGTGTGTGTACTCTACTAGGGCCCAAACAATGTGTGTGGATGCTCTACTAGGCCTCAAACAATGTGTGTGTATGCTCTACTAGGCCTCAAACAATGTGTGTGTATACTCTACTAGGCCTCAAACAATGTGTGTGGATGCTCTACTAGGCCTCAAACAATGTGTGTGGATGCTCTACTAGGCCTCAAACAATGTGTGTGTGTGCTCTACTATGCCTCAAACAATGTGTGTGTGTGCTCCACTAGGCCTCAAACAATGTGTGTGTGCTCTACTAGGCCTCAAACAATGTGTGTGGATGCTCTACTAGGCCTCAAATAATGTGTGTGGATTCTCTACTAGGCCTCAAACAATGTGTGTGTATACTCTACTAGGCCTCAAACAATGTGTGTGGATGCTCTACTAGGCCTCAAACAATGTGTGTGGATGCTCTACTAGGCCTCAAACAATGTGTGTGCTCTACTAGGCCTCAAACAATGTGTGTGGATGCTCTACTAGGCCTCAAACAATGTAAGTGTATGCTCTACTAGGCCTCAAACAATGTGTGTGGATGCTCTACTAGGCCTCAAACAATGTGTGTGCTCTACTAGGCCTAAAAAAATGTGTGTGGATGCTCTACTAGGCCTCAAACAATGTGTGAGGATGCTCTACTAGGCCTCAAACAATGTGTGTGGATGCTCTACTAGGCCTCAAACAATGTGTGTGTATGTCTACTAGGCCTCAAACAATGTGTGTGGATGCTCTACTAGGCCTCAAACAATGTGTGTGTATGTCTACTAGGCCTCAAACAATGTGTGTGTATGCTCTACTAGGCCTCAAACAATGTGTGTGGATGCTCTACTAGGCCTCAAACAATGTGTGTATGTCTACTAGGCCTCAAACAATGTGTGTGTATGCTCTACTAGGCCTCAAACAATGTGTGTGTACTCTACTAGGCCTCAAACAATGTGTGTGTATGCTCTACTAGGCCTCAAACAATGTGTGTGTATGTCTACTAGGCCTCAAACAATGTGTGTGGATGCTCTACTAGACCTCAAACAATGTGTGTGTATGTCTACTAGGCCTCAAACAATGTGTGTGTATGCTCTAATAGACCTCAAACAATGTGTGTATGCTCTACTAGGCCTCAAACAATGTGTGTGTGTGCTCTACTAGGCCTCAAACAATGTGTATGCTCTACTAGGCCTCAAACAATGTGTGTGTATGTCTACTAGGCCTCAAACAATGTGTGAGGATGCTCTACTAGGCCTCAAACAATGTGTGTGTGCTCTACTAGGCCTCAAACAATGTGTGTGTGCTCTACTAGGCCTCAAACAATGTGTGTGGGTACTCTACTAGGCCTCAAACAATGTGTGTGTATGCTCTACTAGGCCTCAAACAATGTGTGAGGATGCTCTACTAGGCCTCAAACAATGTGTGTGTATGTCTACTAGGCCTCTAACAATGTGTGTGTATGCTCTACAAACAATGTGTGTGTGTGCTCTACTAGGCCTCAAACAATGTGTGTGGATGTCTACTAGGCCTCAAACAATGTGTGTGTATGCTCTACTAGGCCTCAAACAATGTGTGTGGATGCTCACTAGGCCTCAAACAATGTGTGTGGATGCCCTACTAGGCCTCAAACAATGTGTGTGCATGCTAAACTAGGCCTCAAACAATGTGTGTGGATGCTCTACTAGGCCTCAAACAATGTGTGTGTATGCTCTACTAGGCCTCAAACAATGTGTGTGGATGCTCACTAGGCCTCAAACAATGTGTGTGGATGCTCTACTAGGCCTCAAACAATGTGTGTGGATGCTCTACTAGGCCTCAAACAATGTGTGTGTATGCTCTACTAGGCCTCAAACAATGTGTGTGGATGCTCACTAGGCCTCAAACAATGTGTGTGTATGTCTACTAGGCCTCAAACAATGTGTGTGCATGCTCTGCTAGGCCTCAAACAATGTGTGTGTATGCTCTACTAGGCCTCAAACAATGTGTGAGGATGCTCTACTAGGCCTCAAACAATGTGTGTGTATGTCTACTAGGCCTCTAACAATGTGTGTGTATGCTCTACAAACAATGTGTGTGTGTGCTCTACTAGGCCTCAAACAATGTGTGTGGATGTCTACTAGGCCTCAAACAATGTGTGTGTATGCTCTACTAGGCCTCAAACAATGTGTGTGGATGCTCACTAGGCCTCAAACAATGTGTGTGGATGCCCTACTAGGCCTCAAACAATGTGTGTGCATGCTAAACTAGGCCTCAAACAATGTGTGTGGATGCTCTACTAGGCCTCAAACAATGTGTGTGTATGTCTACTAGGCCTCAAACAATGTGTGTGCATGCTCTGCTAGGCCTCAAACAATGTGTGTGTATGCTCTACTAGGCCTCAAACAATGTGTGTGTATGCTCTACTAGGCCTCAAACAATGTGTGTGTGTGCTCTACTAGGCCTCAAACAATGTGTGTGGATGCTATACTAGGCCTCAAACAATGTGTGTGGATGCTCTACTAGGCCTCAAACAATGTGTGTGTGTGCTCTACTAGGCCTCAAACAATGTGTGTGTGTGCTCTACTAGGCCTCAAACAATGTGTGTGTGTGCTCTACTAGGCCTCAAACAATGTGTGTGTGTGCTCTACTAGGCCTCAAACAATGTGTGTGTGTACTCTACTAGGCCTCAAACAATGTGTGTGTATGCTCTACTAGGCCTCAAACAATGTGTGTGTATACTCTACTAGGCCTCAAACAATGTGTGTGTGCTCTACTAGGCCTCAAACAATGTGTGTGGATGCTCTACTAGGCCTCAAACAATGTGTGTGTATGCTCTACTAGGCCTCAAACAATGTGTGTGTATGCTCTACTAGGCCTCAAACAATGTGTGTGTATGCTCTACTAGGCCTCAAACAATGTGTGAGGATGCTCTACTAGGCCTCAAACAATGTGTGTGTATGCTCTACTAGGCCTCAAACAATGTGTGTGTATGCTCTACTAGGCCTCAAACAATGTGTGTGTGTGCTCTACTAGGCCTCAAACAATGTGTGTGTGTGCTCTACTAGGCCTCAAACAATGTGTGTGTGTGCTCTACTAGGCCTCAAACAATGTGTGTGTATGTCTACTAGGCCTCAAACAATGTGTGTGTATGCTCTACTAGGCCTCAAACAATGTGTGTGTATGCTCTACTAGGCCTCAAACAATGTGTGTGTGTGCTCTACTAGGCCTCAAACAATGTGTGTGGATGCTCTACTAGGCCTCAAACAATGTGTGTGTATGCTCTACTAGGCCTCAAACAATGTGTGTGTATACTCTACTAGGCCTGAAACAATGTGTGTGTGTGCTCTACTAGGCCTCAAACAATGTGTGTGTATGCTCTACTAGGCCTCAAACAATGTGTGTGTATGTCTACTAGGCCTCAAACAATGTGTGTGCATGCTCTACTATGTGTATGTCTACTAGGCCTCAAACAATGTGTGTATGCTCTACTAGGCCTCAAACAATGTGTGTGTATACTCTACTAGGCCTCAAACAATGTGTGTGTGTGCTCTACTAGGCCTCAAACAATGTGTGTGTATGTCTACTAGGCCTCAAACAATGTGTGTGCATGCTCTACTAGGCCTCAAACAATGTGTGTGTATGTCTACTAGGCCTCAAACAATGTGTGTGTGTGCTCTACTAGGCCTCAAACAATGTGTGTGTGTGCTCTACTAGGCCTCAAACAATGTGTGTGTGTGCTCTACTAAGCCTCAAACAATGTGTGTGTATGTCTACTAGGCCTCAAACAATGTGTGTGGATGCTCTACTAGGCCTCAAACAATGTGTGTGTATGTCTACTAGGCCTCAAACAATGTGTGTATGCTCTACTAGGCCTCAAACAATGTGTGTGTATGCTCTACTAGGCCTCAAACAATGTGTGTGTATGCTCTACTAGGCCTCAAACAATGTGTGTGTATGCTCTACTAGGCCTCAAACAATGTGTGTGTATACTCTACTAGGCCTCAAACAATGTGTGTGTGTGCTCTACTAGGCCTCAAACAATGTGTGTGCTCTACTAGGCCTCAAACAATGTGTGTGGATGCTCTACTAGGCCTCAAACAATGTGTGTGTGTGCTCTACTAGGCCTCAAACAATGTGTGTGTATGCTCTACTAGGCCTCAAACAATGTGTGTGGATGCTCTACTAGGCCTCAAACAATGTGTGTGGATGCTCTACTAGGCCTCAAACAATGTGTGTGTGCTCTACTAGGCCTCAAACAATGTGTGTGTGCTCTACTAGGCCTCAAACAATGTGTGTGGATGCTCTACTAGGCCTCAAACAATGTGTGTGTACTCTACTAGGCCTCAAACAATGTGTGTGTATGCTCTACTAGGCCTTAAACAATGTGTGTGGATGCTCTACTAGGCCTCAAACAATGTGTGTGGATGCTCTACTAGGCCTCAAACAATGTGTGTGTACTCTACTAGGCCTCAAACAATATGTGTATGCTCGACTAGGCCTCAAACAATGTGTGTGTGTGCTCTACTAGGCCTCAAACAATGTGTGTGTATGCTCTACTAGGCCTCAAACAATGTGTGTGCTCTACTAGGCCTCAAACAATGTGTGTGTATACTCTACTAGGCCTCAAACAATGTGTGTGTATACTCTACTAGGCCTCAAACAATGTGTGTGTGCTCTACTAGGCCTCAAACAATGTGTGTGTGTACTCTACTAGGCCTCAAACAATGTGTGTGTGTACTCTACTAGGCCTCAAACAATGTGTGTGTGCTCTACTAGGCCTCAAACAATGTGTGTGGATGCTCTACTAGGCCTCAAACAATGTGTGTGAGGATTCTCTACTAGGCCTCAAATAATGTGTGTGAGGATTCTCTACTAGGCCTCAAATAATGTGTGTGTGTGCTCTACTAGGCCTCAAACAATGTGTGTGGATGCTCTACTAGGCCTCAAACAATGTGTGTGTATACTCTACTAGGCCTCAAACAATGTGTGTGTGTGCTCTACTAGGCCTCAAACAATGTGTGTGTATGCTCTACTAGGACTCAAACAATGTGTGTGTGTTCTCTACTAGGCCTCAAACAATGTGTGTGTATGCTCTACTAGGCCTCAAACAATGTGTGTGGATGCTCTACTAGGCCTCAAACAATGTGTGTGTATGTCTACTAGGCCTCAAACAATGTGTGTGTGTGCTCGACTAGGCCTCAAACAATGTGTGTGCATGCTGTACTAGGCCTCAAACAATGTGTGTGTGCTCTACTAGGCCTCAAACAATGTGTGTGTATGCTCTACTAGGCCTCAAACAATGTGTGTGTATGCTCTACTAGGCCTCAAACAATGTGTGTGTGCTCTACTAGGCCTCAAGCAATGTGTGTGTATGCTCTACTAGGCCTCAAACAATGTGTGTGTGTGCTCTACTAGGCCTCAAACAATGTGTGTGTGTGCTCTACTAGGCCTCAAACACTCAAACAATGTGTGGGTGTGCTCTACTAGGCCTCAAACAATGTGTGTGTATACTCTACTAGTCCTCAAACAATGTGTGTGTGCTCTACTAGACCTCAAACAATGTGTGTGTGTGCTATACTAGGCCTCAAACAATGTGTGTGCTCTACTAGGCCTCAAACAATGTGTGTGTGTGCTCTACTAGGCCTCAAACAATGTGTGTGTATGCTCTACTAGGCCTCAAACAATGTGTGTGCTCTACTAGGCCTCAAACAATGTGTGTGTGTGCTCTACTAGGCCTCAAACAATGTGTGTGGATGCTCTACTAGGCCTCAAACAATGTGTGTGTGTGCTCTACTAGGCCTCAAACAATGTGTGTGTGTGCTCTACTAGGCCTCAAACAATGTGTGTGGATGCTCTACTAGGCCTCAAACAATGTGTGTGTGTGTGCTCTACTAGGCCTCAAACAATGTGTGTGTGCTCTACTAGGCCTCAAACAATGTGTGTGAATGCTCTACTAGGCCTCAAACAATGTGTGTGTACTCTACTAGGCCTCAAACAATGTGTGTGTGTACTCTACTAGGCCTCAAACAATGTGTGTGTATACTCTACTAGGCCTCAAACAATGTGTGTGGGTACTCTACTAGGCCTCAAACAATGTGTGTGTATGCTCTACTAGGCCTCAAACAATGTGTGAGGGATGCTCTACTAGGCCTCAAGCAATGTGTGTGTATGCTCTACTAGGCCTCAAACAATGTGTGTGTATGTCTACTAGGCCTCAAACAATGTGTGTGCATGCTCTACTAGGCCTCAAACAATGTGTGTGTATACTCTACTAGGCCTCAAACAATGTGTGTGTGCTCTACTAGGCCTCAAACAATGTGTGTATGTACTCTACTAGGCCTCAAACAATGTGTGTGTATGCTCTACTAGGCCTCAAACAATGTGTGTGTATGCTCTACTAGGCCTCAAACAATGTGTGTGTGTGCTCTACTAGGCCTCAAACAATGTGTGTGTGTGCTCTACTAGGCCTCAAACAATGTGTGTGGATGCTCTACTAGGCCTCAAACAATGTGTGTGTATGCTCTACTAGGCCTCAAACAATGTGTGTGTATACTCTACTAGGCCTCAAACAATGTGTGTGTGCTCTACTAGGCCTCAAACAATGTGTGTGGATGCTCTACTAGGCCTCAAACAATGTGTGTGTATGCTCTACTAGGCCTCAAACAATGTGTGTGTATGCTCTACTAGGCCTCAAACAATGTGTGTGTATGCTCTACTAGGCCTCAAACAATGTGTGTGTATGCTCTACTAGGCCTCAAACAATGTGTGTGTATGCTCTACTAGGCCTCAAACAATGTGTGTGTGTGCTCTACTAGGCCTCAAACAATGTGTGTGTGTGCTCTACTAGGCCTCAAACAATGTGTGTGTGTGCTCTACTAGGCCTCAAACAATGTGTGTGTATGTCTACTAGGCCTCAAACAATGTGTGTGTATGCTCTACTAGGCCTCAAACAATGTGTGTGTATGCTCTACTAGGCCTCAAACAATGTGTGTGTGTGCTCTACTAGGCCTCAAACAATGTGTGTGGATGCTCTACTAGGCCTCAAACAATGTGTGTGTATGCTCTACTAGGCCTCAAACAATGTGTGTGTATACTCTACTAGGCCTGAAACAATGTGTGTGTGTGCTCTACTAGGCCTCAAACAATGTGTGTGTATGCTCTACTAGGCCTCAAACAATGTGTGTGTATGTCTACTAGGCCTCAAACAATGTGTGTGCATGCTCTACTAGGCCTCAAACAATGTGTGTGTATGTCTACTAGGCCTCAAACAATGTGTGTATGCTCTACTAGGCCTCAAACAATGTGTGTGTATACTCTACTAGGCCTCAAACAATGTGTGTGTGTGCTCTACTAGGCCTCAAACAATGTGTGTGTATGTCTACTAGGCCTCAAACAATGTGTGTGCATGCTCTACTAGGCCTCAAACAATGTGTGTGTATGTCTACTAGGCCTCAAACAATGTGTGTGTGTGCTCTACTAGGCCTCAAACAATGTGTGTGTGTGCTCTACTAGGCCTCAAACAATGTGTGTGTGTGCTCTACTAGGCCTCAAACAATGTGTGTGTATGTCTACTAGGCCTCAAACAATGTGTGTGCATGCTCTACTAGGCCTCAAACAATGTGTGTGTATGTCTACTAGGCCTCAAACAATGTGTGTATGCTCTACTAGGCCTCAAACAATGTGTGTGTATGCTCTACTAGGCCTCAAACAATGTGTGTGTATGCTCTACTAGGCCTCAAACAATGTGTGTGTATACTCTACTAGGCCTCAAACAATGTGTGTGTGTGCTCTACTAGGCCTCAAACAATGTGTGTGCTCTACTAGGCCTCAAACAATGTGTGTGGATGCTCTACTAGGCCTCAAACAATGTGTGTGTGCTCTACTAGACCTCAAACAATGTGTGTGTGTGCTATACTAGGCCTCAAACAATGTGTGTGTGCTCTACTAGGCCTCAAACAATGTGTGTGTGTGCTCTACTAGGCCTCAAACAATGTGTGTGTGTGCTCTACTAGGCCTCAAACAATGTGTGTGTGTGCTCTACTAGGCCTCAAACAATGTGTGTGGATGCTCTACTAGGCCTCAAACAATGTGTGTGTGTGTGCTCTACTAGGCCTCAAACAATGTGTGTGTGCTCTACTAGGCCTCAAACAATGTGTGTGAATGCTCTACTAGGCCTCAAACAATGTGTGTGTACTCTACTAGGCCTCAAACAATGTGTGTGTGTACTCTACTAGGCCTCAAACAATGTGTGTGTATACTCTACTAGGCCTCAAACAATGTGTGTGGGTACTCTACTAGGCCTCAAACAATGTGTGTGTATGCTCTACTAGGCCTCAAACAATGTGTGAGGGATGCTCTACTAGGCCTCAAGCAATGTGTGTGTATGCTCTACTAGGCCTCAAACAATGTGTGTGTATGTCTACTAGGCCTCAAACAATGTGTGTGCATGCTCTACTAGGCCTCAAACAATGTGTGTGTATACTCTACTAGGCCTCAAACAATGTGTGTGTGCTCTACTAGGCCTCAAACAATGTGTGTATGTACTCTACTAGGCCTCAAACAATGTGTGTGTATGCTCTACTAGGCCTCAAACAATGTGTGTGTATGCTCTACTAGGCCTCAAACAATGTGTGTGTGTGCTCTACTAGGCCTCAAACAATGTGTGTGTGTGCTCTACTAGGCCTCAAACAATGTGTGTGGATGCTCTACTAGGCCTCAAACAATGTGTGTGGATGCTCTACTAGGCCTCAAACAATGTGTGTGGATGCTCTACTAGGCCTCAAACAATGTGTGTGTATGCTCTACTAGGCCTCAAACAATGTGTGTGTATACTCTACTAGGCCTCAAACAATGTGTGTGTGCTCTACTAGGCCTCAAACAATGTGTGTGGATGCTCTACTAGGCCTCAAACAATGTGTGTGTATGCTCTACTAGGCCTCAAACAATGTGTGTGTATGCTCTACTAGGCCTCAAACAATGTGTGTGTATGCTCTACTAGGCCTCAAACAATGTGTGAGGATGCTCTACTAGGCCTCAAACAATGTGTGTGTATGCTCTACTAGGCCTCAAACAATGTGTGTGTATGCCCTACTAGGCCTCAAACAATGTGTGTGTGTGCTCTACTAGGCCTCAAACAATGTGTGTGTGTGCTCTACTAGGCCTCAAACAATGTGTGTGTGTGCTCTACTAGGCCTCAAACAATGTGTGTGTATGTCTACTAGGCCTCAAACAATGTGTGTGTATGCTCTACTAGGCCTCAAACAATGTGTGTGTATGCTCTACTAGGCCTCAAACAATGTGTGTGGATGCTCTACTAGGCCTCAAACAATGTGTGTGTATGTCTACTAGGCCTCAAACAATGTGTGTGTGTGCTCGACTAGGCCTCAAACAATGTGTGTGCATGCTCTACTAGGCCTCAAACAATGTGTGTGTGCTCTACTAGGCCTCAAACAATGTGTGTGTATGCTCTACTAGGCCTCAAACAATGTGTGTGTATGCTCTACTAGGCCTCAAACAATGTGTGTGTGCTCTACTAGGCCTCAAGCAATGTGTGTGTATGCTCTACTAGGCCTCAAACAATGTGTGTGTGTGCTCTACTAGGCCTCAAACAATGTGTGTGTTTGCTCTACTAGGCCTCAAACACTCAAACAATGTGTGGGTGTGCTCTACTAGGCCTCAAACAATGTGTGTGTATACTCTACTAGTCCTCAAACAATGTGTGTGTGCTCTACTAGACCTCAAACAATGTGTGTGTGTGCTATACTAGGCCTCAAACAATATGTGTGCTCTACTAGGCCTCAAACAATGTGTGTGTGTGCTCTGCTAGGCCTCAAACAATGTGTGTGGATGCTCTACTAGGCCTCAAACAATGTGTGTGTGTGCTCTACTAGGCCTCAAACAATGTGTGTGTGTGCTCTACTAGGCCTCAAACAATGTGTGTGGATGCTCTACTAGGCCTCAAACAATGTGTGTGTGTGTGCTCTACTAGGCCTCAAACAATGTGTGTGTGCTCTACTAGGCCTCAAACAATGTGTGTGAATGCTCTACTAGGCCTCAAACAATGTGTGTGTACTCTACTAGGCCTCAAACAATGTGTGTGTGTACTCTACTAGGCCTCAAACAATGTGTGTGGATGCTCTACTAGGCCTCAAACAATGTGTGTGTATGCTCTACTAGGCCTCAAACAATGTGCGTGTGTGCTCTACTAGGCCTCAAACAATGTGTGTGGATGCTCTACTAGGCCTCAAACAATGTGTGTGTATGCTCTACTAGGCCTCAAACAATGTGTATGCTCTACTAGGCCTCAAACAATGTGTGTGTATGCTCTACTAGGCCTCAAACAATGTGTATGCTCTACTAGGCCTCAAACAATGTGTGTGGATGCTCTACTAGGCCTCAAACAATGTGTGTGTATACTCTACTAGGCCTCAAACAATGTGTGTGTGTGCTCTACTAGGCCTCAAACAATGTGTGTGTGTGCTCTACTAGGCCTCAAACAATGTGTGTGTATACTCTACTAGGCCTCAAACAATGTGTGTGTATACTCTACTAGGCCTCAAACAATGTGTGTGTATGTCTACTAGGCCTCAAACAATGTGTGTGTATGTCTACTAGGCCTCAAACAATGTGTGTGTACTCTACTAGGCCTCAAACAATGTGTGTGTATGATCTACTAGGCCTCAAACAATGAATGTGTGTGCTCTACTAGGCCTCAAACAATGTGTGTGGATGCTCTACTAGGCCTCAAACAATGTGTGTGTATACTCTACTAGGCCTCAAACAATGTGTGTGGATGCTCTACTAGGCCTCAAACAATGTGTGTGTGCTCTACTAGGCCTCAAACAATGTGTGTGGATGCTCTACTAGGCCTCAAACAATGTGTGTGTATGCTCTACTAGGCCTCAAACAATGTGTGTGTATGTCTACTAGGCCTCAAACAATGTGTGTGGATGCTCTACTAGGCCTCAAACAATGTGTGTGTATGTCTACTAGGCCTCAAACAATGTGTGTGGATGCTCTACTAGGCCTCAAACAATGTGTGTGTGTGCTCTACTAGGCCTCAAACAATGTGTGTGTATGCTCTACTAGGCCTCAAACAATGTGTGTACTCTACTAGGCCTCAAACAATGTGTGTACTCTACTAGGCCTCAAACAATGTGTGTGGATGCTCTACTAGGCCTCAAACAATGTGTGAGGGATGCTCTACTAGGCCTCAAACAATGTGTGTGGATGCTCTACTAGGCCTCAAACAATGTGTGTGTATGTCTACTAGGCCTCAAACAATGTATGTGTATACTCTACTAGGCCTCAAACAATGTGTGTGGATGCTCTACTAGGCCTCAAACAATGTGTGAGGATGCTCTACTAGGCCTCAAACAATGTGTGTGGATGCTCTACTAGCTCAAACAATGTGTGTGGATGTTCTACTAGGCCTCAAACAATGTGTGTGTGTGCTCTACTAGGCCTCAAACAATGTGTGTGTATACTCTACTAGGCCTCAAACAATGTGTGTGTGGATGCTCTACTAGGCCTCAAACAATGTGTGTGGATGCTCTACTAGGCCTCAAACAATGTGTGTGTGTGCTCTACTAGGCCTCAAACAATGTGTGTGGATGCTCTACTAGGCCTCAAACAATGTGTGTGGATGCTCTACTAGGCCTCAAACAATGTTTATGTGTGCTCTACTAGGCCTCAAACAATGTGTGTGTGTGCTCTACTAGGCCTCAAACAATGTGTGTGGATGCTCTACTAGGCCTCAAACAATGTGTGTGTATACTCTACTAGGCCTCAAACAATGTGTATGCTCTACTAGGCCTCAAACAATGTGTGTGGATGCTCTACTAGGCCTCAAACAATGTGTGTGGATGCTCTACTAGGCCTCAAACAATGTGTGTGGATGCTCTACTAGGCCTCAAACAATGTGTGTGTATGCTCTACTAGGCCTCAAACAATGTGTGTGGATGCTCTACTAGGCCTCAAACAATGTGTGTGGATGCTCTACTAGGCCTCAAACAATGTGTGTGGATGCTCTACTAGGCCTCAAACAATGTGTGTGGATGCTCTACTAGGCCTCAAACAATGTGTGTGTGTACTCTACTAGGCCTCAAACAATGTGTGTGGATGCTCTACTAGGCCTCAAACAATGTGTGTGGATGCTCTACTAGGCCTCAAACAATGTGTGTGTATACTCTACTAGGCCTCAAACAATGTGTGTGCTCTACTAGGCCTCAAACAATGTGTGTGTGTGCTCTACTAGGCCTCAAACAATGTGTGTGTGTGCTCTACTAGGCCTCAAACAATGTGTGTGTATGCTCTACTAGGCCTCAAACAATGTGTGTGGGTGCTCTACTAGGCCTCAAACAATGTGTGTGCTCTACTAGGCCTCAAACAATGTGTGTGGATGCTCTACTAGGCCTCAAACAATGTGTGTGCTCTACTAGGCCTCAAACAATGTGTGTGTATGCTCTACTAGGCCTCAAACAATGTGTGTGTATACTCTACTAGGCCTCAAACAATGTGTGTGTGCTCTACTAGGCCTCAAACAATGTGTGTGTATACTCTACTAGGCCTCAAACAATGTGTGTGGATGCTCTACTAGGCCTCAAACAATGTGTGTGTATACTCTACTAGGCCTCAAACAATGTGTGTGGATGCTCTACTAGGCCTCAAACAATGTGTGTGTATACTCTACTAGGCCTCAAACAATGTGTGTGTATACTCTACTAGGCCTCAAACAATGTGTGTGTGCTCTACTAGGCCTCAAACAATGTGTGTGGATGCTCTACTAGGCCTCAAACAATGTGTGTGGATGCTCTACTAGGCCTCAAACAATGTGTGTGGGTGCTCTACTAGGCCTCAAACAATGTGTGTGCTCTACTAGGCCTCAAACAATGTGTGTAGATGCTCTACTAGGCCTCAAACAATGTGTGTGCTCTACTAGGCCTCAAACAATGTGTGTGTATGCTCTACTAGGCCTCAAACAATGTGTGTGTATACTCTACTAGGCCTCAAACAATGTGTGTGGATGCTCTACTAGGCCTCAAACAATGTGTGTGTATACTCTACTAGGCCTCAAACAATGTGTGTGTATGTCTACTAGGCCTCAAACAATGTGTGTGGATGCTCTACTAGGCCTCAAACAATGTGTGTGTATGCTCTACTAGGCCTCAAACAATGTGTGTGTATGTCTACTAGGCCTCAAACAATGTGTGTGTGTGCTCTACTAGGCCTCAAACAATGTGTGTGGATGCTCTACTAGGCCTCAAACAATGTGTGTGGATGCTCTACTAGGCCTCAAACAATGTGTGTGTATACTCTACTAGGCCTCAAACAATGTGTGTGTATACTCTACTAGGCCTCAAACAATGTGTGTGTATGCTCTACTAGGCCTCAAACAATGTGTGTGTATACTCTACTAGGCCTCAAACAATGTGTGTGTATGCTCTACTAGGCCTCAAACAATGTGTGTGTGTGCTCTACTAGACCTCAAACAATGTGTGTGTATACTCTACTAGGCCTCAAACAATGTGTGTGTATGCTCTACTAGGCCTCAAACAATGTGTGCGTGCTCTACTAGGCCTCAAACAATGTGTGTGTATACTCTACTAGGCCTCAAACAATGTGTGCGTGCTCTACTAGGCTGTGTATAGATACACAGATTATAATAGTTATGTGGTTTTTGAAAGTCTGTGCTGTTAGCTAAAACAAGCCACTTCATGGAAGCAAACACGTGCAGCAGCTGCTCAGCCTCAACATTGCACGACAAGCGTGTTTATTGTAATGATAATCCTTACCAATTTTCAGATGTTTTTACTGAATCGAGAAACAGGTTATTGCCGCAGTGTGTTTGACAATTTGGAGTCTTCTTGAATGGACCTATTGCATGATAGTTATGTGTATGTGGGGGGTGGGTTGGTGGGGGGCACTGCTGGTTTGCTACCTTATCAGATTGAAAGCCCATTGGAATTGTTTTTTGAGACAAAAGTGCCTAAAACTGCCATTACATGCACTAAAAGCTGTTGAAGTGATTCTTAGTGAGTGTTTTGTGCTTTCGGCGACCACCATTTTGGAACAGGAGCCTAGCCAATATACACTGCAGGGAGTGCAGCACTCCATGAATATAGAATATGACCGGTATATGCTCTCGCTCCTGGCATGTCCATTTTGCCTGAGCATACATTGATGGATATTGTTTGAGCACATGTTGATGTTGATGCTGCTCGGGACTTTCTTGCTCTCTCCTTACATCTCCAGTGTTGGTCAGGGAGTATGCTAGTACACCCTGCCGTACAGAGCTTTTCATTGGTGGAGGAGTTTTATTGGCGGAGGTTTAGATTTGGTCTTTCTGTCCACGTTTGGCGAGAGTTAAACTTCACTCTTCTATCAATTCATGTCAAGACATGCCGTGCGTGTACGTACCTGCACCATGGGGTAAACCTCAACTGACTACGTCAGGTGCCAGTCAGACAGAACATTTCCTTCACAAAATTGGAGCAAATACGATACCTTAGAATGCTGTGAACCACAGACAATTGAGCATCGTCACCCAGTGCAAGATCCATCGGCTCCATGTGGGATCTACCAGACATTTTAGCTACCATATATAGAGGATTTTTTTTATTGACAGCAGTTTAATTTGGTGATTTGGTCTTTTGGCGTGAATCTATTCCATTAGTTCATGTCAAGACATGCGTGCATACATGCCTGCAAGCACTGGTGAGCCCCTCTTCACAGATTGGTGCCCGTTGGATCTGCTCTCAGTCTCCTCCAAAACTCTCACTGCATCTTTGCTGGCTCTCCCAAGCTGTGCCTTAGTTAGATATGACCCCTGGCACATGCTCATTGTGGGCAACATCGCTTCCTCCCTCTCCCTCTCTTGATAAGGCCACAAATGTTTGGTGGTATTAAATTTGATGATTCCTTGAATGTGACTCTTGGGAAAATTTAATCACTGCCAATAATAAACTCTATTCGATGATTTGACTCACTTTTTAATGTGGTGGATGACAAACCTCTATCCCCCCCCCCCCCCCCCCCACCCAAAGAAAAAAACCTCACCAAAGTTCATCGCTCAACTGAAACTCACATTGACGGCTTCGTAGTTGAAATGGTAGCTTTGGCCGCCATTAGCTCAAATGAGGCTCCCAACATGCAATGAGGCTCCCAGCATCCAATGAGGCTCCCAGCATCCAATGAGGCTCCCAGCATGCAATGAGGCTCCCAGCATGCAATGAGGCTCCCAGCATGCAATGAGGCTCCCAGCATGCAATGAGGCTCCCAGCATCCAATGAGGCTCCCAGCATGCAATCCCAGCATGCAATGAGGCTCCCAGCATCCAATGAGGCTCCTAGCATGCAATCCCAGCATGCAATGAGGCTCCCAGCATCCAATGAGGCTCCTAGCATGCAATCCCAGCATGCAATGAGGCTCCTAGCATCCAATGAGGCTCCCAGCATCCAATGAGGCTCCCAGCATCCAATGAGGCTCCCAGCATCCAATCCCAGCATGCAATGAGGCTCCCAGCATCCAATGAGGCTCCCAGCATGCAATCCCAGCATGCAATGAGGCTCCCAGCATCCAATGAGGCACCTAGCATGCAATCCCAGCATGCAATGAGGCTCCCAGCATCCAATGAGGCTCCCAGCATGCAATGAGGCTCCCAGCATCCAATCCCAGCATGCAATGAGGCTCCCAGCATCCAATGAGGCTCCCAGCATGCAATGAGGCTCCCAGCATGCAATGAGGCTCCCAGCATGCAATGAGGCTCCCAGCATGCAATGAGGCTCCCAGCATGCAATGAGGCTCTCAGCATCCAATGAGGCTCCCTGCATCCAATGAGGCTCCCAGCATGCAATGAGGCTCCCAGCATGCAATGAGGCTCCCTGCATGCAATGAGGCTCCCAGCATGCAATGAGGCTCCCAGCATACAATGAGGCTCCCAGCATCCCAATGAGGCTCCCAGCATCCAATGAGGCTCCAAGCATACAATGAGGCTCCCAGCATCCCAATGAGGCTCCCAGCATGCAATGAGGCTCCCAGCATGCAATGAGGCTCCCAGAGGCTCCCAGCATCCAATGAGGCTCCCAGCATGCAATGAGGCTCCCAGCATGCAATGAGGCTCCCAGCATGCAATCCCAGCATCCAATGAGGCTCCCAGCATCCAATGAGGCTCCCAGCATCCAATGAGGCTCCTAGCATGCAATGAGGCTCCCACCATGCAATGAGGCTCCCAGCATCCAATGAGGCTCCCAGCATCCAATGAGGCTCCCAGCATGCAATGAGGCTCCCAGCATGCAATGAGGCTCCCAGCATGCAATGAGGCTCCCAGCATGCAATGAGGCTCTCAGCATCCAATGAGGCTCCCTGCATCCAATGAGGCTCCCAGCATGCAATGAGGCTCCCAGCATGCAATGAGGCTCCCTGCATGCAATGAGGCTCCCAGCATGCAATGAGGCTCCCAGCATACAATGAGGCTCCCAGCATCCCAATGAGGCTCCCAGCATCCAATGAGGCTCCAAGCATACAATGAGGCTCCAAGCATACAATGAGGCTCCCAGCATCCCAATGAGGCTCCCAGCATGCAATGAGGCTCCCAGCATACAATGAGGCTCCCAGAGGCTCCCAGCATCCAATGAGGCTCCCAGCATGCAATGAGGCTCCCAGCATGCAATGAGGCTCCCAGCATGCAATCCCAGCATCCAATGAGGCTCCCAGCATCCAATGAGGCTCCCAGGCTCCCAGCATCCAAAGAGGCTCCCAGCATGCAATGAGGCTCCCGGCATGCAATGAGGCTCCCGGCATCCAATGAGGCTCCCAGCATGCAATGAGGCTCTCAGCATCCAATGAGGCTCTCAGCATGCAATGAGGCTCCCAGCATCCAATGAGGCTCCCAGCATCCAATGAGGCTCCCAGTATCCAATGAGGCTCCCAGCATCCAATGAGGCTCCCAGCATCCAAAGAGGCTCCCAGCATGCAATGAGGCTCCCAGCATCCAATGAGGCTCCCAGCATCCAAAGAGGCTCCCAGCATGCAATGAGGCTCCCGGCATGCAATGAGGCTCCCGGCATCCAATGAGGCTCCCAGCATGCAATGAGGCTCTCAGCATCCAATGAGGCTCTCCGCATGCAATGAGGCTCCCAGCATCCAATGAGGCTCCCAGCATGCAATGAGGCTCCCGGCATGCAATGAGGCTCCCAGCATGCAATGAGGCTCCCAGCATCCAATGAGGCTCCCAGCATGCAATGAGGCTCCCAGCATCCAATGAGGCTCCCAGCATCCAATGAGGCTCCCAGCATGCAATGAGGCTCCCAGCATGCAATGAGGCTCCCAGCATGCAATGAGGCTCCCAGCATGCAATGAGGCTCCCAGCATCCAATGAGGCTCCCAGCATCCAATGAGGCTCCCAGCATGCAATGAGGCTCCCAGCATGCAATCCCAGCATCCAATGAGGCTCCCAGCATCCAATGAGGCTCCCAGGCTCCCAGCATCCAAAGAGGCTCCCAGCATGCAATGAGGCTCCCGGCATGCAATGAGGCTCCCGGCATCCAATGAGGCTCCCAGCATGCAATGAGGCTCTCAGCATCCAATGAGGCTCTCAGCATGCAATGAGGCTCCCAGCATCCAATGAGGCTCCCAGCATCCAATGAGGCTCCCAGCATGCAATGAGGCTCCCAGTATCCAATGAGGCTCCCAGCATCCAATGAGGCTCCCAGCATCCAATGAGGCCTCCAGCATCCAATGAGGCTCCCAGCATCCAATGAGGCCTCCAGCATCCAATGAGGCTCCTAGCATGCAATGAGGCTCCCAGCATGCAATGAGGCTCCCAGCATGCAATGAGGCTCCCAGTATCCAATGAGGCTCCCAGCATCCAATGAGGCCTCCAGCATCCAATGAGGCTCCCTGCATCCAATAAGGCTCCCAGCATCCAATGAGGCCTCCAGCATCCAATGAGGCCTCCAGCATCCAATGAGGCTCCCAGCATCCAATGAGGCTCCCAGCATGCAATGAGGCTCCCAGCATGCAATGAGGCTCCCAGCATGCAATGAGGCTCCCAGCATGCAATGAGGCTTCTAGCATGCAATGAGGCTCCCAGCATCCAATGAGGCTCCCAGCATCCAATGAGGCTCCCAGCATCCAATGAGGCTCCCAGCATGCAATGAGGCTCCCAGCATCCAATGAGGCTCCCAGCATCCAATGAGGCTCCCAGCATGCAATGAGGCTCCCAGCATGCAATGAGGCTCCCAGCATCCAATCCCAGCATGCAATGAGGCTCCTAGCATGCAATGAGGCTCCCGGCATGCAATGAGGCTCCCAGCATGCAATGAGGCTCCCAGCATCCAATGAGGCTCCCAGCATGCAATGAGGCTCCCAGCATCCAATGAGGCTCCCAGCATCCAATGAGGCTCCCAGCATGCAATGAGGCTCCCAGCATGCAATGAGGCTCCCAGCATGCAATGAGGCTCCCAGCATGCAATGAGGCTCCCAGCATACAATGAGGCTCCCAGCATGCAATGAGGCTCCCAGCATGCAATGAGGCTCCCAGCATACAATGAGGCTCCCAGCATCCCAATGAGGCTCCCAGCATGCAATGAGGCTCCCAGCATGCAATGAGGCTCCCAGAGGCTCCCAGCATCCAATGAGGCTCCCAGCATGCAATGAGGCTCCCAGCATGCAATGAGGCTCCCAGCATGCAATCCCAGCATCCAATGAGGCTCCCAGCATCCAATGAGGCTCCCAGCATCCAATGAGGCTCCTAGCATGCAATGAGGCTCCCAGCATGCAATGAGGCTCCCAGCATCCAATGAGGCTACCAGCATCCAATGAGGCTCCCAGCATCCAAAGAGGCTCCCAGCATGCAATGAGGCTCCCAGCATCCAATGAGGCTCCCAGGCTCCCAGCATCCAAAGAGGCTCCCAGCATGCAATGAGGCTCCCGGCATGCAATGAGGCTCCCGGCATCCAATGAGGCTCCCAGCATGCAATGAGGCTCTCAGCATCCAATGAGGCTCTCCGCATGCAATGAGGCTCCCAGCATCCAATGAGGCTCCCGGCATGCAATGAGGCTCCCGGCATGCAATGAGGCTCCCAGCATGCAATGAGGCTCCCAGCATCCAATGAGGCTCCCGGCATGCAATGAGGCTCCCAGCATCCAATGAGGCTCCCAGCATCCAATGAGGCTCCCAGCATGCAATGAGGCTCCCAGCATGCAATGAGGCTCCCAGCATGCAATGAGGCTCCCAGCATGCAATGAGGCTCCCAGCATCCAATGAGGCTCCCAGCATCCGATGAGGCTCCCAGCATGCAATGAGGCTCCCAGCATGCAATGAGGCTCCCAGCATGCAATGAGGCTCCCAGCATCCAATGAGGCTCCCAGCATCCAATGAGGCTCCCAGCATGCAATGAGGCTCCCAGCATCCAATGAGGCTCCCAGCATGCAATGAGGCTCCCAGCATGCAATGAGGCTCCCAGCATGCAATGAGGCTCCCTGCATGCAATGAGGCTCCCAGCATGCAATGAGGCTCCCAGCATACAATGAGGCTCCCAGCATCCCAATGAGGCTCCCAGCATCCAATGAGGCTCCAAGCATACAATGAGGCTCCCAGCATCCCAATGAGGCTCCCAGCATGCAATGAGGCTCCCAGCATGCAATGAGGCTCCCAGAGGCTCCCAGCATCCAATGAGGCTCCCAGCATGCAGTGAGGCTCCCAGCATGCAATCCCAGCATCCAATGAGGCTCCCAGCATCCAATGAGGCTCCCAGCATCCAATGAGGCTCCTAGCATGCAATGAGGCTCCCAGCATGCAATGAGGCTCCCAGCATCCAATGAGGCTACCAGCATCCAATGAGGCTCCCAGCATCCAAAGAGGCTCCCAGCATGCAATGAGGCTCCCAGCATCCAATGAGGCTCCCAGGCTCCCAGCATCCAAAGAGGCTCCCAGCATGCAATGAGGCTCCCGGCATGCAATGAGGCTCCCGGCATCCAATGAGGCTCCCAGCATGCAATGAGGCTCTCAGCATCCAATGAGGCTCTCAGCATGCAATGAGGCTCCCAGCATCCAATGAGGCTCCCAGCATCCAATGAGGCTCCCAGCATGCAATGAGGCTCCCAGTATCCAATGAGGCTCCCAGCATCCAATGAGGCTCCCAGCATCCAATGAGGCCTCCAGCATCCAATGAGGCTCCCAGCATCCAATGAGGCCTCCAGCATCCAATGAGGCTCCTAGCATGCAATGAGGCTCCCAGCATGCAATGAGGCTCCCAGCATGCAATGAGGCTCCCAGTATCCAATGACGCTCCCAGCATCCAATGAGGCCTCCAGCATCCAATGAGGCTCCCTGCATCCAATGAGGCTCCCAGCATCCAATGAGGCCTCCAGCATCCAATGAGGCCTCCAGCATCCAATGAGGCTCCCAGCATCCAATGAGGCTCCCGGCATGCAATGAGGCTCCCAGCATGCAATGAGGCTCCCAGCATCCAATGAGGCTCCCAGCATGCAATGAGGCTCCCAGCATCCAATGAGGCTCCCAGCATCCAATGAGGCTCCCAGCATGCAATGAGGCTCCCAGCATGCAATGAGGCTCCCAGCATGCAATGAGGCTCCCAGCATGCAATGAGGCTCCCAGCATACAATGAGGCTCCCAGCATGCAATGAGGCTCCCAGCATGCAATGAGGCTCCCAGCATACAATGAGGCTCCCAGCATCCCAATGAGGCTCCCAGCATCCAATGAGGCTCCCAGCATACAATGAGGCTCCCAGCATCCCAATGAGGCTCCCAGCATGCAATGAGGCTCCCAGCATGCAATGAGGCTCCCAGAGGCTCCCAGCATCCAATGAGGCTCCCAGCATGCAATGAGGCTCCCAGCATGCAATGAGGCTCCCAGCATGCAATCCCAGCATCCAATGAGGCTCCCAGCATCCAATGAGGCTCCCAGCATCCAATGAGGCTCCTAGCATGCAATGAGGCTCCCAGCATGCAATGAGGCTCCCAGCATCCAATGAGGCTACCAGCATCCAATGAGGCTCCCAGCATCCAAAGAGGCTCCCAGCATGCAATGAGGCTCCCAGCATCCAATGAGGCTCCCAGGCTCCCAGCATCCAAAGAGGCTCCCAGCATGCAATGAGGCTCCCGGCATGCAATGAGGCTCCCGGCATCCAATGAGGCTCCCAGCATGCAATGAGGCTCTCAGCATCCAATGAGGCTCTCCGCATGCAATGAGGCTCCCAGCATCCAATGAGGCTCCCAGCATGCAATGAGGCTCCCGGCATGCAATGAGGCTCCCAGCATGCAATGAGGCTCCCAGCATCCAATGAGGCTCCCAGCATGCAATGAGGCTCCCAGCATGCAATGAGGCTCCCAGCATCCAATGAGGCTCCCAGCATGCAATGAGGCTCCCAGCATGCAATGAGGCTCCCAGCATGCAATGAGGCTCCCAGCATGCAATGAGGCTCCCAGCATCCAATGAGGCTCCCAGCATCCAATGAGGCTCCCAGCATGCAATGAGGCTCCCAGCATGCAATGAGGCTCCCAGCATGCAATGAGGCTCCCAGCATCCAATGAGGCTCCCAGCATCCAATGAGGCTCCCAGCATGCAATGAGGCTCCCAGCATCCAATGAGGCTCCCAGCATGCAATGAGGCTCCCAGCATGCAATGAGGCTCCCAGCATGTAATGAGGCTCCCAGCATGCAATGAGGCTCTCAGCATCCAATGAGGCTCCCTGCATCCAATGAGGCTCCCAGCATGCAATGAGGCTCCCAGCATGCAATGAGGCTCCCTGCATGCAATGAGGCTCCCAGCATGCAATGAGGCTCCCAGCATACAATGAGGCTCCCAGCATCCCAATGAGGCTCCCAGCATCCAATGAGGCTCCAAGCATACAATGAGGCTCCCAGCATCCCAATGAGGCTCCCAGCATGCAATGAGGCTCCCAGCATGCAATGAGGCTCCCAGAGGCTCCCAGCATCCAATGAGGCTCCCAGCATGCAATGAGGCTCCCAGCATGCAATCCCAGCATCCAATGAGGCTCCCAGCATCCAATGAGGCTCCCAGCATCCAATGAGGCTCCTAGCATGCAATGAGGCTCCCAGCATGCAATGAGGCTCCCAGCATCCAATGAGGCTACCAGCATCCAATGAGGCTCCCAGCATCCAAAGAGGCTCCCAGCATGCAATGAGGCTCCCAGCATCCAATGAGGCTCCCAGGCTCCCAGCATCCAAAGAGGCTCCCAGCATGCAATGAGGCTCCCAGCATACAATGAGGCTCCCAGCATGCAATGAGGCTCTCAGCATCCAATGAGGCTCTCAGCATGCAATGAGGCTCCCAGCATCCAATGAGGCTCCCAGCATCCAATGAGGCTCCCAGCATGCAATGAGGCTCTCAGCATCCAATGAGGCTCTCAGCATGCAATGAGGCTCCCAGCATCCAATGAGGCTCCCAGCATCCAATGAGGCTCCCAGCATGCAATGAGGCTCCCAGTATCCAATGAGGCTCCCAGCATCCAATGAGGCTCCCAGCATCCAATGAGGCCTCCAGCATCCAATGAGGCTCCCAGCATCCAATGAGGCCTCCAGCATCCAATGAGGCTCCTAGCATGCAATGAGGCTCCCAGCATGCAATGAGGCTCCCAGCATGCAATGAGGCTCCCAGTATCCAATGAGGCTCCCAGCATCCAATGAGGCCTCCAGCATCCAATGAGGCTCCCTGCATCCAATGAGGCTCCCAGCATCCAATGAGGCCTCCAGCATCCAATGAGGCCTCCAGCATCCAATGAGGCTCCCAGCATCCAATGAGGCTCCCAGCATGCAATGAGGCTCCCAGCATGCAATGAGGCTCCCAGCATGCAATGAGGCTCCCAGCATGCAATGAGGCTCCCAGCATGCAATGAGGCTCCCAGCATGCAATGAGGCTCCCAGCATCCAATGAGGCTCCCAGCATCCAATGAGGCTCCCAGCATCCAATGAGGCTCCCAGCATGCAATGAGGCTCCCAGCATCCAATGAGGCTCCCAGCATCCAATGAGGCTCCCAGCATGCAATGAGGCTCCCAGCATGCAATGAGGCTCCCAGCATCCAATCCCAGCATGCAATGAGGCTCCTAGCATGCAATGAGGCTCCCGGCATGCAATGAGGCTCCCAGCATGCAATGAGGCTCCCAGCATCCAATGAGGCTCCCAGCATGCAATGAGGCTCCCAGCATCCAATGAGGCTCCCAGCATCCAATGAGGCTCCCAGCATGCAATGAGGCTCCCAGCATGCAATGAGGCTCCCAGCATGCAATGAGGCTCCCAGCATACAATGAGGCTCCCAGCATGCAATGAGGCTCCCAGCATGCAATGAGGCTCCCAGCATACAATGAGGCTCCCAGCATCCCAATGAGGCTCCCAGCATCCAATGAGGCTCCCAGCATACAATGAGGCTCCCAGCATCCCAATGAGGCTCCCAGCATGCAATGAGGCTCCCAGCATGCAATGAGGCTCCCAGAGGCTCCCAGCATCCAATGAGGCTCCCAGCATGCAATGAGGCTCCCAGCATGCAATGAGGCTCCCAGCATGCAATCCCAGCATCCAATGAGGCTCCCAGCATCCAATGAGGCTCCCAGCATCCAATGAGGCTCCTAGCATGCAATGAGGCTCCCAGCATGCAATGAGGCTCCCAGCATCCAATGAGGCTACCAGCATCCAATGAGGCTCCCAGCATCCAAAGAGGCTCCCAGCATGCAATGAGGCTCCCAGCATCCAATGAGGCTCCCAGGCTCCCAGCATCCAAAGAGGCTCCCAGCATGCAATGAGGCTCCCGGCATGCAATGAGGCTCCCGGCATCCAATGAGGCTCCCAGCATGCAATGAGGCTCTCAGCATCCAATGAGGCTCTCCGCATGCAATGAGGCTCCCAGCATCCAATGAGGCTCCCAGCATGCAATGAGGCTCCCGGCATGCAATGAGGCTCCCGGCATGCAATGAGGCTCCCAGCATGCAATGAGGCTCCCAGCATCCAATGAGGCTCCTAGCATGCAATGAGGCTCCCAGCGTCCAATGAGGCTCCCAGCATCCAATGAGGCTCCCAGCATGCAATGAGGCTCCCAGCATGCAATGAGGCTCCCAGCATGCAATGAGGCTCCCAGCATGCAATGAGGCTCCCAGCATCCAATGAGGCTCCCAGCATCCAATGAGGCTCCCAGCATGCAATGAGGCTCCCAGCATGCAATGAGGCTCCCAGCATGCAATGAGGCTCCCAGCATCCAATGAGGCTCCCAGCATCCAATGAGGCTCCCAGCATCCAATGAGGCTCCCAGCATCCAATGAGGCTCCCAGCATCCAATGAGGCTCCCAGCATCCAATGAGGCTCCCAGCATCCAATGAGGCTCCCAGCATCCAATGAGGCTCCCAGCATCCAATGAGGCTCCCAGCATCCAATGAGGCTCCCAGCATGCAATGAGGCTCCCAGCATGCAATGAGGCTCCCAGCATCCAATCCCAGCATGCAATGAGGCTCCTAGCATGCAATGAGGCTCCCGGCATGCAATGAGGCTCCCAGCATGCAATGAGGCTCCCAGCATGCAATGAGGCTCCCAGCATCCAATTAGGCTCCAAGCATCCAATGAGGCTCCCAGCATCCAATGAGGCTCCCAGCATCCAATGAGGCTCCCAGCATCCAATGAGGCTCTCAGCATGCAATGAGGCTCCCAGCATCCAATGAGGCTCCCAGCATGCAATGAGGCTCCTAGCATGCAATGAGGCTCCCTGCATCCAATGAGGCTCCCAGCATGCAATGAGGCTCCCAGCATGCAATGAGGCTCCCAGCATCCAATGAGGCTCCCAGCATCCAATGAGGCTCCCAGGTTGAACCCTTTCCTAAGATATGTAAACTGCCGGAGCAAAAAAAAACTCATAGAAAGTGCGAATAAGACTTCAAGGATCTATGTGTGTATTTGTCCACTTGCTTTCTCTCCCACTTGCATGCGACAGATCCCTTCGGAGTACCAGAAGACCCAAATCTTCCGGTTTGCGTCCATGACTCATCGGTTGCTCTGTTGTGATTAAAAGCCTTGGGTAGTTGTGGTTGTCGACGACCAATCAATCCATCTCACGTGTCATTTTATAGCCACAATTGGGTAAGGATTGTCCTTCGCCTGCTTCAAGCTAAACTATGCTGTGGAGCTGAATTTGAACTGAGTAGTTAGTTGATGTACTGATGGATAATCTGTTAAGCAAAAAGGCGGGCAACCGTACAGCCATATATGTGTGCGTACTTGAGCAACAAACATGGCGTAGAATAGCACCTGCGGTTGGTTCTGGAGATCTCCTGTGCAACTCCTGAAGGATCCTGTAGCCAACTCCTGGGGCTGACTCTAGTACAAAACAAAGGTCTCGTGTTTGCTGACTTGTGCAGTGCACGACAATTTTAGAAGATAAAGTGTTTGAAATAGTAGTAGTTCATATCTGCTGGTAGGTTTGCATTAAATTGTGTAACAACAACAACAACAATAACAACAACAACAAAATGCCATTATAAATAACAAATTTAAAAACACTGCTTTTAAAATCTGTGCACTGATTGATGTGTATGCCTTGTAGCGACCATTTCCCCCTGAGCTATGGAGAAAAGGCTTTGAGTTAAACGTCGTTGTCGATGACACCATCAAGTTTGGAAATTGTCCTTCTTAGAAGCATCATTCAATCAAACGAGAGCTAACGACCCTTTGCCAATTTCTACTAATGCTGTGAGCAAACAAGCCACAACCACACCACAGACAACAAGCAAGAACACTCACCTGACTGAGGAGCCTGTGGCATGGGGTGACCCAAGTGAAGATGATTGGTCCAATCCAGAGGTTGGCAAGGAGACCAGTGACCTCAAACTGAACTGATAGAAAGAATATAAAAGGAGACTATGGATAAGGCTAATCTCTCATATGTGTGTGTGTGGGTCTGGGTGGGTGGGTGTGGTATGAGTCGTGTTTGACCATGAAAGCACTCTGCTTGGCCGCCACATAGAGTGCACACTGCCCCTCCCCCTCTGGGAGGAGTCAGGTCTAGCTGTACCACCAGCACTTGAGAACACTGCCCCTCCCCCCCTGGGAGGAGTCAGGTCTAGCTGTACCACCAGCACTTGAGAACACTGCCCCTCCCCCCCTGGGAGGAGTCAGGTCTAGCTGTACCACCAGCACTTGAGAACACTGCCCCTCCCCCCCCCTGGGAGGAGTCAGGTCTAGCTGTACCACCAGCACTTGAGAACACTGCCCCTCCCCCCCTCGGAGGAGTCAGGTCTAGCTGTACCACCAGCACCCGAGAACACTGCCCCTCCCCCCCTGAGAACAACCTAGTCATCGAGTTGTTCTTAATTAATTTTGCATTGTAAATTAGAGGGGAAGTGTCGTCATACCCATTCACACATCAGGAGATGTCATCTCTGTCTCCCTCCAGACCTGCCATGTCTATCCCTCAACAAACTTAACTTTGTGCATCATCACGCCTGTTTGTGCACTGTGCCAGGAGCTGCACCTCCACCATGCAAATGCACCACCATCATGCCTGTTTGTGCACTGTGTCAGGAGCTGCCACCTCCACCGTGCAAATGCACCACCATCATGCCTGTTTGTGCACTGTGCCAGGAGCTGCCACCTCCACCATGCAAATGCACCATCATCACGCCTGTTTGTGCACTGTGTCAGGAGCTGCCACCTCCACCATGCAAATACACCACCATCATGCCTGTTTGTGCACTGTGTCAGGAGCTGCCACCTCCACCGTGCAAATGCACCATCATCACGCCTGTTTGTGCACTGTGTCAGGAGCTGCCACCTCCACCGTGCAAATGTACCATCATCACGCCTGTTTGTGCAGCAAATGCACCACAATCATGCCTGTTTGTGCAGAGCTGCCACCTCCACCGTGCAAATGTACCATCATCACGCCTGTTTGTGGCACTGTGCCCGGAGCTGCCACCTCCACCGTGCAAATGCACCACCATCATGCCTGTTTGTGCACTGTGTCAGGAGCTGCCACCTCCACCGTGCAACTATACCACCATCACGCCTGTTTGTGCACTGTGCCAGGAGCTGCCACCTCCACCGTGCAAATGCACCACCATCATGCCTGTTTGTGCACTGTGTCAGGAGCTGCCACCTCCACCATGCAAATGCACCACCATCACGCCTGTTTGTGCACTGTGTCAGGAGCTGCCACCTCCACCGTGCAAATGCACCACCATCACGCCTGTTTGTGGCACTGTGCCAGGAGCTGCCGCCTCCATCATCTTTATATCCAGTCCTGCCGCATCCTTCGATCTCGCACCTAAGCAAGGTTCAAACTGTGGTATTCTGAAGAAACTTCCTGTTCATATCATGGCTTAAAAGGGTTCAAACTTTTTCAGACTTTTGGCATCAGTATAGTAATATTGACACATGTGCAGGTTGTTGCTGCCAGCATCGTGAGATAAGATTCAACGATGCCGTGTGCTCTTACAAGATTACCATGCACTGTTTTGGGCGTATTTATTCAAGTTTATAGCACATCTTGTAACTCAATTTGAGACAACCAAATTGCAACAAAAAAAGAGTAAAGCCCCTCCCCCTCCCCCTCCCCCCTCCCCCCCAAAAGGTGTCCACTCTTTAGCATGCTACTGACCTTATGCTTATATGCCTAGCCTTCAGCACTTACACCATTTTGAAGCACACAGAGAGATCTATCTTTTGCCACTGAAATTGAATGCACAGTAGATACATACAAAGAAGAAGTGGGTTCTGGAACAAGTCATTAGTTGGACCACTAGGCGTCCTTTAAAAAAAAATAAGTCCTCTGATATTTACAATGTTGGCTGGAAACATCTTTGTCGAGAGCTCCTGCATGTTCATGTCTGTAAGCTCTGCGCACTGCGCAGCATCAGAATCACCATGGCAATATAGTCGGAGCATGTGACTGGAATTTGCTCTACAAAAAAGGGAGCCAGTTGACAGGCAGAGAGAGAGAGGACTTCTTTAACTTTAAATTCAACCATTAGGCGATGGCCAAGAAGTCAGTAGAGTCCATGGATGTGCATTATTTAGTACAATGACTGTAACAGGTTTTGTGGTGTCTGTATCCATGTACATGTGAATGCAGCTTTTTCAAACTCTGCCTTACAAGTGCATATATATTATATATATGCTGTGTATGTCAATCATGTACTGTACATGTGATGTACATGTTATTTACATAGCCATTCATGTGCTGTACATGTCATTCTTGTGCTGTACATGTCCATGCATGTGATTCTGTACATAAACATTCATGTGCTGTGCATGTCCATACATGTGATGTCCATACATGTGATTCTGTACATGTGCATTCATGTGAAGAGCATGACCATACATGTGATTCTGTACATGTCCACTCATGTGCTGTGCATGTCATTCCTGTGCTGTACATGTCCATACATATGGTTCTAAACATGTCCATTCATGTGCTGTGGGGATGTCATTCTTGTGCTGTACATGTCCATACATGTGGTTCTGTACATGTCCATACATGTGATTCTATGCATGTCATTCTTGTGTTGCACATGTGCACATGCCACTCCTTGCAGCATCTGAGTCAGATGCAACCAGGGAGAGTGGAAACTTCGGAGGGTCAGCAGATACCAGAGCTGATGGAGACGGAGACATTGATGGAGAAAAAGTAAGACAAGCACGTCAGCATATCGTGGACATGTCTCTGATGTTGTTATTTCATCTGCACATGTCTTCCCCCTCCCCCGGCTGCTTGCTTCGCTGCAGTACAAGACACCGAGGTCCACTCCCGGATCAGTGACCACCAGTGAGGTGTGTGGAGTAATGCATCGCACATGGTGGATAATTAAGCATGTCATTTGCTGTGTTAGAGTAACACCAGAGAGGAACGTGATGAACACACTGGAGATGAGGAGGGGGAGGAGTTTCATGCACATGATCGTCGATTCAATGTAAGTACAGTGGCAATGACCTCCAATGATTACTAGCAATGTCAGCCATTTCCCCCTTTTCTTTCTTTCTTCAGGGACGTAATAGATCCGATGCATTTAGAGAGGTTAGTGTTTATTGTTGGTCAATCAAGGTCTTGCACGCAAGGTGTAATATTGCCCTCTTCCCGTGCACTAACCAAATGTGTAGACGCGCAGTTTGCACGTTCCCCCCAGTAGGGGGATTCAGCAACGCTTCAAGAATGCCCTCGCTTCCCTCCAGCCTTCGCACGAGAGCAGAGGACCGTCCTACTCCTCGCGGCCGTTCTCTTATGCACATGGGGACAGTTCCAAGGTACAGTAGGTTTGTGATAATAAGCATGATTGAAAGTCGATGGAACCACCCCGGTCAGTTTATAAGATAACACAAGGCGAACGTCCACTGTTTTGGTGTAAACAGTAATGAACTCTGTTCTCAGTCTAATAATTGTGCCAGCTGCAACAAAATATTGTGATTCCTTTTTCAAGATACCTTCTCTTGAAGGGTCACCTCTCGCACAAGGGACCCTCCCTTGAAAGGCCACCTCTCGCATGCACCAATGCATTTGCTGATACAGACAGGCTTACGTGGAAGTAGGTTAGTGAGGCGGTCTGTAAAAAAAAATTGGTTACTTAGGCGTGGTTTGGTGTTATAGGCGTGGCAACTGTCACATGATCAACATCGATTTATGCCTCGTATTTGTTCTATGAAGATCCTGTTATTGTTGACCAATCAGATTGTGGTGTCAAGATTCTGACCGGATCCACAAAAATTTGGCATAAATCAGCAGGCTATTTTTTCCTCTTTCTGCACTTGAAGAAATAGTTTACTCGTGAAACTGGCACAAATCACCTCTAGTGGAGTCCTGACCACCTCTAGTGGAGTCCTGACCACCTCTAGTGGAGTCCCGACCACCTCTAGTCCCGACCACCTCTAGTGGAGTCCCTCTAGTGGAGTCCCGACCACCTCTAGTGGAGTCCCGACCACCTCTAGTAGAGTCCCGGACCGCCTCTAGTGAGTCCCGACCACCTCTAGTGGAGTCCTGACCACCTCTAGTGGAGTCCCGACCACCTCTAGTCCCGACCACCTCTAGTGGAGTCCCGACCACCTCTAGTGGAGTCCCGACCACCTCTAGTGGAGTCCTGACCGCCTCTAGTGGAGTCCCGACCACCTCTAGTCCCGACCACCTCTAGTGGAGTCCTGACCGCCTCTAGTGGAGTCCCGACCACCTCTAGTGGAGTCCCGACCGCCTCTAGTCGAGTCCCGACCTCCTCTAGTCCCGACCACCTCTAGTGGAGTCCCGACCACCTCTAGTGAGTCCCGATCACCTCTAGTCCCGACCACCTCTAGTTGAGTCCCGACCACCTCTAGTGGAGTCCCGACCACCTCTAGTGGAGTCCCGACCACCTCTAGTTGAGTCCCGACCGCCTCTAGTCCCGACCAACCTCCACAAAAAGCACCCGCTGAAATACTACATAAATGCCAGCATGTTGTGACAATTGACCTTCGCACTTCTATAGAGCATCAAATGTTTCTATGCAAGTAAACTGTTTACGTGCGATTCCATTTCAGACTGCACCCCCTTGCATGCTTGATTCAAATTATTCATTGGCAATGAATTACTTCTCATGCCCGCTCTGATGTAACTATTCACCGTCAATTGTTAGGTTGCACAAAAGTTCACTCTTTCCAAATACACCCACTACAGAATATATTTAGCTGGACATGCAGCTGCTTGCAGGTAGCTAGCTAGGCATGCAGCTGCTTGCAGTGTAGCTAGCTGGACATGCAGCTGCTTGCAGTGTAGCTAGCTGGACATGCAGCTGCTTGAAGGTAGTAGCTGGGCATGCAGCTGCTTGCAGGTAGCTAGCTGGACATGCAGCTGCTTGCAGGTAGCTAGCTGGACATGCAGCTGCTTGAAGGTAGTAGCTGGGCATGCAGCTGCTTGCAGTGTAGCTAGCTGGACATGCAGCTGCTTGCAGGTAGCTAGCTGGGCATGCAGCTGCTTGCAGGTAGCTAGCTGGGCATGCAGCTGCTTGCAGTGTAGCTAGCTGGACATGCAGCTGCTTGCAGTGTAGCTAGCTGGGCATGCAGCTGCTTGCAGGTAGCTAGCTGGACATGCAGCTGCTTGAAGGTAGTAGCTGGGCATGCAGCTACTTGCAGTGTAGCTGGACATGCAGCTGCTTGCAGGTAGCTAGCTGGGCATGCAGGTGCTTGCAGTGTAGCTAGCTGGACATGCAGCTGCTTGCAGTGTAGCTAGCTGGGCATGCAGCTGCTTGCAGGTAGCTAGCTGGACATGCAGCTACTTGCAGGTAGCTATCTGGACATGCAGCTGCTTGCAGTGAAGCTAGCTGGGGAGCGTGAGGGCAGATGAATGTCGTCTTGTCGCAATCAGCCTCTCGCACTGGCAGCTGATAATAGCCCTTGGCCAAGTCGAGGTTTGACAAATACCGGGCATTTCCCAGTTTGTCGATTAGATCACCGGCCATGGACATTGGGTAAGGGGTCATTCTTGGTTACTGCATTTAGTCTGAGGTAGTCCCCTCACATACAGAGTGAGCCATTGTTCTTCCCGACTGTCACTATTGGTGATGCCCATGGGCTTTTGCATGGTGTGATGGTCCCTGTCTCTAGCTACAGTGTAAGTGCCGATTTCTTGCTTCACTTGGTCTTGCCATGTCTTGGGGATTCGGTACGTAGGGATGGGTATCGGCTGAGCATCTGCCGCGTCGATGCAATGTTTGGCTGCCTCCATTCTTCCGGGCTTGTCAATAAAGAGTTCTGGGAAGCCCATCTATCAGCTCTAACAGCTGGCGAGTTAGGATGGGCCCAGCTGCGGGCCCAGCATTGGACTCCGTCGCAGTCATCCCCCATCATAATGATGGTGCTGTCGTTGCCATCATCCTCCAATCTATGCCTCGGCCAGGACTGTGGCTACCAGGAAGTTCCATAGTTTCAGCATATTGATATGGAATGTTCTGGTCCTTTTCCATTTCTCTGGCATGTGCACCTGACCTGGTACACGTCAGCGTAAAGATAATTTTCCTTTTCACTCTTTCTTCTTTCCTTCTCTTGCTGTACCCTTTGTGTGTGTGTGTGTGTGTGTGGTGTGTGTGTGTGTTTGTGTGTGTGTGTGTGTGTGTGTGTGTGCTATGTACACATGTAGTTCATGGAGCAGTTAATCTTCCTGCAACCCAGTCCCGGTGACTATGTGCCGCACCTGATCTACGCCCTGGAGGTCTATCCCGGCATTGTGCTGGTGCTGGTGGCTGAGCACGGGAACCAGGCCTTGCAGACGCTGGCCTTCTCGCTCTGCCAGATCATCAAGGCTCTGATGGACATAGACTGGGTGGGCAGGGTCGGCTGCACCGGCGTGTACGAGGTGTTGGACGACTGCATCAAGTGAGCAGTTTATTCCGAGAGTTCTTGTGTCACTGCGTTTTGTTACAATTTAGTATCTGATAATAATTTGTGGGAGGAGCCATGGCTGCATCAGACTCTATAGCGATGAGTAGTTGCTTGGTGCAACTCGCTGGAATTTATCTAATTGTTTCCGAGAGTACGACGATGAGAATTGCCTAGTAGCATGCTAGCTTTGATGGGCCCTTTAAAGGTTGTTATTTATATTAACATGACGAATGTGTTTTCCAAGAGCCATCGGTACGCTTTTCATTGCTTGAGGTTCTCTGTCAGGTGAGCACTGTTGATATGCTGGCCTGCCTAGTAGTAAGCAAAGGTGCTTGGGAGTGCCTCTCTCTAGCATGATGGTGTTTAGGCTAAATGTCATAGAGGTCATTTCAGCTTTTAGCTAGCTAATACCTTGGATCGATTAAGCTCTAGCATGATAGGAATGGAGTTTGTCTCAGAGCTCTTCCATTTTATGTCCCAATCATTCACTACCTTGAGCTATAGCATTAGCGGTATGGCTACTCACTTGTTGTTGTTGTTGTTGTTGTTGTTGCTGCTGTTGTTGTTGTTGCTGTTGTTGTTGTTGAAATTGTCGACAGTGACACTGCCTGCAATAAACCTCACCATTTAAGTACCTGTACTGTTTTTTCTGGTAGAGCAGGATCGGGTGCAGCCTTGCTAGTCAAGCTTGTGAGGAATCCAGTGTGTGTGTGGCTACATGCATAGTTCAGCTTTGGGGTGTGGTTGCCATGGCAATTATGTGAGTGGATGCATCCAATATCATTGTCAATGTGAAAATTGACGTATCCTAGATTATCTAACATGAAATTTACATGATGTGGGAGAGAGTGTGTGTGTGTGTGTGTGGTTTTTTCCCCTGTGAGGGAGTGTGTGGTCTTGTGAGAGAGAGTGTGTGTGTGATCTTGTGTCTTGTGAGAGAGTGTGTGTGTATGGCCTTGTATCTTGTGGGAGTGTATGTGTGTGTGGTCTTGTGTCTTGTGAGAGTGTGTGTGTGTGGTCTTGTGTCTTGTGAGAGAGTGTGTGTGTGGTCTTGTGTCTTGTGAGAGAGTGTGTGTGTGTGTGGTCTTGTGAGAGAGTGTGTGTGATCTTGTGTCTTGTGAGAGAGTGTGTGTGGCCTTGTATCTTGTGGGAGTGTATGTGTGTGTGGTCTTGTGTCTTGTGAGAGTGTGTGTGTGTGGTCTTGTGTCTTGTGAGTGTGTGTGTGTGTGATCTTGTGTCTTGTGAGAGAGTGTGTGTGGCCTTGTATCTTGTGGGAGTGTATGTGTGTGTGGTCTTGTGTCTTGTGAGAGTGTGTGTGTGTGGTCTTGTGTCTTGTGAGTGTGTGTGTGTGTGGTCTTGTGTCTTGTATGTGTGTGTGGTCTTGTGTCTTGTGAGAGTGTGTGTGTGTGGTCTTGTGTCTTGTGAGAGTGTGTGTGTGTGTGGTCTTGTGTCTTGTGAGAGTGTGTGTGTGTGGTCTTGTGTCTTGTGAGTGAGTGTGTGTGTGGTCTTGTGTCTTGTGAGAGAGTGTGTGTGTGTGTGGTCTTGTGTCTTGTGAGAGAGTGTGTGTGTGGTCTTGTGTCTTGTGAGTGAGTGTGTGTGTGGTCTTGTGTCTTGTGAGAGAGTGTGTGTGGTCTTGTGTCTTGTGAGAGAGTGTGTGTGGTCTTGTGTCTTGTGAGTGAGTGTGTGTGTGGTCTTGTGTCTTGTGAGAGAGTGTGTGTGTGTGTGGTATTGTGTCTTGTGAGAGAGTGTGTGTGTGGTCTTGTGTCTTGTGAGAGACTGTGTGTGTGATCTTGTGAAAGTGTGTGTATGGTCTTGTGTCTAATGAGAGTGTGTATATGTGATCTTGTGTCTTGTAAGAGAGTGTGGGTGGTCTTGTGTCTTGTACAGAATACCCATTCCAACTTGCCCCCTCAAGAGGGGGCAAAATTACTTTCGACATGAAATATGCTGATTCAGCAATTATGGTCTTTTGCACAGCCTGATGCCCGAGCATGCATGGCAGCAATACTAAACCATGACTCGTGGCTATTTCAACGCCACATTGCACCAAGCAGAAAGCAGAGCTTGGTAATCAAGTCCATCTACACATTCCATATAGTTGCAGATTGTGACTAACGGAAGAATTGACAGGGGAAATATTCGTGGATTATGTAGCGACTAGTGGAAGCCACACCCACTCTGCTGCTCTTCATCCTACCTATTTGTGTGTTCAAGTCTAATTGTGAAAAGCACTCGTGTTAAACCCCTTCAAAAAAATCCTGTCTGTGTCACTACTTTAAAAAAAAAATTAAAATTATTTTAAAATTATTTTTAAAAACACGTTACCATCTCATGGCACTGGGGAAAAAACATCGTGGAGGGCTTTGGGCATTTCTTTCCATCACTAGCCCTTCGTGCTATGCCAATTATATATTTTAATGCTACAGTGAAGGAAGATTACACTGACTTACTTAAATTGACTCACTCGATGTTCAGCTAGACATCAACTGAGAGTTTGTTGAAACAGTGAAGCATTAGCAATGTGTCAAAGTTGTGTCAATGTGATGTACTCATGCTGTAGACGTTATTGTTGTTGGTGTTGCTGTTACAGAAAAGTTAAGGAGCAGGTGAATAAAGAAATCCACAATGTAACAGATGAGAGAAAGGTAACCCGCATGTCTACCTGCATGTGATGTGTGTAACTACGTGTAACAAGGAAGTAACTACATGTAATTGGTGTGATCAGGAACTGTCTCTACATGGATTGGTTAATAACTGTTATTACACACTGTGATCAATGACTGTCACAGTATGCTGTGGTCAGTGACTGATGCTGTATGCTGTGATCAATGACTGATGCTGTATGCTGTGATCAGTGACTAATGCTGTATGCTGTGATCAGTGACTAATGCTGTATGCTGTGATGCTGTATGCTGTGATCAATGACTGATGCTGTATGCTGTGATCAGTGACTAATGCTGTATGCTGTGATCAATGACTGATGCTGTATGCTGAGATCAATGACTGATGCTGTATGCTGAGATGAGTGACTGATGCTGTATGCTGAGATCAGTGACTGATGCTGTATGCTGTGATCAGTGACTAATGCTGTATGCTGTGATCAATGACTGATGCTGTATGCTGAGATCAGTGACTGATGCTGTATGCTGTGATCAGTGACTAATGCTGTATGTTGCGATCAGTGACTGATGCTGTATGCTGAGATCAGTGACTGATGCTGTATGCTGAGATCAGTGACTGTCGCTGTATGCTGAGATCAGTGACTGATGCTGTATGCTGAGATCAGTGACTGTCGCTGTATGCTGAGATCAGTGACTGATGCTGTATGCTGAGATCAGTGACTGACTGATGCTGTATGCTGTGATCAGTGACTGTCACTGTATGCTGTGGTCAATTGTCACTGTATGCTGTGATCAGTGACTGATGCTGTATGCTGTGATCAATGACTCGCTGTATGCTGTGATCAGTGACTAATGCTGTATGCTGTGATCAGTGACTGATGCTGTATGCTGAGATCAGTGACTAATGCTGTATGCTGAGATCAGTGACTAATGCTGTATGCTGAGATCAATGACTGATGCTGTATGCTGTGATCAGTGACTGATGGTGTATGCTGTGATCAGTGACTGATGCTGTATGCTGAGATCAGTGACTAATGCTGTATGCTGTGATCAGTGACTAATGCTGTATGCTGTGATCAGTGACTGATGCTGTATGCTGAGATCAGTGACTAATGCTGTATGCTGTGATCAGGGACTGATGCTGTATGCTGTGATCAGTGACTGATGCTGTATGCTGTGATCAGTGACTGATGGTGTATGAGATCAGTGACTAATGCTGTATGCTGTGATCAGTGACTGATGGTGTATGCTGAGATCAGTGACTAATGCTGTATGCTGTGATCAGGGACTGATGCTGTATGCTGTGATCAGTGACTGATGCTGTATGCTGTGATTAGTGACTGATGCTGTATGCTGAGATCAGTGAATAATGCTGTATGCTGTGATCAGTGACTGATGCTGTATGCTGTGATCAGTGACTGATGCTGTATGCTGAGATCAATGACTGATGCTGTATGCTGAGATCAGTGACTAATGCTGTATGCTGTGATCAGTGACTGATGCTGTATGCTGAGATCAGTGACTGATGCTGTATGCTGAGATCAGTGACTAATGCTGTATGCTGTGATCAGTGACTGATGCTGTATGCTGTGATCAGTGACTGATGCTGTATGCTGTGATCAGTGACTGATGGTGTATGCTGAGATCAGTGACTAATGCTGTATGCTGTGATCAGGGACTGATGCTGTATGCTGTGATCAGTGACTGATGGTGTATGCTGAGATCAGTGACTGATGCTGTATGCTGTGATCAGTGACTAATGCTGTATGCTGTGATCAGTGACTGATGCTGTATGCTGTGATCAGTGACTGATGCTGTATGCTGAGATCAATGATGTCACTGTATGCTGTGATCAGTGACTGATGCTGTATGCTGAGATCAGTGACTAATGCTGTATGCTGTGATCAGTGACTGATGCTGTATGCTGTGATCAGTGACTGATGCTGTATGCTGTGATCAATGACTGATGCTGTATGCTGAGATCAGTGACTAATGCTGTATGCGGTGTGATCAGTGACTGATGCTGTATGCTGTGATCAGTGACTGATGCTGTATGCTGTGATCAATGACTGATGCTGTATGCTGAGATCAGTGACTAATGCTGTATGCTGTGATCAGTGACTGATGCTGTATGCTGTGATCAGTGACTAATGCTGTATGCTGTGATCAGTGACTGATGGTGTATGCTGAGATCAGTGACTAATGCTGTATGCTGTGATCAGTGATCAGTGACTAATGCTGTATGCTGTGATCAGGGACTGATGCTGTATGCTGTGATCAGTGACTGATGCTGTATGCTGAGATCAGTGACTGATGCTGTATGCTGTGATCAGTGACTGATGCTGTATGCTGAGATCAGTGACTAATGCTGTATGCTGTGATCAGTGCTGTATGCTGAGATCAGTGACTAATGCTGTATGATGTGATCAATGACTGATGCTGTATGCTGTGATCAATGACTGATGCTGTATGCTGAGATCAGTGACTAATGCTGTATGCTGTGATCAGGGACTGATGCTGTATGCTGTGATCAGTGACTGATGCTGTATGCTGAGATCAGTGACTAATGCTGTATGCTGTGATCAATGACTCGCTGTATGCTGTGATCAGTGACTAATGCTGTATGCTGTGATCAGTGACTGATGCTGTATGCTGAGATCAGTGACTAATGCTGTATGCTGAGATCAGTGACTAATGCTGTATGCTGAGATCAGTGACTAATGCTGTATGCTGTGATCAGTGACTGATGCTGTATGCTGTGATCAGTGACTGATGCTGTATGCTGAGATCAGTGACTAATTCTGTATGCTGTGATCAGTGACTGATGCTGTATGCTGTGATCAGTGACTGATGCTGTATGCTGTGACTGTTGCTGTATGCTGAGATCAGTGACTGTTGCTGTATGCTGAGATCAGTGACTGATGCTGTATGCTGAGATCAGTGATGTCACTGTATGCTGTGGTCAATTGTCGCTGTATACTGTGATCAGTGACTAATGCTGTATGCTGAGATCAGTGACTAATGCTGTATGCTGTGATCAGTGACTGTCGCCCTCTCATCATTAAGAAGCTGCTGCTGTTGAAGCTTATTCTTTCCCTCTACTGCTAGCGGCTATCACAGTAGCTGCTGCTTGCAAACAAGACTCACTGATTTTTCGTGGCCTTTCAGATATCTTTTCATTTTGTGCGGTTGGTTTGACTTCCAAGATATAATACCAGTGGACTGCTTATTAACAGAACAGATAAGAACTTCAATGGCTACCCTATGGTTAATGCGCTGGCTGGCTGTAGCTGTAGAACTTACTAGTAGCCTAATTCTAGGTTAAAGATGATTGAAAAAATGTCCATGATGCATCTACAGACCCCAACCTTCATTTACTGCAGTGTACAGTACTTATAGGAAATTTCTTCTAATAATGCCTGCCCTAATAATACAGCACTTGCAATTGCCTTCTATGTAGAATGTGAGGGAATTACTGCTACAGTGTATTTCCCCAAGTTTTGAGTGCTCTTTTACTAACATTCGGTTTATACACTACTTGTGTAGAGTGGTGTGATGATGCTGTTATGTGTACACACTGCTTGTGTGGAGTGTGTGCAGAGGCTGTTATGTGTACACACACTGCTTGTGTGGAGTGGTATGCAGAGGCTGTTATGTGTACACACTGCGTGGTGTGCCGAGGCTGTTGTGTGTAGACACTGCTTGTTTAGAGTGGTGTACTGATGCTTTTATGTGTATATATATAATGCTTGTGTAGAGTGGCTTGATGAGGCTATTACTGCATAAGATTGTCAACTCGTGGACCAACATGAAGCAGGCGGACATCAAGACGTTCCTTAATAGCCGAGGGTCTGGACGGGACCTGGAAGGCCTCCTGCCAGCTAGGTACGTCAGGCACTCACGATGATTGAGTGGTAATAAAAGAGGAGACGACAAGTCAAACGTCTTACAAGAACATTGTATTTTCTTTATAAGACCTTAACATTTTTCTTACAACCAAGGGACATAAGATAAGCTTTTTATGGACTCGTAAACAATATATATATAGTATGAGGGAAGTGTATGTTAGTGGGAGAATGACAGGTAATATAGATGAGGTAATTCAAGTTAACTCATGGTGAAGGTCTCTCAGGATACGAAGGTTCAAACTTGTTTTGTGGGTAGCTTATTAAAGGGAGTATATATACATGTACTTGTCACTGACTGCTAGCTTGAGCGATCTTCTGGTACTTAAAATTAACTGCGAAGAAGAACAACAATTTTTTTTTGAGGTTACAAATTTCGGGGACTTTTTTTTTAATGGTTTATCTTACCCTTAACAACAACAAAAAATAGATAAATAGATAAACTACTTTTACCTACTACTTTAAAAAGAAATAATAATAATAATAATAACCACTACAGAATGTATATACACAGTTACCAACAAAACAGGTCATCTCTCCATGACCTCCCGCTGACCCCAACATGGACCTCCGATTCCTCCTCTGAACAGCCACTGAGAGATGCTGTAGCAGGTACGCATGGGCCTCCTCCTCCTCCCCTGCCAAGTTTGCTGCACTCACAAACTCCTTTGCTTGCTCCATAAAATAAACCGTTGATTTCAGCAAAACGCAGGAATGTTCCGTGACTTTGAAGTGGGTGAACTCTTCAAAGGATTGTAATTAGCACATGATATTATTTTAACACCACTAATGTACGATTACAGTTTTATCATGTAACAGCATGTCTGTGCCATGCCACAGCATGTCCATACCCTGCCACAGCATGTCTGTGCCCTGCCACAGCATATCTGTGCCCTGCCACAGAATGTCTGTACTCTGCCACAGCATGTCCGTGCCCTGCCACAGCATGTCCGTACTCTGCCACAGCATGTCCGTACCCTGCCACAGCATGTCCGCGCCCTGCCACAGCATGTCCGCGCCCTGCCACAGCATGTCCGTGCCCTGCCACAGCATGTCCGTGCCCTGCCACAGCATGTCCGTACCCTGCCACAGCATGTCCGTACCCTGCCACAGCATGTCCATACCCAGCCACAGCATGTCTGTAACCACTTCCCATTCAGGTTGTGTAACTGAACCATATAAGCCATGATATGAACCAGAAGTTTCTTCAGAATACCACATATGGCAGAAGGGGAATGTGAGATCAATAAAGATCTTAGAAGCAAGCACCAGTGGGAAACAAGAGGATGTATAACTTGACTTTTGATTGTACAAAAGAGCTTCGCACTCATAGCATATCCTTATATGGTTCTGTTACCCAACCTGTGAATGGGGAGTGGCTACAATCACTCAGTGGTTTTAGAGGATTTTTAAGGTGGCAGTGTACAGTTTTTACATATTGTCACCTCTGTACAGACTTACTAGTCTTCATAAGATCATCATAGTAACTTTTCACAAACGAAGCTTTGCAGGAGTTTTTAGCCATCATCGCTGGTCTTCGCCAGTTGAATGCATCACATGATGCTAATCACACGACTGCGAGGGATCTATTGACCGTTGTTGACTGCCCCCCCCCTTCTTCTGTCTGCCGACAGCGCCTGGTGGGTATATGGGGGAAGTTGTATCCTGCTCTCTGTTCAGTGACGGTGCATTCTGCTTAAATCCAGATAGGCTCCACTATCTCCCTGTCTCTAGCCAGTTCCCCCTCCACACCAGATTGTAGTTGAGACAAGTTGAGGATACTTTCACGGTGCTGGAGAAGTCAGTGCTATCCAGACTCACTGAGCACATGAACAGCTATCACAACAGTATAAAGCTCACCAGTCAGGAAGAAGTGGAGGGCAGTTGCCCTTTCTGGATTCCCTTGAGTACTTCAGTGACTCCGGAGAACTGAGCTTCGACAGCTTACATAAAACACACCCACACTGACCACTACTTGAATTTTGATTCACATCAGGCCACAAAAACTTGGAGTGGTCCGGACCTTTTTCCGCAGACGTGACCTGATTGTCCGTGAAGAAGGTGGAGGACATAGAGAAGATGTGCTGTTTCACGTCCGTGCACGTACTCCGAGTTGGGCTCTCCGAGACGAGATCAGAGACAGACATGAACAGACATGAAGAAGAAGTGCACATAAAGTAGCCTCAATTAATAGCCCCTGCCCCTAAACAGATGGCAGTTCTCCCCATCGTTGAGGGGATCAGTGAGAGATTGTTTCGTGTTTTTTCGTGCCCACGGACCTACCTGTGCTCAAGACCGTGGTACAGCCTCAAACAGGCTTTAGTGGTGCCAAGGGATAAAACCAAAGCAGGAGGACAGATGTGGTGTGATCTACCAGACAGGGTGCGTGGATTGTGAGGGGTGTTACATCAGTCAGACTAGACAACCACTTAAATAGAGACTGAAGCAATGCCTAGATTCAGTATGTGCTGGTGATCGGAAAAGTGCTTTTAAGTGGGTGCAATTTAGCGACGAGGGGGCATAGTTTTGACTTGAAAAGGGAGTGGTTTTATGCCAAGAAGAGAGACAACCACACAGGGAGATAGCAGATGCTCAGAACGCATCATCACTGGACAGAGAGGATGGATACAACCTCCCCCCACCCCTAACCCCTATACCACCAGGTGCTGTCGACAGAAAGGAGGGGGTGGAGCCAATAGATCCCTCGCAACGCTGATGGTCGAAAGTTCCTGCAAAACTGAAATATTTGCTTGTGGAAGAGAAAATGAGTTGCTATCTTGAACACAGAACCTCTTCAAAAGTGCAAAGTACATCATTGAAAAGCTCTTGAAACAAGCGATCTTCTGATACAATAAAAATAATAAAAATAATAAAAATATAAAAATATAAAAATAATAAAAATAATAAAAATAATTTTTTTAAACCCAGTAATTAAGGTTACAAATTTCAGCACCTTCCCCCCCCCTGGTGGTTATTAGAAGTAGCTCAGCTTTTTTGTCTAAAAAAACAAACAATTGTATTTTGTAACCTTCACGGGGGGGGGGGGGGGGGACGAGACAGAAAGGTACTTTTTCCCTCTTGCGAAGATTACTCCATCATTTTACTTTGCTCTATAACTATAAACTTTTTGATCAGCAAGATACAGGAATGTTCCATGACTTTAAGAGGATGACCTCTTCAAGGGTCAGCACGTTAGAGAACTGATATACACCACTTAGCTAGCACTTCAGTGGGACTTTTATGGATGCAGGCACTCGAGCTACCCGTAAAACGAGTTTGAAGGTTCAATTGATGTTCCACTCTTGGAGAGAGCTTTGCGGGAGTGTCAGTTTGAATGACCTCATCTATTTTCCCCATCATTCACCCACTAATTACCCACCCCCTCATAGGTCACATGAAATATACAAGTCGCAGAGAACACATTTTATGACATTTGACCTTCAGTCTCCACTCTAAAGGGGCAATAAAGCATATGTTACAAACACTAACATCATCTTGTGGTTACCATTTTGGAGCTCCATGGATTCTGCACACTTCACTGTGTGAACTTGATATATAGCTCAAAGGATAAGTCTCTCTCTGTGCTCTCTTTTGATCCTAAAACCTGTTGCAAGGTTATGACCGCCCAAGTTACCTGCAGCTCAAGTGCAGGGTACTCCATAATCTGCACGTGGGGATTTGCTGCTAGTGGCTCCAGATTTAGACAGTTGAGAGAGATTGGTATCTGTGGCAGGTGGAAGCTTCTGCTCTAAGGGAGGAGTGTTTTCATTATAAGCGCTAACCAGCCCACCCCCTCCCCCACACCCTCCCCCTCTGCCACCCTCCCCCACACCCTCCCCACCCCGTGAGTAAGGTGGTCAAGTGCTGGTTGGTTAAAAGTCATAATCACAAGATTTTGATAGCTTTTGTTGATTAAATACGGTTTGATCCCTTTGGTGAGATACTAACATGTATGTACACAATAATGATGTGGTTAGCACCTATAGGTACATAAGTGCCATATGGCGCAAACTAGGACATCGTCAGGGGCATTAAATCAAAAAATTTGTGTATTACATGCTTATTCTCCGTATGCACATGCCCAATAGACTGCTCTTTTGATTTTAAATAGTAACAAAATTTTACTTGATGCGAGGAAAAGGTTATACTTTATAGCAAAAAATGGTTACAAAACCACAAATAAAGTCAGTGGTCAATCAGTTAACCCTCACCTCAAAAATCAGAATGGTTGGTGCTTGCCACAACTACTGATTGCTTGTAACATGTAGTAAGTGCTTGTAACATGTAGTAAGTGCTTGTAACATGTAGTGAGGCTTGTAACATGTAGTAAGTGCTTGTAACATGTAGTAAGTGCTTGTAACATGTAGTAAGTGCTTGTAACATGTAGTAAGTGCTTGTAACATGTAGTAAGTGCTTGTAACATGTAGTAAGTGCTTGTAACATGTGGTAAGTGCTTGTAACATGTAGTGAGGCTTGTAACATGTGGTAAGTGATTGTAACATGTGGTAAGTGCTTGTAACATGTAGTGAGGCTTGTAACATGTAGTAAGTGCTTGTAACATGTAGTGAGGCTTGTAACATGTGGTAAGTGCTTGTAACATGTAGTAAGTGCTTGTAACATGTGGTAAGTGCTTGTAACATGTAGTAAGTGCTTGTAACATGTAGTGAGGCTTGTAACATGTAGTAAGTGCTTGTAACATGTAGTAAGTGCTTGTAACATGTAGTGAGACTTGTAACATGTGGTAAGTCTTGTAACATGTAGTAAGTGCTTGTAACATGTGGTAAGTGCTTGTAACATGTAGTAAGTGCTTGTAACATGTAGTGAGGCTTGTAACATGTAGTAAGTGCTTGTAACATGTAGTAAGTGCTTGTAACATGTAGTGAGACTTGTAACATGTAGTAAGTGCTTGTAACATGTAGTGAGGCTTGTAACATGTAGTAAGTGCTTGTAACATGTAGTAAGTGCTTGTAACATGTAGTGAGTGCTTGTAACATGTAGTAAGTGCTTGTAACATGTAGTGATGCTTGTAACATGTAAGTGCTTGTAACATGTAGTGAGGCTTGTAACATGTAGTAAGTGCTTGTAACATGTAGTAAGTGCTTGTAACATGTGGTAAGTGCTTGTAACATGTAGTGAGGCTTGTAACATGTGGTAAGTGATTGTAACATGTGGTAAGTGCTTGTAACATGTAGTGAGGCTTGTAACATGTAGTAAGTGCTTGTAACATGTAGTGAGGCTTGTAACATGTGGTAAGTGCTTGTAACATGTAGTAAGTGCTTGTAACATGTAGTAAGTGCTTGTAACATGTGGTAAGTGCTTGTAACATGTAGTAAGTGCTTGTAACATGTAGTGAGGCTTGTAACATGTAGTAAGTGCTTGTAACATGTAGTAAGTGCTTGTAACATGTAGTGAGACTTGTAACATGTAGTAAGTGCTTGTAACATGTAGTGAGGCTTGTAACATGTAGTAAGTGCTTGTAACATGTAGTGAGACTTGTAACATGTAGTAAGTGCTTGTAACATGTAGTAAGTGCTTGTAACATGTAGTAAGTGCTTGTAACATGTAGTAAGTGCTTGTAACATGTAGTGAGTGCTTGTAACATGTAGTAAGTGCTTGTAACATGTAGTGAGGCTTGTAACATGTAGTGAGGCTTGTAACATGTAGTGATTCTTGTAACATGTAGTAAGTGCTTGTAACATGTAGTGATTCTTGTAACATGTAGTAAGTGCTTGTAACATGTAGTGAGGCTTGTAACATGTAGTAAGTGCTTGTAACATGTAGTAAGTGCTTGTAACATGTAGTGAGAGGCTTGTAACATGTAGTAAGTGCTTGTAACATGTAGAGAGTGCTTATAACATGAAATGAGATGAAACTGGATTCTAAGTGGTGCACACCCACATCCCATCCACATGATCATTTGCAATGAAGTTAGCAAGCTACTATGGCTCTGGGCGAGGACTTACTGGTTGTCAGCCCGTGCCTCCACTTTAGCTCATGCTGTTCTTGAGTCTCAGGTTCTCTAAGACTTCAAGTTGACTTCAGCCTCATCTAAGTGTGGAAACGGATCGCCACCACTTGTCAGCTTCATGTACGATTTTGACAGATCTATACACTGAATGCTTGCTACACCTGCCTAATCCTAGATCTCTTTCCAATCACACTTTTCAGTACATTGTACCTACTGATCTTAGCCTCTCCTGATCTTAGCCTCTCCTGATCTTAGCCTCTCCTGATCTTAGCCTCTCCTGATCTTAGCCTCTACCTTCCAAGCTTCCAAGTATTTTGTTTGGGATGGATTACGAGGTGTTTCAAGTTCCATTCTGTAAGCAGGCTTGTGTTCCTCGACCTGATGCAGATTTGATTGCTCTGTGGAGCTTGCTCATTTTTCTCAGATCTGTGTTCTATAATGAGCACAAATCTAATCTTAACATGTTAATCACGACCCAACGTGTTAATCAAGAATTAACGTATTAATCGAGACTTAACGTGTTAATCGATACCTAACATGTTTATCGAGACCTAACGCATTAATCGAGACCTAGCGTGTTAATATGGACTTAATGTGTTAACCGAGACTTAACGCATTAATCGAGACTTAATGCGTTAATTGAGACTTAACACGTTAATCGAGACTTAACACGTTAATCGAGACATAACACGTTAATCGAGACTTAACTTAACATGTTAATCATGTTAGATTAGAGAAGTACTCTCAGAGGAAGCGAAGGAATACTCTCCCAGTCAAATAGTTGGTTAGTGAAATTCAATTTCCGATTGTCGTTGCCCCAAAGCTTTTGGCCTGTTGTGTTTGCTTGTAATAATGAAGCACATCACTGGGGACCTCATCATGGGAGTGGGTGGGTGGGGGGATAGAGGAAGAAGGAGGGGTTAGTGCGGTGTGTTCCGCCATGTAGGATTGAAGCGTGTGCAGGAGATCTCAAGGAGAAGCTTCTGAAACTGTTTGAGGTTCTCTACATGGCTCCAAAGGTGAGGGCAGGTGCAGCTCTCTAGACAATCAAACATCGAAGGAGGTTTTGTGTGTGCCATTTCTTGCATTGTGAGTCCTTAGCAAGTTATTCTGTAGTATTCATACCTGCCTCAACCCGAGCATGATTTAGATCCCATGTGCATCAGGATTGTAGCCTCTCTTCTCTCGCTCTTTCCAGTTAATATTTTCTTTCCACTAGGTAGTCAACATGTCATACTTGTAACGATGATGATGGTACATTGCCTCAGGAGAAATATTTCGACACTGGCCATGTGGTACGAAGGTTGATGCATCACTTCACTACACTCAATCAGGACTACGGGGAGTTCCTGGCGCTAAAAGGCTCCTTCAACATTCCTATTGTCAGATATCCTTGCCAACTAATACAACAATGATAACCAAACACACACACACACACACCCTTCCTATGTGGTGGTCTTATACAACTAATGAACCTTATCATGATAGGCAGCTAAACAGTGGTCTTATATGACCTGTGAGACCTCATCACAGTAGGCAGCCAAACAGGGGTCTTATATGACCTGTGAAACCATCACAGTAGGCAGCCAAACAGTGGTCTTATATGACCTGTGAAACCATCACAGTAGGCAGCCAAACAGTGGTCTTATATGACCTGTGAACCCATCACAGTAGGCAGCTAAACAGTGGTCTTATATGACCTGTGAACCCATCACAGTAGGAGTAGTCTTATGATCAGGGGTACCAATAGCCTTTTTATATTTCATTTTCTATTTCCCCGATGGCATTTCCTAATGTTTTCATAGCATTTCCCCCCTGGTTGTACTTCCCCCCTGGTTGTACTTCCCCCCTGGTTTGTACTTCCCCCCTGGTTGTACAACTACTACCGTAGGATGGCAACGGTATCGGAACTCTCCCCCTTCCCCACCGTGACATCTAATGTAGCTACATGTACTACATGTACATGCCAGACCCTTCCTATTGCCTTTCCTTTGTGTGTGTGTGTGCCGAGTGTTGTGGACTCTTGACTCAGCCACACCTTCTCCATGTTACTTCCCGGAATGATCCATTTCTTGTTCATCGACCGCTCCTTCAATGAGTTGACGTCCCCATCGTTAGCCACTGATGAGCAAGTGGTATGTGCACGTGCTGTGCTCTGTCATTTGTTTTCTTTCACTTTCCTTTTCACTTTCAATTACAGTCTTGCCTCCCCCATCTTCCCTCTCCTGTCGTTCTCTTCCTCCTCTTTTCTTCTCTTCATTCTCCTCCTCTTCCTCCTTTCTCCACTCATCCACCTCCTCCTCTCCCTCCTCCTCCTCTTCCTCCTCCTCTTCCTCCTCCTCTTCCTACTCCTCCTCTTCCTACTCCTCCTCCTCCTACTCCTCTTCCACCTCCTCCTCTCCCTCCTCCTCTCCCTCCTCCTCTTCTCCCTCCTCTCCCTCCTCCTGTCCCTCCTCCTCTTCTCCCTCCTTCTCCTCTCCCTTCTTCTCCTCTTCCTCCTCCTCCTCCTCCTACTACTACTCTTCCTCCTCCTCTTCCTCCTCTTCCTCCTCCTCCTCTTCCTCTCCCTCCTCCTCCTCCTCCTCTCCCTCCTCCTTCTCCTCCTTCTCCTCTCCCTCCTCCTCCTCCTCTCCCTCCTCCGCCCCCAAAAGCATCAACATGCATCCCTTTCAAATGACTTGTCTGTCTAGCTAATGCTAATTTGAGGCTCATGAGCGAGCTACATAGCATCTTGACCACAGTAAACAACCAAACAGAATATGAGGACAAGTAACCACTTTTCTCCCTTGACCATCATGCAGTTTGCCCTGAGGCATCAGCTAAAGCAAGTGTTCTAACTCCACGTGCCACCTACTATTATTGGTGGGTACTGATTTTAGCTAGTTTTAGGATTAGGCAGGGACTAACTGGAGCTATTTTAGGAATTACCAACAAAATTGCTCCTACACACTTTCATGAGCACACACGACAGGAGAAGAGGAAGTCACTCTCCAGTAGTAGTAGTGCAAGGGGCAACTTCGCTTAAAAAAACTTTTTAAAAAATTTAAAAAAACTTTTATGAACAATTTGTTGCTAATTATTATTATGATGAACTTGACAATGACTACCCCCATACCAGTATATAGTGAAAAATTTAGGCACTTGCTAATTTTTCTAATTTTTAAGAGCACATCTATAACAATACCGGCCTTGTGATCGTTTTCCTGGCAGAGCATCATCGTCTCTATGAACATTATGGTAGAGCATCATCGTCTCTACGAACATTATGACTGAGCATGATTGTCTCTATGAACATTATGGTATAGCATCATCTCTATGAACATTATGGTTGAGCACGATTGTCTCTATGAACATTAAATATTCTGTTGCTTGTTTATGCTAGGCAATATCATACATCCAAGAAAAGGCAAGGACCATGACAGAAAACCCGGCAGTCTTTCTACGAAGAAAGGTACATACTGATGTCCTGTTCTCACCAAGTAAATCCTGATTAGTGTTAGTGGACAGGGGCTGAGAGAAAGCCCCATTTTGTATCCCTACTGGGAACTTACCTAACAACAACATTGTGTAGGTTTGGTCCAAACAAGGAAGTCCACAAATGAGTTGATTGGCTTCAGTTCCTAAAGGCACTAGCTAAATAACTTGCACAATAATATTGTGGTTTTCAATTGAGCACTTCAGTGCATGTTGGAAGGCAAACCAGCAGCTGTAATAGCAGCTGCACTGGTCTAAGCTAGGACATGACCAGACAAAGTTAGCTAGAGAGTTTTCTAAGCAGCCTCTACCAAGCATAGTTAAGTTATTGGTCAGTGTGCAAGATGAGGACTTCTTCGAGGACTTCTTCATATGATGATTGATGCAATGATTACTGTTAAGTGCCTTCATCAGCTAACTCGAGTACATATGTAGTTCCATCCTTTAGAGTGCATATGTACACTTCCAGCCCTTAGAGTACATATGTGCACTTCCAGTCCTTAGAGTACATATGTGCACTTCCAGTCCTTAGAGTACATATGTACACTTCCAGCCCTTAGAGTACATATGTACACTTCCAGCCCTTAGAGAGCATATGTACACTTCCAGCCCTTAGAGTACATATGTACACTTCCAGCCCTTAGAGTACATATGTGCACTTCCAGTCCTTAGAGTACATATGTACACTTCCAGCCCTTAGAGTACATATGTGCACTTCCAGCCCTTAGAGTACATATGTGCACTTCCAGCCCTTAGAGTACATATGTACACTTCCAGCCATTAAAATATATTTTTTGACTTGCAAAAACTTTTGAATGCAACGGCCTGCAGTATCACAGTATTACTAATGATGACCTTTCTGCACTCTGTGTAGATCTGGAGCATGGTTCAGAGGGTGCAGCGCTACCTGTCGCACGGCTACACACTGCAGACATGGCTGGATGATGACTTCCTCTACACCTACTACTTCTGGGTCAACATACCCAGCAGCAACACACTGGGGGTATATACGATCTAGTAGCATCTGCCTCCATATGTACCATCCATATGTACCTATGTGGTGATGCGGGGAATATCGTATGAGCTTGGATGTTATAAATCTGGCTTTGGTGTGAGACATGTCATTGGTGAATAATCTCCTGCTAATCGTATAAGTAGTTGTATATGTTAGTATATGTACTAATAGATTTATTTTGACGCGTTTTTTATTGCCAAACTTTTGTGTGGTGTTTGTGTATTATATACATGGATGTGTGGTACATGTGCATGTGTATGAATGTACATGTGTGTACGTGTGTGTGGTACATGTGCATGTGTATGAATATACATGTACATGTGTGTTGTACATGTGTATGAATGTGCATGTGTATGAATATACATGTATGTGTACATGTGTGTGGTACATGTGCATGTGTATGAATATATACATGTATGTGTGTGTGTGTATAGGCAACCCGCAAGTTTTACACCCCAAGTAATATCAAGTGCACAGAATACTCTGCTCCAGGGGTCATAGGCTCTTCATTCTTCAAGTGAGCATAGCTGTTGTGTTGCATGAATGTGTGCTGCATAGTTGTTGTGTTGCATGAATGTGTGCTGCATAGTTGTTGTATTGCACGAATGTGTGCTGCATAGTTGTTGTGTTGCATGAATGTGTGCTGCATAGTTGTTGTGTTGCATGAATGTGTCTGCATAGTTGTTGTGTTGCATGAATGTGTGCTGCATAGTTGTTGTGTTGCATGAATGTGTGCTGCATAGTTGTTGTGTTGCATGAATGTGTGCTACATAGTTGTTGTGTTGCATGAATGTGTGCTGCATAGTTGTTGTTGCATGAATGTGTACTGCATAGTTGTTGTGTTGCATGAATGTGTGCTGCATAGTTGTTGTTGCATGAATGTGTGCTGCATAGTTGTTGTTGCATGAATGTGTACTGCATAGTTGTTGTGTTGCATGAATGTGTGCTGCATAGTTGTTGTTGCATGAATGTGTACTGCATAGTTGTTGTGTTGCATGAATGTGTGCTGCATAGTTGTTGTTGCATGAATGTGTACTGCATAGTTGTTGTGTTGCATGAATGTGTGCTGCATAGTTGTTGTGTTGCATGAATGTGTGCTGCATAGTTGTTGTTGCATGAATGTGTACTGCATAGTTGTTGTGTTGCATGAATGTGTGCTGCATAGTTGTTGTTGCATGAATGTGTACTGCATAGTTGTTGTGTTGCATGAATGTGTGCTGCATAGTTGTTGTGTTGCATGAATGTGTGCTGCATAGTTGTTGTGTTGCATGAATGTGTGCTGCATAGTTGTTGTGTTGCATGAATGTGTCTGCATAGTTGTTGTGTTGCATGAATGTGTGCTGCATAGTTGTTGTGTTGCATGAATGTGTACTGCATAGTTGTGGTGTTGCATGAATGTGTGCTGCATAGTTGTGGTGTTGCATGAATGTGTGCTGCATAGTTGTTGTGTTGCATGAATGTGTGCTGCATAGTTGTTGTGTTGCATGAATGTGTGCTGCATAGTTGTTGTGTTGCATGAATGTGTGCTGCATAGTTGTTGTGTTGCATGAATGTGTGCTGCATAGTTGTTGTGTTGCATGAATGTGTGCTGCATAGTTGTTGTGTTGCATGAATGTGTGCTGCATAATTGTTGTGTTGCATGAATGTGTGCTGCATAGTTGTTGTGTTGCATGAATGTGTCTGCATAGTTGTTGTGTTGCATGAATGTGTGCTGCATAGTTGTTGTGTTGCATGAATGTGTGCTGCATAGTTGTTGTGTTGCACGAATGTGTGCTGCATAGTTGTTGTGTTGCATGAATGTGTGCTGCATAGTTGTTGTGTTGCATGAATGTGTGCTGCATAGTTGTTGTGTTGCATGAATGTGTGCTGCATAGTTGTTGTGTTGCATGAATGTGTGCTGCATAGTTGTTGTGTTGCATGAATGTGTGCTGCATAGTTGTTGTGTTGCATGAATGTGTGCTGCATAGTTGTTGTGTTGCATGAATGTGTCTGCATAGTTGTTGTGTTGCATGAATGTGTGCTGCATAGTTGTTGTGTTGCATGAATGTGTCTGCATAGTTGTTGTGTTGCATGAATGTGTGCTGCATAGTTGTTGTGTTGCATGAATGTGTGCTGCATAGTTGTTGTGTTGCATGAATGTGTGCTGCATAGTTGTTGTGTTGCATGAATGTGTGCTGCATAGTTGTTGTGTTGCATGAATGTGTGCTGCATAGTTGTTGTGTTGCATGAATGTGTGCTGCATAGTTGTTGTGTTGCATGAATGTGTGCTGCATAGTTGTTGTGTTGCATGAATATGTGCTGCATAGTTGTTGTGTTGCATGAATGTGTGCTGCATAGTTGTTGTGTTGCATGAATGTGTGCTGCATAGTTGTTGTGTTGCATGAATGTGTCTGCATAGTTGTTGTGTTTGCATGAATGTGTGCTGCATAGTTGTTGTGTTGCATGAATGTGTGCTGGATAGTTGTTGTGTTGCATGAATGTGTGCTGCATAGTTGTTGTGTTGCATGAATGTGTGCTGCATAGTTGTTGTGTTGCATGAATGTGTCTGCATAGTTGTTGTGTTGCATGAATGTGTGCTGCATAGTTGTTGTGTTGCATGAATGTGTGCTGCATAGTTGTTGTGTTGCATGAATGTGTGCTGCATAGTTGTTGTGTTGCATGAATGTGTGCTGCATAGTTGTTGTGTTGCATGAATGTGTGCTGCATAGTTGTTGTGTTGCATGAATGTGTGCTGCATAGTTGTTGTGTTGCATGAATGTTTGCTGCATAGTTGTTGTGTTGCATGAATGTGTGCTGCATAGTTGTTGTGTTGCATGAATGTGTGCTGCATAGTTGTTGTGTTGCATGAATGTGTGCTGCATAGTTGTTGTGTTGCATGAATATGTGCTGCATAGTTGTTGTGTTGCATGAATGTGTGCTGCATAGTTGTTGTGTTGCATGAATGTGTCTGCATAGTTGTTGTGTTGCATGAATGTGTGCTGCATAGTTGTTGTGTTGCATGAATGTGTGCTGCATAGTTGTTGTGTTGCATGAATGTGTGCTGCATAGTTGTTGTGTTGCATGAATGTGTGCTGCATAGTTGTTGTGTTGCATGAATGTGTGCTGCATAGTTGTTGTGTTGCATGAATGTGTGCTGCATAGTTGTTGTGTTGCATGAATGTGTGCTGCATAGTTGTTGTGTTGCATGAATATGTGCTGCATAGTTGTTGTGTTGCATGAATGTGTGCTGCATAGTTGTTGTGTTGCATGAATGTGTGCTGCATAGTTGTTGTGTTGCATGAATGTGTCTGCATAGTTGTTGTGTTTGCATGAATGTGTGCTGCATAGTTGTTGTGTTGCATGAATGTGTGCTGCATAGTTGTTGTGTTGCATGAATGTGTGCTGCATAGTTGTTGTGTTGCATGAATGTGTGCTGCATAGTTGTTGTGTTGCATGAATGTGTGCTGCATAGTTGTTGTGTTGCATGAATGTGTCTGCATAGTTGTTGTGTTGCATGAATGTGTGCTGTATAGTTGTTGTGTTGCATGAATGTGTCTGCATAGTTGTTGTGTTGCATGAATGTGTGCTGCATAGTTGTTGTGTTGCATGAATATGTCTGCATAGTTGTTGTGTTGCATGAATGTGTCTGCATAGTTGTTGTGTTGCATGAATGTGTGTTGCATAGTTGTTGTGTTGCATGAATGTGTCTGCATAGTTGTTGTGTTGCATGAATGTGTCTGCATAGTTGTTGGGTTGCATGAATGTGTCTGCATAGTTGTTGGGTTGCATGAATGTGTGCTGCATAGTTGTTGTGTTGCATGAATGTGTGCTGCATAGTTGTTGTGTTGCATGAATATGTCTGCATAGTTGTTGTGTTGCATGAATGTGTGCTGCATAGTTGTTGTGTTGCATGAATGTTTCTGCATAGTTGTTGTGTTGCATGAATGTGTGCTGTATAGTTGTTGTGTTGCATGAATGTGTCTGCATAGTTGTTGTGTTGCATGAATGTGTGCTGCATAGTTGTTGTGTTGCATGAATGTGTCTGCATAGTTGTTGTGTTGCATGAATGTGTCTGCATAGTTGTTGTGTTGCATGAATGTGTGCTGCATAGTTGTTGTGTTGCATGAATGTGTCTGCATAGTTGTTGTGTTGCATGAATGTGTCTGCATAGTTGTTGTGTTGCATGAATGTGTCTGCATAGTTGTTGTGTTGCATGAATGTGTGCTGCATACATAAGTGGAATACTTCATATCAGAATGCACTAGCACTCTCTATAATTATTATTGGATTGACTAGTGAAACAAAATGCCAGGCACAAGAATCTGGAGCTCTATTGTGAACTGTTTAAATGGTTCAAAACTTGCTTCATTGAATGGACTTTCATTCAGCTCTACTGGGTCCCCCTCAACCCCTTACCCAAAACGAGCATGGAGAGAAAGGGTTATTGAATGCTAGCTATGTGCTTTCATTATTTACCGTTACAACTCTAATTATGCGCCATGGAAAAAATAATTATCAATCTGCTCTGCCCACCACAAATAGAAAGTCGTTGAACATGATGCAACAATAGGGAATGATGATATGTTCCGTCTCTGCACGAGGCTAGTAGATGAGTCTAAATAACTACTTTGCTGTGTTGCCCAAAGGGAGTCTTTTGGTGTATTGCCAAGCCAGCTACCAAAACCTAAGGAGGTGAAAAGAGGACCTGGAAGGCCACGGAAAGTTTTTGCGGTTCCTCCTCTAGCAGCAGCAGCCACAGCAGTAGACTTCGGCTCTGACACTGATGCTGAGCTTCAAGCCATGAAGCAAACAGAAGTGGTACAAAATTTTATAGTACAGAACCTAGCTGTAGAGTAAGCTACACTATTTGTCATGAGGATTGTTGCATCTAAAGCTCTTTGTAGCCGTTTCACTGATTCGAGAAGTCGGTACACTTTCGAAAAGAACGAAGCTCCTTCGATCACGAGGTTAGAATGGAACGGGTCGGTAGACAAACATAACGCAAAAATAGAAATTATCGACGTTATCCAAGATGCACCATTAGAAATTGAGCGTAGAAATAAATAACTCCAACGCATAATTATTTTATTGGTTGAAGCCTTCTTACTTTCCCTCCGGCAGGGGGTGTAGCCGAGAATTCAGACAGAGCCGAGGTCGGATATTAACTAGAATGATGCTTAATTGGAGTTTTTACGGTAGGCTCAATATTATATGGTTAAAGTACATAGCATGCTCTCACTGTCAGCAATCTTGGATTAGGCCACATAGGTACTCGTTACAAGCTCCCAATGTGCACTCTCAAAAAACTCTCAGTTGACATAACGAAATTACAATGATCTTCTCTTAAAATTTACTCTCGATATTTCAACTGGATGCTCTAGCCTTCATCAGGAATTATGATTCCTGATGAAGGCTAGAGCATCTAGTCGAAGCATTACGAGAGTAAATTTCAAGTTGATTATTGAGGTCATTGTAATCCCAGTATGTGGTAGATACTGTTGAAATCCTGCGCGAGGCCAAGCAGAGACATGGGGAAGGACTTTGATGGACATTTATTCGCAGGCACGTATGATGCTGAATAGGAAGTTTTAGTGAACCAAATGACCAAGAAAGATTCGTGGGATCCTTAAAAAATATAGCAGGCAATTTATATTACTGGATCCCTCTTGAGGCGTGTCAAGTCCAATACCCTATAAGACAGTAGTGTATTAGCTAATCTAATATGCAGTTAAACCCTTACTATCAGCCAAGAAATGATAATTTAATCAACAGTTCAGTCAATGTGCTTTGGCCTTTTTTTGGTGGCAACTTGAGGTGAGGTGTTTAAATAATGTGTCCAAAGAGTCACCACATGGTGTGGTGTTTAAATAAGCTAGCTAACATGTGTCTGAAGAGTCACACAAACACGAGGTGTGGTGTTTAAATATGCTAGCTAACATGTGTCACCACATGGTGTGGTATTTAAATAAGCTAACTAACATGTGTCTAAAAAGTCACCACATGGTGTGTGGTGTTTAAATAAGCTAGCTAACATGTGTCTAAAGAGTCACCACATGGTGTGGTATTTAAATGAGCTAGCTAACAGAGGTGTGGTGTAATACAAACGGGCAATGTCCTAAAACACAACAGGTCACCCATCCAATATATGAACAGGTCATGGATCACCTGTCCTAAATATGAATGTGTCACCAACTGTCCTAAATATGAACAGGTGATCCATCCTAAATAATTGCGAGAGGGTCACTTGTTCTAAATAATGCTAGTTGTTGGGAGAAGAGTGACAGGTGGTGTGAAATATCTGCTTGCTTCCCTGGATGAAGGAGAGATTAAAAGTGATTAGTTGTGTACTGTGCTGGACCTTTAAATAGCCAAGAATGAGGCTGCTGCATCCAATATAATGTACTAAGAACAGACATTACTGTAGTTTGGGAAAATTTAACCCTAAATATTTCGCAAGAATAAATTTCATTGTGCCAAATCTTTATTGTTGTTGGCAATTGTTCCGGTTGCAAATTGTTCCGGTTGCCAACGAAAAAAATAGTGCATGAAAAATAACGCATACAATTCTGATCGACCATTTCGAGAGAAGCACGAGGCTAAGGTGTGGGTTGACATGTTTGAAAGAACCTGCTGTATTTGTGGCTGTCATGTCTACTACCACACTTGGTGGCAGCCATTGGAGAGCAACTAGCATGTGAACGAGAACCTGATAAATGTCAATGACAGGTTTACAGTAGCAGTCAAGAAAGAGTGTTATATTCTGGTAGTTCTTCAACCTCCCCATTAGCTGGTTTAGCCTCTGAGCGAAGGCAATGTTGATAGCACGGCCTTTGGGATTAAGCAGTCCATTTTTATGCTCAAAGTACTTGTGGATAACCACAGCAAACTCTGGCTCTGACGGTGATGGCTCAGCTAGACAGAAAATAGTTAGCTAACATCGATATATGTGTGTACTCTTCGCGCATTTTATTAAAAAATCACTTGGATGTTCCAATTATTCATTGTCAAATATTTCGCAAGATGAATTTTTGTGGTTGACTCGACCCACAAACATTATTTGACTTAAAAAATCCCAACCTACGGAATATACATCCCACAAAACTTGTCTCAACAAAAAAGCATGTGATTGGCAATGGATTGATTTGTCAACAAACAAAGACTGTACCCATATATATATTAGGTTAACTATTATAATCTTCTCAATAGTCAACTTCAAATTATATTCACTCGACGTTTCAACTAGATGCTCTAGCCTTCAGCAACAATAACTATAACTAGCTGAATATATAAGCAATCAATTTATATCCCCCGCTGTTTTGCATGCTACTAACCCAATATCTAGGGGAAAATAATAAATAATTATGGGTCCATGAACATGCCCTGATTGGGCCCTCCCACACTATATATATATAATTATATATATATATATTTTATTTTAAGACAATACTAATAGAGAATATAAATATATTGGAGGAAGGGGATGTATTATAGAAAGAGGATATGAATAAATACAAGAATAAAAAGCACTGACAATAATATTTTGTCTTTAACTTTACAGAGATGTCCATTCTGCGGAGTTATTGAAAGGAGGTGGGTGCTACGTTTATGAACTGTATTGTTTGCACGAGCCCAAGATGTCAATACAAGAAGCCTCGAAGCATTGTCGGCTCCTGGCTGACCAACTGTGGCCAAGTTCAAGAGAAGCCATAGCACCATTTAGCCTCATCAACTAAAATGTATGTGTGACAATGACAAATGTTGTATATGCAATAAAGTCAAATAATAGGTTTACCGGTGGCCATGGTCCTGCCACAAGAAATTATCATCATTCAAAAGTTTTGCCAGTTCTTCATTGTAAGGACGGTAGAAATTTTCCAGCAATTCCAATGATACTAAGGGTTGAATTTCATTGGACAGAGTGTTTTCTCTCTGCTTCAGTCCTTCAGCTATGGCTTTAGGAACTGCTTCTATTCCAAGAAAGTCTGTGATACTTGCCATTGTAGCGTAAGGATCTTTGGAAATGTCCTCCGTTTTGATGAAGAGGAAGTTTCGGATTGGGTAAAACTGCAACCACTTCTTAATGTGCACAGCATACAGTCCTATTGTCAGTCTGTGCCAGATCCGGCCACAAATATCGGAGTTCTCCTCTGTGTCAACTTTGCCGTTGACGCTGGATAGTTTCGCATCCTTGTTGGCTGTTCTCACACTGCTGCACTCAAACACGGATTTGTTGTCTAGGCATTCATTGAAGTCTTCAATGTCCTTAGCGACACGCCTGTGGAACAGCTCTGCTGCTCTATCCCTCACTGCTGATGGCCATTGTTTAACGGACGAGCCGTAGAGGAGCTGGCAGGTGTAAAAAAAGTGGGAGACCAGTCTGGTGGCTGGGTTCCTCATCACCACAATAAACTTGGCGTTGGGAAGAACCCTGTTGATGACTGCAGGCATCGCACAATAGTCCTGCCCATTGACAAAGAAATTAGAGTCCCAGAGCGTCGATTGGCTTCCATCGAAAGTAATGAGCTGTTGGCTCCAAGGATTGTGCTCGTTTCTCATCTGCAAACTAATTTGTTTGAAAAACAGTGTGTAAACTATGAATGAGATGGGAATGTATGCGGAGCTAAATTCCTCGGAGTGTGCCAGATTAAGCACTCGTGTCCACCAGTGAGGCTCTTTATCGTATGGACTTTCAATCTGCCAATGTTTTGTCAGAACACGATAGATTGTGGTTGTAGCACTCTTGGGGAAACCAGCCAAGAAAAAGTAAGGCAAACATAAAACCTGTTTTTTCTCTGTATACTTGTTTACTGGCTTGGTAAGTAAATGAGCATACTCAGACTCCTTCTTTCGTTGCAGTGATTTCGTGTGATATCTACCCATCAACATCTCCTCCCAGTTATGAGGGGGAAATCTTGGTTGCTCAGCTTGCCAGCATGGATTCTTGTACTGTGTTGAGAAGTTACGGGGAAGAAGAGTCTCAATCTCTTTCAGAAATGTTTCTGCTCTGTTGACCACCTTCATGAATGAGTCATTGTTTTTCTGTATAGAGATGTCTGTAACTCCCATAGCCCTACTGCAGCGATGCAGTGCTGTTTGGAGAGGTACAGCTGAGAGAGGGACAGTGTGACCACCTGATCGAAGATGGAGGCTGTCGTGGCCTGCCTGTTTATTAGGGGGATACATAATGGTTACAAGTGAAGTCTGGTTATTTGACATGACCATTCGTTTCCATGCATACAATTAGCAATGTGGCTTGAGTGCCTTTAGGCTTGCTAGCTGACCTCTACAAATTTACTGTGATTGAAAAGGATCTGCCACTCTTCCATACAGCGATGCATTTTATATACTAAATGGGTGATGCAGAATGTACACCCACAGGGGTAAGAATGTTGATGCACAGTCAACGCCAGTATATATATTAAAAAATCTGTAGATATCAATGAGGTAGGGATAAAAAAGACATAATATAACAATGATTTTTGGACGTTATGATTATCGGGTTGATCTTGTCGGTCAAATAACAAAACCTTGCTGATAAAACACCTCACCTCTGCTGGAGAGATGATCTTCACAGGTTGATTGGTGTATCTTATGTTAGAAATGGTAACCCAGAGCACAAAGAACACCGTCAAGAACGTAAAAATTCGGCCCACTCTTCTCAAAACCATTTCAGTTGGCGAGCTAAGTTGCGCTTGGAATTCGACAATATTGGCGCGCTAGGCGCATTTAACCTTACCATCACCCGCAAAAACAATAATTATGAACGGGTCACCCGCCTAACATTAAACGGGCTTGTATAAACAGAAACGGTCGTCGCGAAGAAAAGGTTCGATGAGGAACAACGTAGTTGGAGAGTGTGAGCCTTCTCGTTGCGGAGACAGTACAGTGTCGTAGGAACCGTAGCGGCCTTGGTCGCTCCACTTTTTTTAAAATTTTTATAGATGAATAAAGTTAGATGATAATCGTCATTTTGAGTTCTTACTTTACCTGGGAAAGGTTCTGACACGTGTAAGTGATTATGACTGTCACGTGCATTGCTGAGGTATATCGCGGGGAGTGCCAGGAAGCTACAGATACCGCACATTTTATGCTATGCCAAAATGTAACGCAGTATGCTTTGAAGTTTCTGATGGTAGTTTTTGTTTTGCCATACAGCGAGTTGATATTTTTGAACTGCAGATTGGAATGTGGAGTATAATCACAACCAAAACACGTTCAAGTAAAACTTACCAGCATCAAGTTTTGAACGGCTGATTGATAGACTGTACAAACACTACAACTTAACATTTTTATATAATTTTTTTTAAGTGGATTATGTTCCATGTGAAGGGCTAAGGGCTAAACAAACACAAAAATAGCCTTGTGGTTTCGACCGGAGCTCCATAGATTCTACTGCATGATGATATTATAGCTCAAGTGTCTTGTGTGCTCTCTTAAGTTGCATAGCATAACTGTGATAAAGTTACATGCAGCCAAAGTGGGAGTCCTCAAAATCTGTACAGAACTGTTTGTTGTGGTTCCTGATTGGAAGTGCTCAGCCTGTGTTCACTCGGGGTTATTGTTTTTAAGTAACCCCACTTTGGCTGCATGTAACTGTAGTCTAGTTACACCTATACAACTTTGTTTAATAACAAAAGAGAGCACACTGAGAGATGAGCTTTAAATCAAGTTCATACAGTGAAGTGTGCAGAATCTATGGAGCTCCAAAGTCGTAACCACAAGTCTTCCTGGCACTCATCTCCCTTTAAATGTAGCTTGTGCATGCTCAATGTACCTAGACCTTACCTTTGTTGATGGTTCATTGTGCCTTTGTTCATTGCTTGCCCCTGCATTTCCATATCTTTACACAGTAGCTAATGATAATCAGTCTTATTACCTTTACTGCTAATTTCATAATGGCTGTCTAAATGTAAGTGCTGTGAATCAATGTGCTTTCAACTCCTGATATTTGTGAAATTTCACACCAGCCATCTAATTTTAACTTTCCAAAAAGAGAATTTGCCAAGCAAAAAGTTGTTAAGCACTCATTTCAGGAGTTGGTTTAAGCAACACACATGGTTGCACTGTGAAGAAATGAGAGAGCTGTCATTTTAACATACCTGTGTAAGAGTTTATAAAAAGAGAAGTTATGGAGTGGTAAGCTGGACTCTTCTTTTCTAAGGCAACTGGCCAGTGTTAAATTGAAAGTCCATAAAAGTTCAGTGTCATTCTGAATGTTTTAAAGATCCCATGTTGGAGAAATATTGTTAACTCTTCTTAAATAGAAGTTGGAAAGGTGAAATTGCTTCTTGAAAATTGTATCCATCTTATATAGCTGGCCAAGGTGTGGCCTTAAGAGGGTAAGCTGGGGTGAAGATGACATTAAATTTCTGAACATTCAGAATGAACTTTTGAAGATACTCCAACTGCTTCAAAAAGTTGCAAATTGGAAATTTTCCACCCGGCATTTGACCACTTACTTATGTTTTAGCGCCTAATAATAATACTCATTGTATCGAGTTGAGCTTCCACACTCGTACTAATTTCAACTGTCTTGCACTTTCTAAATGCAGAAAACTTGGGTATGCAGGTTTTGAGATCCCTAACTTTTGACTGCCTGTATATACCTTGGGTATGGTTGCTACCCAAGTTCACATAGTAAAGTGTGCAGAATCTATGAGCTCCTAAGTCATATCTATAATACTTTGGTATTATCCCCACTTCAATGAAATGGGTGGTGGCTAAAATGTATTATAACTCAAGAATAGTTGACAATGCAGTAAGTGTGAAGGTATGAAAGATTTTTTTTGAGGGATAAAAAATGGTCTACTCCCACCCCCCTTCACCCTCCAAGGTAAGCGCCGACCAAGTAAAAAAAAAAAAATCTTCCCCACTCCATCCCCCAGTGGACGTTGATAACCCCTCAGTGTTATCTGTACCATTTTGTTTCCGTCCCATTCAGAGATAAAAGGGGCTCCAGAAAGTGACCCACTTACGATCTAGGCTTGGGATAGTTCTTCAGCTCGCCACACAGAATGCCTTGCGCACATTTCTATATAGAGTACTTTCGTACAAAGAGTAAGAGAATCACTATGCCTGCACAGCAACAAGTACCTTCGTACAAAGAGTAAGAGAATCACTATGCCTGCACAGCCAACAGCACACCAGGGCTTGGGATACAGCTACATAGAGCCAGGCCTCAGCCAACAGCACACTAGGCTTGGGATACAGCTACATAGAGCCACTCAGCCAACACCACACTAGGCTTGGGATACAGCTACATAGAGCCAGGCCTCAGCCAACAGCACACTAGGGCTTGGGATACAGCTACATAGAGCCACTCAGCCAACACCACACTATGCTTGGGATATAGCTACATAGAGCCAGGCCTCGGCCAACACCCCAGGGCTTGGGATGCAGCTACATAGAGCCAGGCCTCGGCCAACACCCCAGGGCTTGGGATACAGCTACATAGAGCCACTCAGCCAACACCACACTAGGCTTGGGATACAGCTACATAGAGCCAGGCCTCAGCCAACGGCACACTAGGGCTTGGGATACAGCTACATAGAGCCACTCAGCCAACACCACACTAGGCTTGGGATACAGCTACATAGAGCCAGGCCTCAGCCAACAGCACACTAGGGCTTGGGATACAGCTACATAGAGCCACTCAGCCAACACCACACTAGGCTTGGGATACAGCTACATAGAGCCAGGCCTCAGCCAACAGCACACTAGGGCTTGGGATATAGCTACATAGAGCCACTTAGCCAACACCACACTAGGCTTGGGATATAGCTACATAGAGCCACTCAGAACACCACACTAGGCTTGGGATACAGCTACATAGAGCCAGGCCTCAGCCAACTAGGCTTGGGATAGAGCCAGGTCTTAAGTTGGACCTGTGGTTAGGGCTAGTGCTAACTCTACTTGTAGATAGTATAATTTCTATTTAAAAAAGTCTGGCTCTGCAGGACTAGCTCTAGGTCTAATCCCGCGATAAATCCCGCAATAGCTCTGGCCAAATGCTGATACACAATTCGCAATTCTTCTATGAAGGTAGAACCAATAACAGTCTGGCCATGCGAGAAAGCAAACCATCTTTTGACAAGTCACGATGACCAAAAGAGATGACTATATAGGCCAAATGCAGAAGTGAAGTCTAGGACAAGTCAACCACACAAAATTATCGTAACGCTGAAGTGAAGTCTAGGTAACAGTCAACCACACAAAATTATCGTGAGGGACTATTTATAGGACAAGGCAAAAACAAACAAATTAATATTTAGAAAAGGATGCACCTGCAGTGAACCCTGGTATATATATATGCAGGAGGACACTAAAAAGACCCAAGGGTTTTTAAACAGCTTAGATCCTTCGGCCAATTTATGGTCACAGCAATTGTGCATGCATCAGTGGCTCCCTGTAGAGCTAGGCTTGGCTGTTGCTCATCAAGAACTTTGCAAGTGCATGAACTTTCACATCTACAAACTACACCCACCAAGCCCAATAAAAATGAATGATGACAATGCAACACAGCACACAATACTTCTATATTGTCTACAGGCTGAACTAGACTACTAGGCCATCCCCCCCTTTATTCTTCTTCCCAGGACAATTAAAACAACAACAACAACTGATTTTTGTTAGAGGAGTTCAACATAATTAGCAGGAAAGAGTCCATTGGTGCCATCCAACTGGCGTGTTCCTCTCCACCAGCCCGGGTCCAACTGTTCTATGTCCGTTATGATCTCGTCTACATCAAAAGTGAGTTCACCTTCATCCTCTGCAGAGACGAAAATGAGAGCATTTCAACAAACAAAGTGAGGGGAGGGGGGGGGGGGGGAGGAACACAACAGATGCCCTGGAGAGGACGTGCATTTATGATGAAACTAAAAGATTAATTTGTAATTAATACAAAAAACAAAACAAAACAAAACAAAAACATCTCCTTATTAGGAAGTCGTATATAATAAGCTCTCGAGGAAACAGATCTAATACACGCAATGCAATTTTCCAATGGCCATTAGTTGGCGCAATAGAGTGTCAATGACACTGATAACCCAGTTTCATTAATTCAACCAACCGACACGACAATAGCAACGATGGCAAAAGGAACGCATCAACACCAACAATGGCCACTTCGCAATGTCATGCTCGCCGACGGCATCGTACCTCTTGTTGCATCATATTGTATTGTGTGTAGCATGCATGGTTATGTATGTTACGGAAGCAATCTTGGAACTTCGACCTCAGCTCTACCCTCAGTGGACAGCAGCAACAGCAGATCCAGTAGTTGGAGTACACATTAACGAGGTTGTATGAGAAGTTATTCGGCTATAGCATTGCTATTATAGAGCTACGCCACCTAGCTTGCTATCGCTACTAAACAACACGTTAATAATTAGCCAGTTAGCTGGCTACAGCGCTACACTCTAGTACCACAACTGTCGCTACCAGCTATCAAAAGTGCTATAGCTAGACCTGGTTAACGACCAGCTAGCCGTGCAGCACTATCATCTCAACTTATCTGTTTCCAGGCATTGTCCTTTGCCCAGTATGCTTTAGCTTGGCAGATATCTACCGCAAGTAGGGGTAGGTTTCTTATGGCTCCAATGAGCTTGTTTCCATCCACAAACACCACAATGTTTACATGAAGCTAAATAGCTGATGCCTGCAGTTCATCACATGCTGCATTCGCTCAACCTCGATGCTGGAATAGATGTAGCCTATTTCATCGCAATGTATCGTACCACGAAATTGTATTTGTCATCATGTTGCTGGTTCAATGATAGATACATTCGGCAAGCGTCGTCGTACTGTGAAGCAGCCTCTAATAATGTATCAAGAGTGGCCCTTGAAAGAATTATGGTCTCAACAGTGTAGTTGGCTATGCATATGCTCTCCCCTGACATGTGTCCACTTTGTGTCCATCTGTCGTAATGTTGTCGACACTTTTCAGAGGCAGTGTATTAGCACTCATTATCATGCTCTCTCGGCATGTAAATTATATTCGAGGCATGTTGGTAGGTGTGGTTGACACTGCTGTTCGCTGTATACACATTTTTTATCACTTGCTTCTCAGACCCTCTCATCTCTGACATTGTTGCAGGACTCGGTGTTGCCATAGTGTTGGATTTTATCCCTGTTTGGATTTTTGACCCTTAAATTTATTTCTGTTTGGATTTTATCAATAAATGTTTGGATTTTTCATCATTAGAAAATTGTTTGACATTTCATGCATATCAGACCATGTGCAGCCTATTTCAAAACCACCCTCTAGGAATTTCTACATTAAATTCACTTTTAACAGTGCTCCTAAAAAATGCTATGAATTTAAACCGAACACTGAACTATTAAAGACATGTGCAAATGCTATGAACACACTTTAGTATGTTATTTCATGAGTTATTTGGATTTTGTTTGGATTTTTTGTTGCCAAAATTTTTTGATAACACAGGCCTGCAAGTAATTTGAAAATTACAAAAAAAAATTATGGCAACACTGAGGCCTAGAGCTTTCTAACAGTGCTGCTATTGGCCCTTTGCTCCCCCAAGGGTCTGGATCCCTCCTCGATCCGATTAGGCCATGGTGAGCTGAGCCGACTCTTCCAGGTTTTGAGCTTCTTACGTAGCTAGCTGGTACTGTGAACAGCACATGTGCACATGTGTGATGGCCAGCCCTTTGACCAGGGACAATGTGGACAAACAGATTGATGTTTCCAACCTAATCTCTCCACAAACTCTCAGTTGACAACAAAATTACAATGACCATCTCAATAATCAACTTGAAATTTTACTCTTGCGACGTTTGGACTAGATGCTCTAGCCTTTGTCAGGAATAATGAGATGCTAAGACCACGTGAGCTTGCTATACACCGGTAGCTACATGCGTGGTGGATAGCTAGCTAACGGATAAAGTCATTGAACCTGTCCATCAATAAGAAGGTTTTTAGTAGTGTATTAAATAATAATAATAATAATAATAATCTCTCAACGGACTCTCAGTTGACTCTATTCCTGATGAAGGCTAGAGCATCTAGTCAAAACGTCGAGAGAGTAAATTAATTTCAAGTTGATTATTGAGGTCATTGCAATAAACAAATTAAAATTAAAAAAACGTAACTACCAAAAAAGAAGGGAAACTCGAGTGCATCCATGTGGACCACTACCAGTTAGATACCCTTTACCATGTAAAATCATGCACATAACACCAATCACTACACAGATTGAAGATTAAAAAAGCAGTATATACATATAATACATGTATATATACGATTATAAATGGTAAAGGGTCATTTAACTTGTGGGTACAGTTTTGCTTCCTTTTAAAAAATAGTTCTTATTTGTTGTTGTTTTCTGTTTTTGTTGTTTTACAGTTCAACATTCTGTGGCAAACCAAACGAGCGGAGAGGAACCACTTCTATTAAGCACTTGACCTATTAAATACCTAACTTAAATAATAGTTGTACACTACACAAGTCAGCACACACCTTGTTGCTTTGTGTATCACATCCAGTCGGCTACAGCCTTCCTTGGCAAGAGTCAGCACACACTATACCTTGTTGCTTTGTGCGTCACATCCAGCCAGGGGTCAGCTACAGCCTTTCTTGGCAAGAGTCAGTGCACACTGTACCTTGTTGCTTTGTGCATCACATCCAGCCAGGGGTCAGCTACAGCCTTCCTTGGCAAGAGTCAGCACACACTGTACCTTGTTGCTTTGTGCATCACATCCAGCCAGGGGTCAGCTACAGCCTTCCTTGGCAAGAGTCAGCACACACTGTACCTTGTTGCTTTGTGCATCACATCCAGCCAGGAGTCAGCTACAACCTTCCTTGGCAAGAGTCAGCACACACTGTACCTTGTTGCTTTGTGCATCACATCCAGCCAGGGGTCAGCTACAGCCTCCCTTGGCAAGAGTCAGCACACACTGTACCTTGTTGCTTTGTGCATCACATCCAGCCAGGAGTCAGCTACAACCTTCCTTGGCAAGAGTCAGCACACACTGTACCTTGTTGCTTTGTGCATCACATCCAGCCAGGGGTCAGCTACAGCCTTCCTTGGCAAGACGTTCACATACAAAACTAACCAAAAATGGCAGCTGTTACATATATCTTTATTCCATGTTATTGCTGAGGTACACACACACACACATTGTTGTGCACTTGCTGGCTTTTGCTCACATTATTGCTTGAAGAGGTTAGTCATCAGTAAATGAACTGACAGTAAATCAACTGACAGTAAATCAACTTAGCACTCCATTCAGATTCAGATTCAATAGAGCAGAGCTTGACAACAGATAACAAAATGGAATGACGACACACACAATACGTCTTTTCTTGGACTGCCAGTTTACTACCTTGGTGAAGAATTCAAGACATGCTGGGGGTCCTTTTGAGTTAGTAGCAGCCAAAAACACCATTTTAAGCAGTAAAGAAGCTCTCAACAAACTGATGAAACCAGAAAACAAATTTTATGTTGATCGTTGAGAAAGTCATTTTATAAGAAGCTGCCGATATGAGTTTTAGCTGAGCTAAGAGCTTTAGTTGTTTGGGGTTTTGGGTTTTTTAATTTGGGGGGGGGGGGGGGGGAGAGAAGGGTTTGCCGTCTACCATTCTCGTTCTCCTACCATTCTCGTTCTCAAATCAATACAGGGAACATTAGCATACTCTGATACATGTGATGTACCCTGATACATGTGATGTACCCTGATACATGTGATGTACTGTATTAGCAACACAAGAAAGGAAGGCAAGAAAAGAAGAAAGAGAGAAAGAAAGATAAGAAAGGAAGAGAAGAAAGGAAGAGAGAAAGGAAGAACTCCCACTCACCTGCTTCGTAATCATAGAGGGTCTTGGCACTTGTTTCAGTCTGCATTACAAAAGTAATAATAATATTATCAGCATTCTGTAAGAGCAGTGATTGAATCAAAAGTTGAAAGGTTAATTAATTCCAGAGTAAGCAAGTTACAACACCACTACTATGCAGCAATGCAGGCACCAGAGGTGGCCGGGTGGGGGGGGGAGGGGGGGGACATCCCCGTTCTGGCTTCTGACAACGAGACTACACGCTTGCCACCCATGACCAAGTTAAGGCTCTCCTCAGTTCAGGGAAGAGGTGCTATTCCAAACTCCTAATGTACGTGTGTTTCTGTATGGCAGTCGGAGAGCCACTACCCGGGAACCTATATCCTCATCCGATCAGGACATTTAATAGTCACATGATCTATCTAGCAGTGGAAGTTCTGTGTGCGATCCTGTTTATTAGCCACACCCACATTTATCAAGTCTTCAACTAGGTTGGGACCTACTTCTTCAACTAGTTAGGGACCTCATTCTTCAACTAGTTAGGGACCTCATTCTTCAACTAGTTAGGGACCCCATTCTTCAACTAGGTTAGGGTCTCATTCTTCAACTATTGGGACCTCATTCTTCAACTAGGTTGGGACCTCATTCTTCAACTAGTTAGGGACCCCATTCTTCAACTGGGTTAGGGCCTCATTCTTCAACTAGTTAGGGACCCCATTCTTCAACTGGGTTAGGGCCTCATTCTTCAACTAGTT